>ONZH01008797.1:0-56789 GCA_900303285.1 Rhinella marina
CACTGCACAGTACCACTTCTCCTGTCCTGTATACTGGGTAATCCTCAGTATCTGCTCTTATTCTGTATATATATATATACACTGCACAGTACCACTTCTCCTGTCCTGTATACTGGGTGTAATCCTCAGTATCTGCTCTTATTCTGTATATATATATACACTGCACAGTACCACTTCTCCTGTCCTGTATACTGGGTGTAATCCTCAGTATCTGCTCTTATTCTGTATATATATACACTGCACAGTACCACTTCTCCTGTCCTGTATACTGGGTGTAATCCTCAGTATCTGCTCTTATTCTGTATATATATATACACTGCACAGTACCACTTCTCCTGTCCTGTATACTGGGTGTAATCCTCAGTATCTGCTCTTATTCTGTATATATATATACACTGCACAGTACCACTTCTCCTGTCCTGTATACTGGGTGTAATCCTCAGTATCTGCTCTTATTCTGTATATATATATACACTGCACAGTACCACTTCTCCTGTCCTGTATACTGGGTGTAATCCTCAGTATCTGCTCTTATTCTGTATATATATACACTGCACAGTACCACTTCTCCTGTCCTGTATACTGGGTGTAATCCTCAGTATCTGCTCTTATTCTGTATATATATATACACTGCACAGTACCACTTCTCCTGTCCTGTATACTGGGTGTAATCCTCAGTATCTGCTCTTATTCTGTATATATATATACACACTGCACAGTACCACTTCTCCTGTCCTGTATACTGGGTGTAATCCTCAGTATCTGCTCTTATTCTGTATATATATATACACTGCACAGTACCACTTCTCCTGTCCTGTATACTGGGTGTAATCCTCAGTATCTGCTCTTATTCTGTATATATATACACTGCACAGTACCACTTCTCCTGTCCTGTATACTGGGTGTAATCCTCAGTATCTGCTCTTATTCTGTATATATATATATATACACTGCACAGTACCACTTCTCCTGTCCTGTATACTGGGTGTAATCCTCAGTATCTGCTCTTATTCTGTATATATATATACACTGCACAGTACCACTTCTCCTGTCCTGTATACTGGGTGTAATCCTCAGTATCTGCTCTTATTCTGTATATATATATATACACTGCACAGTACCACTTCTCCTGTCCTGTATACTGGGTGTAATCCTCAGTATCTGCTCTTATTCTGTATATATATATACACTGCACAGTACCACTTCTCCTGTCCTGTATACTGGGTGTAATCCTCAGTATCTGCTCTTATTCTGTATATATATACACTGCACAGTACCACTTCTCCTGTCCTGTATACTGGGTGTAATCCTCAGTATCTGCTCTTATTCTGTATATATATACACTGCACAGTACCACTTCTCCTGTCCTGTATACTGGGTGTAATCCTCAGTATCTGCTCTTATTCTGTATATATATATACACTGCACAGTACCACTTCTCCTGTCCTGTATACTGGGTGTAATCCTCAGTATCTGCTCTTATTCTGTATATATATATATATACACTGCACAGTACCACTTCTCCTGTCCTGTATACTGGGTGTAATCCTCAGTATCTGCTCTTATTCTGTATATATATATACACTGCACAGTACCACTTCTCCTGTCCTGTATACTGGGTGTAATCCTCAGTATCTGCTCTTATTCTGTATATATATATACACTGCACAGTACCACTTCTCCTGTCCTGTATACTGGGTGTAATCCTCAGTATCTGCTCTTATTCTGTATATATATACACTGCACAGTACCACTTCTCCTGTCCTGTATACTGGGTGTAATCCTCAGTATCTGCTCTTATTCTGTATATATATACACTGCACAGTACCACTTCTCCTGTCCTGTATACTGGGTGTAATCCTCAGTATCTGCTCTTATTCTGTATATATATATACACTGCACAGTACCACTTCTCCTGTCCTGTATACTGGGTGTAATCCTCAGTATCTGCTCTTATTCTGTATATATATACACTGCACAGTACCACTTCTCCTGTCCTGTATACTGGGTGTAATCCTCAGTATCTGCTCTTATTCTGTATATATATACACTGCACAGTACCACTTCTCCTGTCCTGTATACTGGGTGTAATCCTCAGTATCTGCTCTTATTCTGTATATATATACACTGCACAGTACCACTTCTCCTGTCCTGTATACTGGGTGTAATCCTCAGTATCTGCTCTTATTCTGTATATATATATACACTGCACAGTACCACTTCTCCTGTCCTGTATACTGGGTGTAATCCTCAGTATCTGCTCTTATTCTGTATATATATACACTGCACAGTACCACTTCTCCTGTCCTGTATACTGGGTGTAATCCTCAGTATCTGCTCTTATTCTGTATATATATACACTGCACAGTACCACTTCTCCTGTCCTGTATACTGGGTGTAATCCTCAGTATCTGCTCTTATTCTGTATATATATACACTGCACAGTACCACTTCTCCTGTCCTGTATACTGGGTGTAATCCTCAGTATCTGCTCTTATTCTGTATATATATACACTGCACAGTACCACTTCTCCTGTCCTGTATACTGGGTGTAATCCTCAGTATCTGCTCTTATTCTGTATATATATATACACTGCACAGTACCACTTCTCCTGTCCTGTATACTGGGTGTAATCCTCAGTATCTGCTCTTATTCTGTATATATATATACACTGCACAGTACCACTTCTCCTGTCCTGTATACTGGGTGTAATCCTCAGTATCTGCTCTTATTCTGTATATATATATACACTGCACAGTACCACTTCTCCTGTCCTGTATACTGGGTGTAATCCTCAGTATCTGCTCTTATTCTGTATATATATACACTGCACAGTACCACTTCTCCTGTCCTGTATACTGGGTGTAATCCTCAGTATCTGCTCTTATTCTGTATATATATATACACTGCACAGTACCACTTCTCCTGTCCTGTATACTGGGTGTAATCCTCAGTATCTGCTCTTATTCTGTATATATATACACTGCACAGTACCACTTCTCCTGTCCTGTATACTGGGTGTAATCCTCAGTATCTGCTCTTATTCTGTATATATATACACTGCACAGTACCACTTCTCCTGTCCTGTATACTGGGTGTAATCCTCAGTATCTGCTCTTATTCTGTATATATATACACTGCACAGTACCACTTCTCCTGTCCTGTATACTGGGTGTAATCCTCAGTATCTGCTCTTATTCTGTATATATATATACACTGCACAGTACCACTTCTCCTGTCCTGTATACTGGGTGTAATCCTCAGTATCTGCTCTTATTCTGTATATATATACACTGCACAGTACCACTTCTCCTGTCCTGTATACTGGGTGTAATCCTCAGTATCTGCTCTTATTCTGTATATATATATACACTGCACAGTACCACTTCTCCTGTCCTGTATACTGGGTGTAATCCTCAGTATCTGCTCTTATTCTGTATATATATACACTGCACAGTACAGTACCACTTCTCCTGTCCTGTATACTACTGGGTGTAATCCTCAGTATCTGCTCTTATTCTGTATATATATACACTGCACAGTACCACTTCTCCTGTCCTGTATACTGGGTGTAATCCTCAGTATCTGCTCTTATTCTGTATATATATACACTGCACAGTACCACTTCTCCTGTCCTGTATATACTGGGTGTAATCCTCAGTATCTGCTCTTATTCTGTATATATATATATACACTGCACACAGTACCACTTCTCCTGTCCTGTATACTGGGTGTAATCCTCAGTATCTGCTCTTATTCTGTATATATATACACTGCACAGTACCACTTCTCCTGTCCTGTATACTGGGTGTAATCCTCAGTATCTGCTCTTATTCTGTATATATATACACTGCACAGTACCACTTCTCCTGTCCTGTATACTGGGTGTAATCCTCAGTATCTGCTCTTATTCTGTATATATATACACTGCACAGTACCACTTCTCCTGTCCTGTATACTGGGTGTAATCCTCAGTATCTGCTCTTATTCTGTATATATATACACTGCACAGTACCACTTCTCCTGTCCTGTATACTGGGTGTAATCCTCAGTATCTGCTGATGATGGAAGCTGTGGGTCATCAGAGGGCAGTTCTGCCGTTCACTGTGTCTGAGGCACATAGGCTGTGGGTGTAGTAGAGGGACATCATAGGGGGATGTATGAGGAGAGTTGCTTCTGACCAGTCACTGCCCTCAGTGATGGGATGGAAAGTGAAGGGACACCTAATAATTGCATCCATGCCATGACTGTTGAGGGCGACGCCCCGGTACATGTCAGTATCGCTCAGTGTCTTCCATGTCTCGCCAAAACATTGTCACCTTCACATCAAAGAACCTTCCAGACGTCGTCCTTCTGCCTCACCACACAGATTACCCTCCTCGCCCGTCGCCTCCAGCTTCCGGCAGGCACCAATAAGTCTTGGGGAAATCCCTGATTTCCAGCAGTGATGAGGTTAATTCCCGTTGGCTACTTCATGACGGTCAATCAGTGTTTAAGGCAGTGAAATTAAAGGGGCATCACACCGTATGTGGTCTCTGCGACCAGAAATTTTAGCCTATGGATTCGTTTTGTCCAAATTTTAGCTTCCCAGCTGTTCATGTACATGTTCTGGAGTGGTGGTGACCCCTAGATTACATGTTCTGGAGTGGTGGTGACCCCTAGATTACATGTTCTGGAGTGGTGGTGACCCCTAGATTACATGTTCTGGAGTGGTGGTGACCCTTGGATTACATGTTCAGGAGAGGTGGTGACCCTCTAGACTATATGTTCTGGAGTGGTGGTGACCCTTAGACTACATGTTCTGGAGTGGTGGTGACCCCCTAGATTACATGTTCTGGAGTGGCGGTGACCCTTAGATTACATGTTCTGGAGTGGTGGTGACCCTTAGATTACATGTTCTGGAGTGGTGGTGACCCCTAGATTACATGTTCTGGAGTGGTGGTGACCCTTAGATTACATGTTCTGGTGTGGTGGTGACCCCTGATTACTGTTCTGGAGTGGCGGTGACCCTTAGATTACATGTTCTGGAGACGTGGTGACCCTAGATTACAATGTTCTGGAGTGGTGGTGACCCTTAGATTACATGTTCTGGAGTGTAGTGACCCCTAGTTACGTGTTCTGGAGTGGTAGTGACCCTAGTCTACGTGTTCTGGAGTGGTGGTGACCCTTAGATTACTGTTCTGTAGTGGTGGTGAGTCCCTAGATTACATTGTTCTGGAGTGGTGGTGACCTTAGATGACATGTTCTGGAGTGGTGGTGACCCTTTACATGTTAGTGTGGTGTGGTCGGGACCCTTAGAGACATGTTCTGGAGTGGTGACCCTTAGATTACATGTTATGTAGTGGTGGTGACCCTTGGATTACATGTTCTGGAGTGGTGGTGACCCTTAGATGACATGTTCTGGAGTGGTGGTGACCCTTAGATTACATGTTCAGGAGAGGGTGGTGACCCTTAGTTAACATGTTCTGGAGAGGTGGTGACCCCTAGATTTACATGTTCAGGGAGGGTGGTGAGCTCTAGATTACATGTTCTGGAGTGGTGGTGACCCTTAGATGACATGTTCTGGAGTGGTGGTGACCCTTAGATGACATGTTCTGGGAGTGGTGGTGACCCTTAGATTACATGTTCTGGAGTGGTGGTGACCTTAGATTTACATGTTTCTGGAGTGGTGGTGACCCTTAGTTTACATGTTCTGGAGTGGTGGTGACCCCTAGATTACATGTTCTGGAGTGGTGGTGACCCTAGATTACATGTTCTGGAGTGGTGGGTGACCTTAGATTACATGTTCTGGAGAGGTGGTGACCCCATGTTACATGTTCTGGAGTGGCGGTGACCCTTAGATTACATGGAGTGGAGGTGACCCTGTGACCCTAGACTTTTTTGGACTTGTTCTGTAGTGGTAGTGACCCCTAGTCTACATGTTCTGTAGTGGTGGTGAACCCTAGTCTACGTGTTCTGGAGTGGCGGTGACCTTAGATTATATGTTCTGGAGTGGTGGTGACCCTTAGACACTTGGTGGTGACTTAGATCACATGTTCTGGGAGTGGTGGTGACCCTTAGATCACATGTTCTGGAGTGGTGGTGACCCTTAGATGACATGTTCTGGAGTGGTGGTGACCCTTAGATGACATGTTCTGGAGTGGTGGTGACCCTTAGATTACATGATCTGTAGTGTGGTGAGCCCTAGATTACATGTTCTGGAGTGGCGGTGACCCTTAGATTACATGTCCTGGAGTGGTGGTGACCCTTAGATGACATGTTCTGGATGGCGGTGACCCTTAGATGACATGTTCTGGAGTGGTGGTGACCCTTAGATGACATGTTCTGGAGTGGTGGTGACCCTTAGATTACATGTTCTGGAGTGGCGGTGACCCTTAGATTACTTGTTCTGGAGTGGCGGTGACCCTTAGATTGTTCTGGAGTGGCGGTGATTACTTGTTCTGGAGTGGCGGTGACCCTTAGATTACTTTTCTGGAGTGGCGGTGACGATTAGACTTGTTCTGGAGTGGTGGTGACCCTTAGATTACATGTTCTGGAGTGGTGGTGACCCTTAGATTACATGTTCTGGAGTGGTGGTGACCCTTAGATTACATGTTCTGGAGTGGTGGTGACCCTTAGATTACATGTTCTGGAGTGGTGGTGACCCTTAGATGACATGTTCTGGAGTGGTGGTGACCCTTAGATGACATGTTCTGGAGTGGTGGTGACCCTTAGATGACATGTTCTGGAGTGGTGGTGACCCTTAGATGACATGTTCTGGAGTGGTGGTGACCCTTAGATGACATGTTTCTGGAGTGGTGGTGACCCTTAGATGACATTTTCTGGAGTGGGTGGTGACCTTAGATTACATGTTCTGGAGTGGTGAGTGACCCTTAGATTACATGTTCTGGAGAGGTGGTGACCCTTAGATTACATGTTCTGGAGTGGTGGTGAGCCCTAGATGACATGGAGTGGCGGTGACCCTTAGATGACATGTTCTGGAGTGGCGGTGACCCTTAGATGACATGTTCTGGAGTGGCGGTGACCCTTAGATGACATGTTCTGGAGTGGCGGTGACCTTAGATATAGTGGGTGGCGGTGACCCTTCGATTACATGTTCTGGAGTGGCGGTGACCCTTAGATTACATGTTATGTAGTGGTTGTGACCCTTAGATTACATGTTATGTAGTGGTTGTGACCCTTAGATTACATGTTCTGGAGTGGCGGTGACCCTTAGATACATGTTATGTAGTGTTGTGACCCTAGATAGATACCCTTATGTTCTGGAGTGGCGGTGACCCTTAGATTACATGTTCTGGAGTGGCGGTGACCCTTAGATTACATGTTATGTAAGTGGTTGTGACCCTTAGATTAACATGTTCTGGAGTGGTGGTGACCCTTTAGATTACATGTTCTGGAGTGGCGGTGACCCTTAGATTACATGTTCTGGAGTGGTGGTGACCCTTGATTAAATGTTCTGGAGTGGTGGTGACCCTTAGATTACATGTTCTGGAGTGGTGGTGACCTTAGATTACATGTTCTGGGTGGTGATGACCCTTAGATTACTGTTCTGAGTGGCGTGACGCCTTAGATTACATGTTATGTAGTGGTTGTGACCCTTAGATTACATGTTCTGGAGTGGCGGTGACCCTTAGATTACATGTTCTGGAGTGGCGGTGACCCTTAGATTACATGTTCTGGAGTGGCGGTGACCCTTAGATTACATGTTATGTAGTGGTTGTGACCCTTAGATTACATGTTTATGTAGTGGTTGTGAACCCTTAGATTACATGTTCTGGAGTGGTGGTGACCCTTAGATTACATGTTCTGGAAGGTGGTCGGTGACCCTTAGATGACATGTTCTCGGAGTGGTGGTGACCCTTAAGATGACATGTTCTGGAGTGGTGGTGACCCTTAGATGACATGTTCTGGAGTGGTGGTGACCCTTAGATGACATTTTCTGGAGTGGTGGTGACCCTTAGATTACATGTTCTGGAGTGGTGGTGACCCTTAGATTACATGTTCTGGAGAGGGTGGACCCTTAGATTACATGATCTTGTAGTGGTGGTGAGTCTTAGATTACATGTTCTGGAAGTGGTGGTGACCCTTAGATTACATGTTCTGGAGTGGTGGTGAGTCTTAGATGACATGTTCTGGAGTGGCGGTGACCCTTAGATGACATGTTCTGGAGTGGCGGTGACCCTTAGATACATGTTCTGGAGTGGCGGTGACCCTTAGATTACATGTTATGTAGTGGTTGTGACCCTTAGATTACATGTTCTGGAGTTGGCGGTGAACCCTTAGATTACATGTTCCTGGAGTGGCGGTGACCCTTAGATTACATGTGTATGTAGTGGTTGTGACCCTTAGATTACATGTTATGTAGTGGTTGTGACCCTTAGATTACATGTTCTGGAGTGGTGGTGACCCTTAGATTACATGTTCTGGAGTGGTGGTGACCCTTAGATTACATGTTCTGGAGTGGCGGTGACCTTAAGATTA
Source organism: Rhinella marina (assembly GCA_900303285.1). Lineage (NCBI taxonomy): Eukaryota > Metazoa > Chordata > Amphibia > Anura > Bufonidae > Rhinella > Rhinella marina. The sequence continues at coordinate 8,483 of ONZH01008797.1, forward strand.
CATGTTATGTAGTGGCGGTGACCCTTAGATTACATGTTTATGTAGTGGTGGTGACCCTTAGATTACATGTTCTGGAGTGGTGGTGACCCCTAGATGACATGTTCTGGAGTGGTGGTGACCCCTAGATTACATGTTCTGGAGTGGTGGTGACCCTTAGATGACATGTTCTGGAGTGGTGGTGACCCTTAGATGACATGTTCTGGAGTGGTGGTGACCCTTAGATGACATGTTTCTGGAGTGGCGGTGACCCTTAGATTACATGTTATGGAGTGGCCGGTGACCCTTAGATTACAATGTTCTGGAGTGCGAGTGACCCTTAGATTACATGTTATGTAGTGGCGGTGACCCTTAGATTACATGTTCTGGAGTGGCGGTGACCCTTAGATTACATGTTATGTAGTGGTGGTGACCCTTAGATTACATGTTCTGGAGTGGTCGGTGACCCTTAGATTACATGTTCTGGAGTGGTGGTGACCCTAGATTACATGTTCTGGAGTGGTGGTGACCCTTAGATGACATGTTCTGGAGTGGTGGTGACCCTTAGATGACATGTTCTGGAGTGGTGGTGACCCTTAGATGACATGTTCTGGAGTGGTGGTGACCTTTACATTACATCTTGTGGAGCGGTGCCCTCTATAGATCTCACAGATTGAAGTTGTCTTGAGAATTCACCCCATAAGTAAATGACCCCGTCGGTGGCCCCTATAGACGGCGTGGTCTTCCGTACAGGGCTTCCTGCTTGGCCCCTGTTTCCTGAGAGACGTTTGGTGGCAGCAGTGAATTATGGGTTGTGGTCGGCTGTGGTGAGTCCGGTGATGGTGAGAACCTAGGAGGAGGCTGAGGAAAGCAGAAGCTGTATCCTGGAGATTACACTGCTCCTCATAAATCACACCCCAGTAATCATCTGGGGGTCACCAGTCCCTCTCCTGACAATCCGGCACCCTCAGGTCCTGCCAGTACCAGATTAATGGACTTTTACCTAAGTGCCCCCTTCTGGGGGTGGAGAAACTGCCTCCTTGTCTTATTAGACCCTGCAGAGGAGAGTAATCCTCCTCTTTATCATAAAGCACCTGAGGGAACTACAACCCTCAGCATCCCCCAGCCCTGCCGCAGCTCTGCTGTGCTGTTCTCAGATGATTGGGGTCCCCCAGGCCTTATGTCAGGGGCTGGTTGAGCTGGAGGGTCCTGGTCTGTGATTGGCTGGAAGTTTCCTGCAGGTCTGGAGGGTGGAGGAGGGGAGCTCAGGAGTGCAGGCTCTCTCCAGCAGCAGCAGCAGGCGCCTGGCTGGCACTGACAGCATGGGCAGGCACAGGAGGGCAGTGGGCACAGCTCAGGTGCAGTATACATCTTCTGGGCTCTGCTGCTATCACCTGGACATACCACACTCAGGGAGGGGCTGCAGAACGGGGGAGGGGGCACATCACAGGAGTGCAGATGTTGTTTACATTTATGTGTGGCTCCTAGATGTCTGCAACCAGGTGTCCAGGGGCCCCTTATGGAGATTATAGGGCCCCTGCATAGAGTGATCGCAGGGATCTAAGACAGCGCTGCTCTGCAGCCACATGTGTGCGCGCCGTGCACTACCTCAGTGCGTCCACCAGAGGGAGCAGGTGTACACTACACGGACAGAGCAGGGAGGCTGATTACTGGTTCTAGTGTAATATTATATCATATGATGGTTGTTATATAGTGAGGATTATATACTGTATAATGTAATATATAGTGAGGATTATATACTGTATAATGTAATATATAGTGAGGATTATATACTGTATAATGTAATATATAGTGAGGATTATATACTGTATAATGTAATATATAGTGAGGATTATATACTGTATAATGTAATATATAGTGAGGATTATATACTGTATAATGTAATATATAGTGGAGATTATATACTGTATAATGTAATATATAGTGGGGATTATATACTGTATAATGTAATATATAGTGGGGATTATATACTGTATAATGTAATATATAGTGGGGATTATATACTGTATAATGTAATATATAGTGGAGATTATATACTGTTAATGTAATATATGGGATTATACTTAATAATAGTGGAGGATTATATACTGTATAATGTAATATATAGTGAGGATTATATACTGTATAATGTAATATATAGTGGGGATTATATACTGTATAATGTAATATATAGTGGGGATTATATACTGTATAATGTAATATATAGTGGGGATTATATACTGTATAATGTAATATATAGTGGGGATTATATTACTGTGTAATATATAGTGGAGATTATATACTGTATAATGTAATATATAGTGGGGATTATATTACTGTATAATGTAATATATAGTGGGGATTATATACTGTATAATGTAATATATAGTGGGGATTATATACTGTATAAATGTAATATATAGTGGGGATTATATACTGATATAATGTAATATATAGTGAGGATTATATACTGTATAATGTAAATATATAGTGGGGATTATATACTGTAATAATGTAATATATAGTGTGGGATTATATACTGTATAATGTAATATATAGTGGGGATATATATCTGTATAATGTAATATATAGTGGGGATTATATACTGTATAATGTAATATATATAGTGGGGATTATATACTGTATAATGTAATATATAGTGGGGATTATATACTGTATAATGTAATATATAGTGGGGAATTATATACTGTATTATGTGTTATATACTATAATGTGGGGGATTATATATACTGTGTATATAATATATAGTGGGGATTATATACTGTATAATGTAATATATAGTAGTGAGGATTATATACTGTAATAATGTATATATAGTGGGGATTATATACTGTATAATGTAATATATAGTGGGATTATATACTGTATAATGTAATATATAGTGGGTTAATACTGTATAAATGTAATATATAGTGAGGATTATATATATGTATATATAGTGGGGATATCTACTGTATAATGTAATATATAGTGAGGATTATATACTGTATAATGTAATATATAGTGGGGATTATATACTGTATAATGTAATATATAGTGGGGATTATATACTGTATAATGTAATATATAGTGGGGATTAATATACTGTATGTATATATAGTGGGGATTATATACTGTGTAATGTAATATATAGTGGGGATTATATACTGTATAATGTAATATATAGTGGGGATTATATACTGTATAATGTAATATATAGTGGGGATTATATACTGTATAATGTAATATATAGTGAGGATTATATACTGTATAATGTAATATATAGTGGGGATTATATACTGTATAATGTAATATATAGTGGGGATTATATACTGTATAATGTAATATATAGTATTATATACTGTATAATGTAATATATAGTGGGGATTATATACTGTATAATGTAATATATAGTGGGGATTATATACTGTATAATGTAATATATAGTGGGGATTATATACTGTATAATGTAATATATAGTGGGGATTATATACTGTATAATGTAATATATAGTGGGGATTATATACTGTGTAATGTAATATATAGTGGGGATTATATACTGTATAATGTAATATATAGTGGGGATTATATACTGTATAATGTAATTTATAGTGAGGATATATACTGTATAATGTAATATATAGTGGGATTATAATACTAAATGTATATATATGAGGATTATATACTGTATAATGTAATTATATAGTGGGGTTATATACTGTATAATGTAATTTATAGTGAGGATTATATACTGTATAATGTAATATAGTGAGGATTAATATACTGTAAATATAGTGGGATTAACTGTATAATGTATATATCATATGATGTGCTGTTATTATACAGTATATTGTACTGGTTATCATATATTATTTCCAGGAGATACAGTAGAACTGGCTGGTCATTATACAGTATAATGTACTGGTTATTATATAGTGCACTGCGTAGGTTATTATTTATATGTAAAATAATCTGGTCATTGTGTAGTATAATGTATGGATAATGAGATCTCTGAGCATAGATTGATCCAGTAATAGTCCGCTGTATACTGCATACGTCACTACTGCTGTTATAGGGGTAAAGGGGGGCCCTGCTGCTACTAATACTGGTGATCAGTGAGGTACTAGGGTTTCAAAATACTAATTGAATAAAAATCATGTGATTATCTAATAATCAGGGTACTAAAGAGGTTGCTGGTCTAGTGTTTTGAAGAGGTAGGTGCCAAGAGGTGGTCTAGGGTAGTGAAGGGGTAATTGTCAGCATCCCTGTGGTCTAGGGAGGTGAAGGGGTTTATGCAATTATTTCTGGTGGTCTAGAGCAGTGATATGGGTTTATATAGTTATCCCTGATGGTCTAATGTTGTGAAGGAGTTTATGTGAACATCCTTGGTAGTAGAGGATAGTGAAGTGGTTAATATAAGCTTGTGGTCTTGAGAGGCGGAGGTTTTTTGTAATTATTCCTGGTGGTCTAGTGCATTGAAGGGATGTGTCATTATCCCCGGTGGTGAAGATGTTTATGTAAACTTTCCTGATGGTCAAGAATATTTAATAATCCCTGCTGGTGTGGTGTCCTGAAGGTGTAAATGGAAGTATAACTGGTGGTACTGGGTGGTGAAAGGGTTTATGTAAACATTCTTGGTGGTCTAGGATGGTGAAAGGGTTTATGTAATCATTCTTGGTGGTCTAGGGTAGTGAAGAGGTAAATGTCAGCATCTCTGGTGTTCTAGGGCAGTAGGGTTGTAATGTCAGCATCCCTGGTGGTACTGGGTGGTGAAAGGGTTTATGTAAACATTCTTGGTGGTCTAGGGTAGTGAAGAGGTAAATGTCAGCATCCCTGGTGGTACTGGGTGGTGAAAGGGTTTATGTAATCATTCCCAGTGATCTAGGATGGTGAAAGGTTTATGTTAACATCGGTGGTGGTCTAGGGTAGTGAAGAGGTAAATGTCAGCATCCCTGGTGGTACTGGGTGGTGAAAGGGTTTATGTAAACATTCTTGGTGGTCTAGGATGGTGAAAGGGTTTATGTAATCATTCTGGTGGTCTAGGGTAGTGAAGAGGTAAATGTCAGCATCTCTGGTGTTCTAGGGCAGTAGGGTTGTAATGTCAGCATCCCTTGGTGGTACTGGGTGGTGAAAGGGTTTATGTAAACATTCTTGGTGGTCTAGGGTAGTGAAGAGGTAAATGTCAGCATCCCTGGTGGTACTGGGTGGTGAAAGGGTTTATGTAATCATTCCCAGTGATCTAGGATGGTGAAAGGTTTATGTTAACATCGGTGGTGGTCTAGGGTAGTGAAGAGGTAAATGTCAGCATCCCTGGTGGTACTGGGTGGTGAAAGGGTTTATGTAATCATTCCCAGTGATCTAGGATGGTGAAAGGTTTATGTTAACATCGGTGGTGGTCTAGGGTAGTGAAGAGGTAAATGTCAGCATCCCGGTGTTCTAGGGCAGGAAGGTTTTAATGTAGGCCGCTTTGGTGGTCTAGGACCATACAATCTTTCCATGCTTCCTGTCCCGTCCCGTAGCTGAGAACGTGGGGGGGGGGGATAGAGGGTGACAGAGGAGTCGCAGGGTTCTCTCTGTGTTCGGCAGAGGTATTGGGCCTCCGATGAGGACAGCGAGTGATGCTGATTCCAGTAAAGTGCTGCCGAATGTGTGAGTAAAATAATAGTAATCATACTGACTCGGGCCTCCTGGTATTAGTTAGCGGGTGGGTGGAAGCTTTGTCGGAGGCGCTACTACGGATTGGATAATGGGGGACCTTGTTCTGCCAATGGTACTGCCGTTATTAAGAGATACTCTGCTGCTAATACTGGGGGATTGGAACGAGACACCTTTCATGGTAAAGTGGGGGGGACACTTCTACCGGTTAAGGGGAGGAGGTAATGTTGTGAGGTGTGTGGAAAGAGTCGCTCTTCCTGGTTGCAGTGTTTGCCGTCTGCTTTATTTGCCAATACTTCGAACCGCTCCAACAGGAAGGTGACATATTGGATCTAATACACGCAGGTGGGGTGAGCGCGGCCTTACTATGTCTACAGACCGTATCCTCTCCACCCCTGATCTAATCTATCAATTATAGAGTATAATGTACAGGATATTATAAAGTATAATGTACAGGATATTATAGAGTATAATGTACAGGATATTATAGAGTATAATGTACAGGATATTATAGAGCAGGGGTAGGGAACCTCCGGCTCTCCAGCTGTTGTGAAACTACAATTCCCAGCATGCTTCATTCATTTCTATGAGAGTTCTTAGAAGAGCAGAGCGAGTATGCTTGCTGGGAGTTGTAGTTTCACAACAGCTGGAGAGCCGGAGGTTCCCTACCCCTGTTATAGAGTATAATGTACAGGATATTATAGAGTATAATGTACAGGATATTATAGAGTATAATGTACAGGATATTATAGAGTATAATGTACAGGATATTATAGAGTATAATGTACAGGATATTATAGAGTATAATGTACAGGATATTATAGAGTATAATGTACAGGATATTATAGAGTATAATGTACAGGATATTATTATAGAGTATAATGTACAGGATATTATAGAGTATAATGTACAGGATATTATAGAGTATAATGTACAGGATATTATAGAGTATAATGTACAGGATATTATAGAGTATAATGTACAGGATATTATAGAGTATAATGTACAGGATATTATAGAGTATAATGTACAGGATATTATAGAGTATAACTAGCAGAAGGACCCGGCTTCTCCAGAGTATATTTCATCTATTTCATTTAATGTTTGTGTGTGTCATTAAAAGATATCGACAATATCCACTATAACAGTGATCTCTACAGTACCCCGCCCCCTTAACAGTGACCTCCACATTGCCCCGTCTCCTTAAAATGGGACCTCCACAGCAGCTCACCCCCTTAACTTTGACCTTCACAGCACCCCACCCTTTGACAGTGACCTCCACAGGGGCCCACCCCCTTAACAATGACCTCTATAGCACCTGCCCCTTAACACTGATGATAGGTTATAGTGCCCTTAACTGACCTCTACCATTCCCAGCCCCCTTAACAGAGACCTCCACAGCGACTGCCCCTATAACAGTGACTGCCACAGTACCCTGCTCCCTTAAAGGGAACCTGTCAGCTCTGAAACACCCTCCAAACTACAGTAAGCGGTGTATAGTGTAAGTGATGTAGAGTCCGGTTATGTAAGTTTTATCTTCGTACTCACTTCCATTCCGACGCTGTGCTCCCACAAACCTGCAGTAAAATGCACTCAGTGGACTCCGGTGCTCACTCACATAATGGAGAGGACTCAAAGAAGAGTCCAGTGAGTGCATTTTACTGCAGGTTTGTGGGAGCACAGCGTCGGAATGGAAGTGAGTATGAAGATAAAACTTACATATTCGGATTCAGCATCACTTACACTATACAACGCTTACTCTAGTTCGGGGGGGGTGTTTCGGAGATGACAGGTTCCCTTTAACAGTGACCTCACAGTATCCTAACCTTTATTAGTGACCTCCACAGTACCCCATCTCCTTAACAGTGATGGGGTACTGTGGAGGTCCCCCGACTCCTTGTCCTCCGTCCAGCGCAGGACCTGGACAGACATAGGGATGCAGCAGCACTGTGCAGTCTGAGCATGAGCTGCAGGGAGAAAGTCACCCTCCCCCCACCCCTACAGCGACAGAAGGTGATTTTTACCTTCATTTTTTCAATCCCCATCGGCTGTTGGTGATGGAGGGGGTGGGGCCTAACGGGTCGGGCGTGGCTTGGCAGGACCTGGGGGCAGGGTTTTTAAGTCTGTCTTTTGAGGGTGGCCCCCTTAACAGTGACCTCCACAGCACTCCACTCCCTTAACAGTGCCATCCACAGCGCCCTGCACCTACAGCAGTGAAGAAAAATGGCTGGGTTGTTATGGAAACCTGGAGTAAAACTGTGTGCTCCTATTGGCTGATAAGGGTCATGTCACCGTATGTATGGCATTTGGGGTATGAGGAGGAAGGCATTCAGGCTAATATTGGCTAATGCATTTTTTGGGAATATCTCAGGTTGATGCCCCTCTTTCTGTTACTCCCATGTTGTGGTATTGCGGGGCGGATTATTTGGGTCTCTGTAGAGCGGGCAGAGACGTGTAGTGCACCAGCGCTGAGCTGTGGTGCCACCATCCCGGCCTTTACTTTCCCTTTACTGATCCCCAGTTTCTGGTTTTCCCCACAGGCTGAAAAGAAGCAGCAGCTGGTCGCGGTGATAAACGCCATGGAGGAGACGGTGTCCGGAAATCCGCAGAAAGAAGAGGAGAGCACGCCGCCGGTCTCCCAGCAGCCCACCGACCCTGCCTCCCCCACCGTGGCCACCACTCCTGAGCCCGTGGTGGCCGATGCCGTAGAGAAGAACACCTCTAAGTCAGCAGATGATGAGGCGGAGTACGAGGTGAGGGGATGATGAGAGCCGTAGTACTTATTGCCTGCACGTATCACCGGAGATTAGAGCCCACTCTTGTATCCTGCATAGGACGGGCGCGGCTTTGGCATCGGGGAGCTGGTTTGGGGAAAGCTTCGAGGCTTCTCCTGGTGGCCGGGGCGCATCGTGTCATGGTGGATGACTGGACGGAGCCGGGCGGCTGAGGGGACACGTTGGGTCATGTGGTTTGGAGATGGCAAGTTTTCAGTGGTGAGTATCTTCAGGAGGCCGTCCCTGACCACGTGACTGATGTGGGTGATAATAACCTTATAATCTCCGGTCAGGTCTGTGTGGAGAAGCTGATGCCGCTCAGTTCCTTCGCAAACACCTTCCACCAAGCAACGTACAGCAAGCAGCCAATGTACAGGAAGGCCATCTATGAGGTCCTACAGGTGAGTCGACCCCACCACAGCCTGCCTGAACCAGACCCCCGCCTGTGCCCCTCACACCCCCGCCTGTGCCCCTCACACCCCCTACCAAGAATCAGACCCCCGCCTGTGCCCTCACACTCCCTACCAAGAACCAGACCCCCTCCTGTGCCCCTCACACCCCCGCCTGTGCCCCACACCCCCGCCTGTGCCCCTCACACCCCCTACCAAGAATCAGACCCCCCGCCTGTGCCCCTCACACTCCACCTGTGCCCCTCGCACCCCCTACCAAAGAATCAGACCCCCTCCTGTGCCCCTCACACCTCCACCTGTGCCCCTCGCCAACCCCCCCTACCAAGAATCAGACCCCCGCCTGTGCCCCTCACACCCCCTACCAAGAATCAGACCCCCGCCTGTGCCCCTCACACCCTCCAAGAATCAAGACCCCCGCCTGTGCCCCTCACACCCTACCAAGAATCAGACCCCCGCCTGTGCCCATCACACCTCCGCCAAGAATCAGACCCCCGCCTGTGCCCCTCACACCCCTACAAGAATCAGACCCCCGCCTGTGCCCCTCACACCTCCGCCAAGAATTAGAGCCCCGCCTGTGCCCATCACACCTCCGCCAAGAATCAGACCCCCGCCTGTGCCCCTCACACCTCCGCCAAGAATTAGAGCCCCGCCTGTGCCCATCACACCTCCGCCAAGAATCAGACCCCCGCCTGTGCCCCTCACACCTCCGCCAAGAATTAGAGCCCCGCCTGTGCCCATCCACACCTCCGCCAAGAATCAGACCCCCGCCTGTGCCCCTCACACCCCCGCTAGAATCAGACCCCGCCTGTGCCCCTTACACCCCCTACAAAGAATCAGACCCCTGCCTGTGCCCCTCACACACTCTACCAAGGAAATCAGACCCCTGCCTGTGCCCCTTACACCCCCTACCAAGAATCAGACCCCCGCCGTGCCCCCTTACACCCCCTACCAAGGAATCGACCCCCGCCTGTGCCCCTTACACCCCCTACCAAGAATCAGACCCCCGCCTGTGCCCCTTACACCCCCCTACAAAGAATCAGACCCCTGCCTGTGCCCCTCACACACTCTACCAAGAATCAGACCCCCGCCTGTGCCCTTACACCCCCTACCAAGAATCAGACCCCCGCCTGTGCCCCTCACACCCCCTACCAAGAATCAGACCCCCCTGCCTGTGCCCCCTTACACCCCCTACCAAGAATCAGACCCCCGCCTGTGCCCCTCACACCCCCTACCAAGAATCAGTCCCCCGCCTGTGCCCCTCACACCCCTACAAGAATCAGACCCTGCTGTGCCCCTCACACCCCCTACCAAGAATCAGTCCCCCGCCTGTGCCCCTCACACCCCCACCAAGAATCAGCCCCCGCCTGTGCCCCTCACACCCCCACAAGAATCAGACCCCCGCCTGTGCCCCTCACACCCGCCTGTGCCCCTCACACCCCTACCAAGAATCAGACCCCCGCCTGTGCCCTCACACCCCTACCAAGAATCAGACCCCCGCCTGTGCCCCTCGCACCCCCACACACCCCGCCTGTGCCTCACCCCCTACCTAAGAATAGACCCCTGCCTGTGCCCCTCACACCCTACCAAGACAGACCCCCGCCTGTGCCCCTCACACCCCTACCAAGAATCAGACCCCTGCCTGTGCCCCTTACACCCCCTACCAAGAATCAGACCCCCGCCTGTGCCCCTTACACCCCTACCAAGAATCAGACCCCCGCCTGTGCCCCTCGCACCCCCTACTAAGAATCAGACCCCTGCCTGTGCCCCTCACAACCCTGCCTGTGCCCCTCACACCCCCTACCAAGAATCAGACCCCCGCCTGTGCCCCTCACACCCCTACCAAGAATCAGACCCCCGCCTGTGCCCCTCGCACCCCCTACTAAGAATCAGACCCACCTGTATGTCTGACAACCCTACGAAGAATGGGACCCCCACCTCCAGAAAATGAGACCCTGTCTATATCCCTCATACGACTGGGAATGAGATCCTGCAAGTGCCCCTCACACCCCTGCCTTCAAAAAAATCAGACCATACCAATCATACCATCTGCCAAAAATTAGGCTCCTCCCCTTCAAAAAATGAGATCCTACCCCCTGCCAAAAATGGACACCCCCTATCTCCAAAAAAATTAGATCCTGCCTGTGCTTCTCATGCCCCCTGCCAAAAAGGACACCTCCCCTCTAAATAATGAGACGGTGTCGGTGCACTCCTGTCTTCTGGCCAGGCCCTCCGTCAGCCGGTCATGCACAGAGCCTACAAATCACTCCTGACCCTCCCTAAGCTCTTCCTGGCAATCAATCACATTGAGACAACACTACCGCCAGGCTGAGGATCCGATCAGCCTCATGCGGCCCCTACTAATCTGCCAGTCATCATGTCATGCTGGGACTTGTAGTTTCTCAGCAGCTGAAGAGGCTACAGGTCACTGACCCCCAGGAGCCCTGACGTAGGACTGTGCCTGCAGCTCTGGATGTGACTGGAGTATAAAATCAGTGTATCGGGATCACACCCGCCCTGTTATCCCTCCTGTAGGTGGCCAGCACCCGAGCCAGGAAGGTTTTCCCATCATGCCCTGAGAATGACGAGAGCGACACCTCCAAAGCTATAGACCTGCAGAACAAGCAGATGATAGAGTGGGCGTTGGGGGGCTTCCAACCATCAGGACCCAAAGGACTGGAGCCCCCAGAAGGTAAGGTGGTGCCTGAGGGGCGAGCAAATGGGCCTGAAATATCAGCAATAGTAGTGATGGAGGTGCTGCCCCCTAGTGTTCAACCTAATGATCTACACTGCACTCCTATTAAAGGGGAGCTCCACATTAATGGCTATGGAGCATTTTTTTTTATTATTCATTTTGGGCTAAAAATAATTTTTTTCAGTTGGTGTTAAAAATGTTCAGCCATTTCTGAGATACAAGGGTTAAAAATCAGTCTGTTTGCAAGCTGTCTTTGTTTTCTTTGAATCCCATCATCTGACGGCTCATGTGTAGCTCTGATCTCTGATCTCCTCACCTCATAAACACTTATTTAAGCCTAAGAATTGGGATATAAAGAGTGGATTCAAAGAAAGTGACAGCCTGAAAACAGACTGATTTTCTAACCCCTGCACCTCAGAAACAGCTGAACATATTTAATAAAGACCAATTGAGAAAAATTATTTTTAGTCCAAAACGAGTAAAATGGCATCATAACAAAAATTGTCCAGAAGGTGTCCCTAGCCTGTAAGTCCTCTCCTGAATCTGTTAACGGGCCCACCTTTCAGTGTGTTCAGGACTCGCCCTTTACCTCCCTCGCTTTATTATTTCCAGAGGAACGCAACCCATACAAAGAGGTCTACACAGAGATTTGGGTAGAACCAGAAGCTGCCGCCTATGCCCCTCCCCCTCCCGCAAAGAAACCCCGAAAAAGCACAGAGAAGCCCAAGGTCAAAGAAATTATCGACGAGCGAACTCGAGGTACGTCTGAGGGGCCACGCCCCCGTGTAATGTGTATGTTGTGCATTCTGAGGAATCTGCCGCTTATTCTGTGCAGCAAGCAGAGATAGATATCATCTCCCACAATGCAATGCAGCAGAGCGTCTGCCATCAGGGTGGTGAATGCACACACTTTGCTGCCCTCTACTGGTCCAGTGCTGTACTGCGTCACTGAAGATGTAGGGTTTGTAATGCAGTTGCTTTGCTGCCCTCTAGTGGTCTAATCTGAGCTGTAGTGCATTATGGGAGATGTAGTGTTTAGGAAGGGCAAGGACTATAGTCTGATATAGTAAGATATATATATATACATAATGATCCACCACGATGGTTTAATGCTGCCACCTAGTGGCCTGTGTTGCCCCTGCATCTAAACACAATAGTCTTGTAAAGGGAGAAGTGATCTGCCACCATGCAGTACAGTGGAGCGCAGTGAATTATAGGATCGGGGCGATGGGGGGTCCCAGGTCTGGATTTGGGAGATGTATTGATCCCCTCTACTCATTTCTTGTGATAAATCTTCCTTCCGTGTTTTTGCAGAGAGGTTGGTCTATGAAGTGCGTCAGAAGTGTCGCTCCATCGAGGGTGAGTGCAGTGAAGTATCTTCTGGTTACATTTTCATGCAGGGGGTGAGAGCTGATGTAAGGGTCATGTGATCACCTCTCGATGACGTCATCGGTCAGCCCTGGGCTCTGTTCTGTAGTGATTGTCACAGTTATAAATATTGTGTTACAATGTGGCCCCCGGCCCCTGATCATAGGGGCTCTGCCTGCAGGGGGCGTGTCCTGGGACAGACATATTATCTTCTGTGTTGTGGTTGGACATAGATAATTCCCTGTTTCTATTTCCAGATATCTGCATCTCTTGTGGCAGTTTGATTGTTACTCTGGAGCACCCCTTATTTATTGGGGGAATGTGCCAAAACTGCAAGGTAAAGCCCAAAACATGGAGAGGATGCTTACATATGATGAGCAGAGGAAACTGTCAGTAAGGACAAAGCTGATCGTGTGGGAAGGATGCGGGAATCATTAAGAATAGAGTGCCATGCATTATAGAGGAGAAGCTCTGATGTGTGAAGGAAACTGTCAGTAAGAGCAGAGCTCAGAATATAAGAGATATGTGAAGGAAACTGTCAGTAAGAACAGACCTTAACATATTAGAGATGTGTGAAGGAAAATGTGAATAAGGACAGAGCTCAATGTATTAAAGAAGAGAAACTCTGATGTGTGAAGGAAACTGTCAGTAAGAACAGAGCTCAGAATATTAGAGATGTGTGAAGGAAACTGTCAGTAAGAACAGAGCACAGCATATTAATGATATCTACTCGATGAGGACACAGCTCAATGTACTAGAGAAGAGAAGCTCTGATGTGTGAAGGAAACTGTCAGTAAGAACAGAGCTCAGCATATTAATGATATCTACTCAATAAGGACAGACCTCAATGTATTAGAGAAGAGAAGCTCTGATGTGTGAAGGAAACTGTCAGTAAGAACAGAGCACAGCATATTAATGATATCTACTCGATGAGGACAGAGTTCAATGTATTAGAGAAGAGAAGCTCTGATGTGTGACGGAAACTGTCAGTAAGAACAGACCTTAACATATTAGAGATGTGTGAAGGAAAATGTGAATAAGGACAGAGCTCAATGTATTAAAGAAGAGAAACTCTGATTTGGCAAGGAAACTGTCAGTAAGAAGAGAGCTGATTGTAAGAGAGGAGAAACTTTGATGTGTGAAGGAAACTGTCAATAAGAAGAGATCTCTGTACAAAAGAGGAGAGGCTCTGATGTATCAGAGAAACTGTCAGTAAAGACAGTGCTCACCATATTACAGAGAAGCTGTATCAAGGAAACTGTCAGTAAGGACAGAGTTCAGTGTGTTGGAAAGGATTTGTTCTTAGTGTATTGGACAGGAGAATGAAAGGACTGTGATTTGTCAGTAAGCCTAAGGAAAGCAGAATTTATCAAAGAAACAGTCAGCAAGGACAGAATAGAGGAAACTGATTTGTATGGATGATGCACTTAGGACAGGGTCATTATACAGGGAGAGAATGATCGGTGAAGGAAACTGTCAGTAAGTATAGAGATCAGTATGAGAAGAGAGGGGGCACTCTATGTGGCAGGAGCTCCAGGTCATTACTCAATCAGCTAAGGGATTATTTCCGTTTTTTTCTAGAACTGCTTTTTAGAGTGTGCGTACCAGTACGATGATGACGGATACCAGTCGTACTGTACCATCTGCTGCGGAGGACGGGAGGTGCTCATGTGCGGCAACAATAATTGCTGCAGGTTAGATCAGTAATTCCAGGGCTTCAGTCTCCTTTCTGATGATGTGTGGTATGTTCTCTGGTGACCTCTGAAACTGATTCTAGGAGAGACAGTCCTGGTGGGAGCGTCTTTAGTGCCTAGTCCTGGTGAAAACGTGTTTAGTGTCTAGTCCTGGTGGGAGCGTCTTTAGTGCCTAGTCCTGGTGAAACGTGTTTAGTGTCTAGTCCTGGTGAGAACGTGTTTAGTGCTAGTCCTGGTGGGAGCGTCTTTAGTGCCTAGTCCTGGTGAAAACGTGTTTAGTGTCTAGTCCTGGTGAGAACGTGTTTAGTGTCTAGTCCTGGTGAGAACGTGTTTAGTGTCTAGTCCTGGTGAGAACGTGTTTAGTGCCTAGTCCTGGTGAGAACGTGTTTAGTGTCTAGTCCTGGTGGGAGCGTCTTTAGTGCCTAGTCCTGGTGAAACGTGTTTAGTGTCTAGTCCTGGTGAGAACGTGTTTAGTGCCTAGTCCTGGTGAGAACGTGTTTAGTGTCTAGTCCTGGTGGGAGCGTCTTTAGTGCCTAGTCCTGGTGAGAACGTGTTAGTGTCTAGTCCTGGGAGATCGTGTTTAGTGCCTAGTCCTGGTGAGAACGTGTTTAGTGTCCTAGTCCTGGTGGGGCGTCTTTAGTGCCTAGTCCTGGTGAAAACGTGTTTAGTGTCTAGTCCTGGTGGGAGCCGTCTTTAGTGGCCTAGTCCTGGTGAAACGTGTTTAGTGCCTAGTCCCTGGTGAGAACGTGTTTAGTGTCTAGTCCTGGTGAGAATGTGTTTAGTGTCTAGTCCTGGTGGGAGCGTCTTTAGTGCCTAGTCCTGGTGAGAACGTGTTTAGTGTCTAGTCCTGGTGAGAACGTGTTTAGTGTCTAGTCCTGGTGGAGCGTCTTTAGTGCCTAGTCTGGGTGAGAACGTGTTTAGTGTCTAGTCCTGGTGAGAACGTGTTAGTGTCTAGTCCTGGTGAGAATGTGTTTAGTGTCTAGTCCTGGTGGGAGCGTCTTTAGTGTCTAGTCCTGGTGAGAACGTGTTTAGTGTCTAGTCCTGGTGGGAGCGTCTTTAGTGCCTAGTCCTGGTGAGAACGTGTTTAGTGTCTAGTCCTGGTGAGAATGTGTTAGTGTCTAGTCCTGGTGGGAGCGTCTTTAGTGCCTAGTCCTGGTGAAAACGTGTTTAGTGTCTAGTCCTGGTGAAAACGTGTTTAGTGTCTAGTCCTGGTGAGAACACCTCACCAGGACTAGACACTAAACACCTTCTCACCAGGACTAGGCAGTAACACCTTCTCACCAGGACTAGACACTAAACATGTTCTCACCAGAACTAGACACTAAACACCTTCTCACCAGGGACTAGGCAGTAAACACCTTCTCACCAGGACTAGGCAGTAAACACCTTCTCACCAGGACTAGGCAGTAAACACCTTCTCACCAGGACTAGGCAGTAAACACCTTCTCACCTAGGACTAGGCAGTAAACACCTTCTCACCAGGACTAGGCAGTAAACACCTTCTCACCAGGACTAGACACTAAACACCTTCTCACCAGGACTAGACACTAAACACATTCTCACCAGGACTAGGCAGTAAACACCTTCTAACCAGGACTATACACTAAACACGTTCTAACCAGGACTAGACACTACACACGTTCTCACCAGGACTAGACACTAAACACCTTCTCACCAGGACTAGGCAGTAAACCACCTTCTCACCAGGACTAGACACTAAACATGTTCTCACCAGAACTAGACACTAAACACCTTCTCACCAGGACTAGGCAGTAAACACCTTCTCACCAGGACTAGGCAGTAAACACCTTCTCACCAGGACTAGGCAGTAAACACCTTCTCACCAGGACTAGGCAGTAAACACCTTCTCACCCAGGACTAGGCAGTAAACACCTTCTCACCAGGACTAGGCAGTAAACACCTTCTCACCAGGACTAGACACTAAACACCTTCTCACCAGGACTAGACACTAAACACATTCTCACCAGGACTAGGCAGTAAACACCTTCTAACCAGGACTATACACTAAACACGTTCTAACCAGGACTAGACACTACACACGTTCTCACCAGGACTAGACACTAAACACCTTCTCACCAGGACTAGGCAGTAAACACCTTCTCACCAGGACTAGGCAGTAAACACCTTCTCACCAGGACTAGACACTAAACACCTTCTCACCAGGACTAGACACTAACACATTCTCACCAAGGACTAGGCAGTAAACACCTTTCTAACCAGGACTATACACTAAACACGTTCAACCAGGACTAGACACTACACAACGTTCTCACCAGGACTAGACACTAAACACCTTCTCAACCAGGACTAGGCAGTAAACACCTTCTCACCAGGACTAGGCAGTAAACACTTCTCACCAGGACTAGACACTAAATTCATTCTCACCAGGACTAGACACTAAACACCTTCTCACCAGGACTAGACATTAAACACCTTCTCACCAGGACTAGGCAGTAAACACGTTCTCACCAGGACTAGACATTAACCCTACAGTACACCGTACATGTTGGTCATGCGGGCACATGGGCCCGCTCGCGTGCGGGGGCGTCATGCCGGCAAAGTCCTGCTGTCTAACAGCAGAGCTTGCCGCTACCTACTGTATCGGCGGCGTCTTCCGGGTACTAGATCCGTGACACACGTGATCACGGCATCTAGTTGCGTCTAAACCCGGAAGCGTTCGCTTCCGGGTGGTGTACAGACACCCCGTGTGGCCAATCGGGGTGTCTGTACACCATATGAAAACTGTAATCCTCGCTGGTGAGGATTACAGTTTTCAAAGTGCAATTCTTATTCTGGCCACTAGATGGCAGGCCAGGATAAGAAATGAGCAATTGATGGATTTAACTGCCTCTAGTAAATCCATAATTGCTCATAAAGAAAATTAAAAAGCCACAATATATAAGCTCATATTTGAGCATTCAAATAGTAAAAAAAAAAATTAAAAAAAATGTTAAAAAATATATAAAAAATAAAAAAGATATAAAAGTTCAAATCACCCCCTTTCCGTATAAGTAAAAAATAAATACCTAAATAACACTAAATATAGACATCATGGGTATCACCGTGACCGAAAACGCCCGTACTTTTAAAATATAAAAAAAAAAATCCAATACGGCGAATTGTGTGGCGGAAAAAAGCGTCCAAATGGCGATTTGCCGTTTTTTGTCGCTTTTTTTTCTAAAAAAAATTAAATAAAAAGTGATCAAAAAGTCATACACACCCCAGAATGGTATTAATAAAATCTTCAGATTGTCCCGCAAAAAATGAGCCCCCATACAGCTCTGTACACATAAATACCAAAAAGTTTATAGGGGTCAAGATATGACAAGGAAAAAAAAAAAAAAGGGCAACTTTCTAATTTTTTTTCACTATCAAAACGCAGGAAAAACTATACATATTAGGTATTGCCGGATTCGTACTGACCAGTAGAATGAAAATAACGGGTCAGTTTTAATGCACATCGAACGCTGTAAATAAGAAACCCGTAGAACTGTAGCGGAATAGCGGTTTTTTTGGCAATTTCACTGATTTGGAATTTTTTTCCCGCTTCCCACTACACCATATGCAATATTAAATGGTGGCGTTGGAAAGTACAACTTGTCCCGCAAAAAACAAGCCCTCATACAGCTATGTGAACAGAAAAATAAAAGAGTTATGGCTGTTGGAAGGCAGGGAGCGCAAAACGAAAATGCATGACCGAAAAAACCTCCGGTACTGAAAGGGTTAAAACCTTCTCACCAGGACTAGGCAGTAAACACATTCTCACCAGGACTAGACATTAAACACCTTCTCACCAGGACTAGGCAGTAAACACATTCTCACCAGGACTAGACACTAAACACGTTCTAACCAGGACTAGACACTACACACGTTCTCACCAGGACTAGACACTAAACACCTTCTCACCAGGACTAAACAGTAAACACATTCTCACCAGGACTATACACTAAACACATTCTCACCAGGACTAGGCAGTAAACACCTTCTCACCAGGACTAGACACTAAACACATTCTCACCAGGACTAGGCAGTAAACACATTCTCACCAGGACTAGGCAGTAAACACCTTCTCACCAGGACTAGACACTAAACACCTTCTCACCAGGACTAGACACTAAACACCTTCTCACCAGGACTAGACACTAAACACGTTCTCACAGGACTAGACACTAAACACCTTCTCACCAGGACTAGACATTAAAACACTTCTCACCAGGACTAGGCAGTAAACACCTTCTCACCAGGACTAGACATTAACACCTTCTCACCAGGACTAGGCAGTAAACACATTCTCACCAGGACTAGACATTAAACACCCTCTCACCAGGACTAGGCAGTAAACACATGCTCACCAGGACTAGCAGTAAACACGTTCTAACCAGGACTAGACACTACACACGTTCTCACCAGGACTAGACACTAAACACCTTCTCACCAGGACTAAACAGTAAACACATTCTCACCAGGACTATACACTAAACACATTCTCACCAGGACTAGGCAGTAAACACCTTCTCACCAGGACTAGATACTAAACACATTCTCACCAGGACTAGACACTAAACATTCTCACCAGGACTAGACACTAAACACATTCTCACCAGGACTAGGCAGTAAACACGTTCTCCACCAGGACTAGGCAGTAACACATTCTCACCAGGACTAGACACTAAACACCTTCTCACCAGGACTAGACACTAAGCACGTTCTCACCAGGACTAGACACTAAACACGTTCTCACCCAGGACTAGACACTAAACACCTTCTCACCAGGACTAGGCAGTATACACGTTCTCACCAGGACTAGACATTAACACCTTCTCACCAGGACTAGACATTAAACACCTTCTCACCAGGACTAGGCAGTAAACACGTTCTCAACCAGGACTAGACACTAAACACCTTCTCACCAGGACTAGACACTAAACACCTTCTCACCAGGACTAGACACTAAACACCTTCTCACCAGGACTAGACATTAAACACCTTCTCACCAGGACTAGGCAGTAAACACCTTCTCACCAGGACTAGACATTAACACCTTCTCACCAGGACTAGGCAGTAAACACCTCTCACCAGGACTAGACATTAAACACCCTCTCACCAGGACTAGGCAGTAAACACATGCTCACCAGGACTAGGCAGTAAACACATTCTCACCAGGACTAGACACTAAACACCTTCTCACCAGGACTAGACACTAAACACCTTCTCACCAGGACTAGACACTAAACACCTTCTCACCAGGACTAGATACTAAACACATTCTCACCAGACTAGACACTAAACAATTCTCACCAGGACTAGACACTAAAACACATTCTCACCAGGACTAGTAAACACGTTCTCACCAGGACTAGGCAGTAAAACACATTCTCACCAGGCATTAAACACTTCTCACCAGACTAGGCATAAACACTTCTCACCAGAACATTAACACCTTCTCACAGATAGGCAGTAAACACATTCTCACCAGGGACTAGACATTAAACACCCTCTCACCAGACTAGGCAGTAAACCCACATGCTCACAGGACTAGACAACTAAACACCTTCTCACCAGGACTAGACACTAAACACATTCTCACCAGGACTAGACACTAAAACACTTCTCACCAGGACTAACACTAACACCTTCTCACCAGACTAGACACTAAACACATTCTCACCAGGACTAGACACTAACACATTCTCACCAGGACTAGACACTAAACACGTTCTCACCAGACTTCCCAGGACTTAAACACCTTCTCACCAGGACTGTAACACCTTCTCACCAGGACTAAGTGTAGGGACTATGTGTGGACTTGTTGGGTGGGGTCCTGGTGACCTAGTCCTGCTAGTCAGCTCAGGGTGACGTGGATCTCTCTTCTCCAGGTGTTTTTGTGTGGAATGTGTGGACTTGTTGGTGGGACCAGGCGCAGCTCAGGCAGCTATTAAAGAAGACCCCTGGAACTGCTACATGTGTGGACACAAGGGCATTTACGGGTTGCTTCGACGGCGAGATGACTGGCCCACTCGTTTACAGCTCTTCTTCGCTAATAATCATGACCAAGAATTTGTGAGTATCTTCTGGTGGCTCCATGTCTTCTACCTCGTGAGGAGATGCTGGGACTAATTGTTCTTCACTTGCCTTAAAGGACCCACCAAAGCTTTATCCGCCTATTCCAGCCGACAAGCGGAAGCCTATCCGAGTACTGTCTTTATTTGATGGCATTGCTACAGGTGATTTTCTCGTGTTATGGGGGTGTGTCTGAGGGTGACTACCGGATCTCCTCACACTGGATCTCCTCTCTCCAGGTCTATTGGTGCTAAGGGATCTCGGGATCCAGATAGACCGGTACATTGCCTCCGAGGTGTGCGAAGACTCCATCACTGTGGGAATGGTGCGACATCAGGGCAAGATCATGTATGTGGGAGACGTGAGGAACATAACCCGCAAACACGTGAGTCCTAAGTGTGGAAACCATCAGCAAGCTGCTGCTCACAGATCCCTATGTAGAATTATCTTATAGTTTGACATATAATGGTCCCTGCTGTGGACCTGATCATTAACCCTTCATATCAACCAGTCGTCTGATTTGTAGAGCTGCAGCATAAGCGGTTCAAGTATTCTCTACTTCTCTGCTATGCTATGCTCTGCTGTGTCCTGCGCAGTGGTCGGCTCTGCTATGTCCTGCGCAGTGGTCGGCTCTGCTGTGTCCTGCGCAGTGGTCGGCTCTGCTATGTCCTGCGCAGTGGTCGGCTCTGCTGTGTCCTGCGCAGTGGTCGGCTCTGCCGTGTCCTGCGCAGTGGTCGGCTCTGCTGTGTCCTGCGCAGTGGTCGGCTCTGCCGTGTCCTGCGCAGTGGTCGGCTCTGCTGTGTCCTGCGCAGTGGTCAGGCTCTGCTGTGTTCCTGCGCAGTGGTCGGCTCTGCTGTGTCCTGCGCAGTGGTGGGCTCTATGTCCTGCTAGTGGTCGCCGTCTGGTCGGCTCGCCGTGTCCTGCGCAGTGGTCGCCTCTGCCGTGTCCTGCGCAGTGGCGCTCTGCCGTGTCCTGGGGCAGGGTCGGCTCTGCCATGCACAGTCGGCGTGCCCCACCACTACCTCCTCCTTCTTTCGCAGTGATGATGGGGCCCATTGACGGTGATCGAGGGTTCCGTGTAACGACTTTCCATTGTGAACCCGGCACGGAAAGGTCTGTTCGGTATGTGGTTCTGTGTGTAGATGTAGGGCGCAGGGTGTACAGTGTGTCCTCCACCAGTGTAACGAGGCTGTACAACGCTGACACCCGGTGGCCTTTGTATGAAACTGCATGGCTCTCTTTTGTATATAATCTGTGGGGCCGCTGCAGGTTTGTTACAGTGTATCAGTGCAGACACTCCAACAGCACAAGTCTCCTGTCCAGGATTTCAGTCTCTGGATGCAGCAAGAATGTTCCTATTCACTGACAGCAAGCAGAGATTGTGACAGGTTGCAGCAATGATGTAACTGTGAAGCTTTATTCCTTGTCCTTATTGTGTCAGGGACTTCAGGAGCAGCGTCATCTCCTCGGAAAGCTGGGTGATAGCAATATGGCTGCCACCACACGGACGGCTTGTCACCCAGCTTTCCCAGGAACAGACAGAGCTAACGTACAGCCGCTCAGGATCTCGGGGCCCCACGTGCTGCGCACACGTTCTTTGTATGTATGTGGGGCCCCTCCGCCTCTGGTGACGCTCCCGCTCTCCCCGCAGAGGGCACAGGACGCCTCTTTTTCGAGTTTTACCGCCTGCTCCATGAAGCTCGGCCGAAGGCGGGAGACGAGCGGCCGTTCTTCTGGCTGTTTGAGAACGTGGTGGCCATGGGCGTCAGCGATAAAAGGGACATATCACGTTTCCTGGAGGTAAGACGCGGGCCGGAAGCTGCGCTACAGTCACCTCCAGAGCTGCATTCACAATTCTCCAGGCATCCTAACAACTGAGGTGCAGAATTGTGGCCGCAGCTCTGGGTGTGACTGGAGTATGGTGATCCAGTATCTCTCCTGTCAGACTGTCGGACATGACGTCTCTCTCCGTTTTCTCTTTTTCAGTCGAACCCGGTGATGATCGATGCCAGGGAGGTGTCTGCAGCACACAGGGCCCGATACTTCTGGGGTAACCTCCCGGGTATGAACAGGTTGGTGCAACGGGGGCAGCGCTGCCTGCAATGAGTGGGCACCCTGCTAGTGTATGGGGGGGGATAATTGGTCCATAAAGTACCGCCCACTGGTGCAGAGCTAGATGGCGACGTGTGACAGACATGGTGCCCTGGGCCGGCGCGTTTCATAGGTTTATAACACATATGCAGGTCCCGTGTACGCCACGCACTACGCACACAATGCTGACATCATGGGGGTGTTGGCCCTCTCTCTACATGGTCTCCTCTGAAGTCGTCCTGATCTGCCGCCGTCTGTTACACTCGGTGCAGGATGTAGCGACCCCTTCTGATTCCGGTCACGTTGGTACAAATCCTCTGCGTATCGTGGCCCTAGAACATTACAATGTGACATCACATGGCACCGGCAGGAATGGATGAAGCGGCGGCGCACAGTTCTGTCCAGTGAGCGCAGAGTCGTCTCTTCCTCGTATTAACCATACGTTTCCCATGTGTCTCTAGGCCTCTGGTCTCTACAGTCAATGACCGGCTGGACTTACAGGACTGTCTGGAGCACGGCAGGATAGCAAAGGTGAGGACCAGTGACGTCATCATCAACAGCTGTGGAGACCTGTGATGTCATCATATACATTATACAGAGCAGGCAGCTGTGGAGACCTGTGATGTCATCATATACATTATACAGAGCAGGCAGCGGTGGAGACCAGTGATGTCATCATATACATTATACAGAGCAGGCAGTGGTGGAGACCTGTGATGTCATCATATACATTATACAGAGCAGGCAGCTGTGGAGACCTGTGATGTCATCATATACATTATACAGAGCAGGCAGCTGTGGAGACCAGTGATGTCATCATATACATTATACAGAGCAGGCAGTGGTGGAGACCAGTGATGTCATCATATACATATACAGAGCGCAGTGTGAGACCAGTGATGTCATCATATACAATACAGAGCAGGCAGCTGTGGAGACCTGTGATGTCATCATAACACATTATACAGAGCAGGCAGCGGTGGAGACCTGTGATGTCATCATATACATTATACAGAGCAGGCAGCTGTGGAGACCGTGTGATGTCATCATATACATTATACAGAGCAGGCCGTGGTGGAGACCTGTGATGTCATCATATACATTATACAGAGCAGGCAGCTGTGGAGACCTGTGATGTCATCATATACATTATACAGAGCAGGCAGCTGTGGAGACCTGTGATGTCATCATATACATTATACAGAGCAGGCAGCTGTGGAGACCAGTGATGTCATCATATACATTATACAGAGCAGGCAGCTGTGGAGACCTGTGATGTCATCATACACATTATACAGAGCAGGCAGCTGTGGAGACCAGTGATGTCATCATACACATTATACAGAGGAGGCAGTGGTGGAGACCAGTGATGTCATCATATACATTATACAGAGCAGGCAGCTGTGGAGACCAGTGATGTCATCATATACATTATACAGAGCAGGCAGTGGTGGAGACCAGTGATGTCATCATATACATTATACAGAGCAGGCCGTGTGGAGACCAGTGATGTCATCATATACATTATACAGAGCAGGCAGCTGTGGAGACCTGTGATGTCATCATATACATTATAAAGAGCAGGCAGTGTGGAGACAGTGATGTAATTCAGGCATGATATCAATTATAACAGAGGAGGCAGTGGTGGAGACCCTGTGATGTCATCATATACATTATACAGAGCAGGCAGCTGTGGAGACCTGTGATGTCATCATATACATTATACAGAGCAGGCAGTGGTGGAGACCTGTGATGTCATCATATACATTATACAGAGCAGGCAGTGGTGGAGACCTGTGATGTCATCATATACATTATACAGCGCAGGCAGTGGTGGAGACCTGTGATGTCATCATATTACATTATACAGAGCAGGCAGCTGTGGAGACCTGTGATGTTCATCAGTATACATTATACAGAGCAGGCAGCGGTGCGAGACCAGTGATGTCATCATTACATTATACAGAGCAGGCAGCGGTGGAGACCTGTGATGTCATCATATACATATACAGAGCAGGCAGCTGTGGAGACCAGTGATGTCATCATATACATTATACAGAGCAGGCAGCTGTGGAGACCTGTGATGGCATCATATACATTATACAGAGCAGGCAGTGGTGGAGACAGTGAGTCACTATCTTATACAGAGCAGGCAGGGTGGAGACCGTGATGTCATCATATACATTATACAGAGCAGGCAGCTGTGGAGGACCTGTGATGTCATCATATAATTATACAGAGCAGGCAGCTGTGGAGACCTGTGATGTCATCATATACATTATACAGAGCAGGCAGCGGTGGAGACCAGTGATGTCATATACATTATACAGAGCAGGCAGCGGTGGAGACCAGTGATGTCATCATATACATTATACAGAGCAGGCAGCGGTGGAGACCTGTGATGTCATCATATACATTATACAGAGCAGGCAGTGGTGGAGACCAGTGATGTCATCATATACATTATACAGAGCAGGCAGCTGTGGAGACCTGTGATGTCATCATATACATTATACAGAGCAGGCAGCTGTGGAGACCTGTGATGTCATCATACACATTATACAGAGCAGGCAGCGGTGGAGACCAGTGATGTCATCATATACATTATACAGAGCAGGCAGTGGTGGAGACCAGTGATGTCATCATATACATTATACAGAGCAGGCAGTGGTGGAGACCAGTGATGTCATCATATACATTATACAGAGCAGGCAGTGGTGGAGACCAGTGATGTCATCATATACATTATACAGAGCAGGCAGTGGTGGAGACCTGTGATGTCATCATACACATTATACAGAGCAGGCAGCTGTGGAGACCTGTGATGTCATCATACACATTATACAGAGCAGGCAGTGGTGGAGACCTGTGATGTCATCATACACATTATACAGAGCAGGCAGCTGTGGAGACCTGTGATGTCATCATATACATTATACAGAGCAGGCAGCTGTGGGAGACCTGTGATGTCATCATACACATTATACAGAGCAGGCAGCGGTGGAGACCTGTGATGTCATCATATACATTATACAGAGCAGGCAGCGGTGGAGACCTGTGATGTCATCATATACATTATACAGAGCAGGCAGCTGTGGAGACCTGTGATGTCATCATATACATTATACAGAGCAGGCAGCTGTGGAGACCAGTGATGTCATCATATACATTATACAGAGCAGGCCGTGTGGAGACCAGTGATGTCATCATATACATTATACAGAGCAGGCAGTGGTGGAGACCAGTGATGTCATCATATACATTATACAGAGCAGGCAGCTGTGGAGACCTGTGATGTCATCATATACATTATACAGCGCAGGCCGTGGTGGAGACCAGTGATGTCATCATATACATTATACAGAGCAGGCAGCGTGGAGACAGTGATGTCATCATATACATTATACAGAGCAGGCTGTGGTGGAGACCAGTGATGTCATCATATACATTATACAGAGCAGGCAGCTGTGGAGACCTGTGATGTCATCATATCATTAACAGAGCAGGCAGTGGTGGAGACCAGTGATGTCATCATATACATTATACAGAGCAGGCCGTGGTGGAGACCAGTTGATGTCATCATATACATATACAGAGCAGGCAGTGGTGGAGACCTGTGATGTCATCATATACATTATACAGAGCAGGGCAGCGGTGGAGACCTGTGATGTCATCATATACATTATACAGCGCAGGCAGCTGTGGAGACCAGTGATGTCATCATACACATTATACAGAGCAGGCAGTGGTGGAGACCTGTGAGTCATCATATACATTATACAGAGCAGGCAGCTGTGGAGACCTGTGATGTCAATCATATACATTATACAGAGCAGGCAGCTGTGGAGACCTGTGATGTCATCATACACATTATACAGAGCAGCAGCGGTGGAGACCAGTGATGTCATCATATACATTATACAGAGCAGGCAGTGGTGGAGACCAGTGATGTCATCATATACATTATACAGAGCAGGCAGTGGTGGAGACCAGTGATGTCATCATATACATTATACAGAGCAGGCAGCTGTGGAGACCTGTGATGTCATCATATACATTATACAGAGCAGGCAGCGGTGGAGACCAGTGATGTCATCATATACATTATACAGAGCAGGCCGTGGTGGAGACCAGTGATGTCATCATTATACATTATACAGAGCAGGCAGCTGTGGAGACCTGTGATGTCATCATATACATTATACAGAGCAGGCCGTGGTGGAGACCTGTGATGTCATCATATACATTATTACAGAGGCAGGCAGCTGTGGAGACCAGTGATGTCATCATATACATTATACAGAGCAGGCAGCTGTGGAGACTGTGATGTCATCATATACATTATTAGCAGAGCAGGCAGCATGTGGAGACCAGTGATGTCATCATATACATTATACAGAGGAGGCAGCTGTGGAGACCTGTGATGTCATCATATACATTATACAGAGCAGGCAGCTGTGGAGACCAGTGATGTCATTATACACATTATACAGAGGAGGCCGTGGTGGAGACCTGTGATGTCATCATATACATTATACAGAGCAGGCAGCTGTGGAGACCAGTGATATCATAAGAGGAGCTATTCTGATCATTTATATTAGGAGATTGCTGTTGATCCGATTCCCCAAAAAGCACAAATAGTATGTCCAGCAATACGACATGTGAGAGGACGCGTTTCAGACCACGTCCTGCATATACACTGTATACTGTGTAAAGTAAGAACACGTTATCCCCTGTCCACCGGTCACTGTGAGATCCATGGGGACTGACCAGCAGGACCCCCTCTAACCATGAGAAAGGAGGAAGCTGAGTGACATCACAGTCCAGGTATCTCCTCTTCAGTGGTCAGGGTTATCACCAGTGGGGTCTGAAACGCGGCTGATTATTCTGTGGGTTCTGACTGTACACATAGCGGTAGTGCTATGTGCTGTGTGTTTGGTTTGTCCTACAACATGACCCCAGGTGTCCCTAGGAACCCCCCACGAGGGGCCGGGATCTCCTGATTTCCTTGGTGTCGTATTGACCTCATCGTCTTGTCTTCTGCAGTTTAGCAAAGTCCGAACCATCACCACTAGGTCCAACTCCATCAAGCAGGGGAAGGACCAGCACTTCCCGGTCTTCATGAATGAGAAGGAGGACATCCTGTGGTGCACTGAGATGGAACGGTGGGTGCAGATCACAGGACCACCCGTGATGTACACGAGGCATGACACAGAACCGGCCCATAATCCACATTATTTCTCACTTTTATCTATTATTTTGTGTGGAAATGTTTGATTTCTTGGAGAATTCTCCTTTATATTGAGGTATTTTTATTTCTGCTTTTATTTTGGGGGTTTCCCGGACTGTAATATTTATGTCCTACATATCAAATCCATGGAGGTCTGACTCCTGGTGCCCCTACCGATGACACAGCTCCATACACCGCTTAGTGGCCGTAAATGGTACTGCAGCGCAGCTTGCATTCATTTACACGTCCATCAGTGTTACAGTCCTGGAAAACCCCCTTCTCTTCCGAGGCCCCCGCCGGTCAGCTGTTTGATGAGGTCACAGCCTTCTTGCTGCTTACCCTAGGCCTGTGACATCACTACTATCAGTCACATGGCCTGGGCACTTGAATAGGGATGAGACTTCGCAAATAACTGACTTCGCCTCATCGGAGCCCATACATTTTAATGCTGTACGGAGACAGATCTCCGTATAGCATTAATCTGAAGTTTTGAGTGAAGCAACTTTGGATCTAGGATCTGATCACTAATTGTGATGTCACTGGCCTAGGATAAGCAGCGAGAAGGCAGCAGTGGTCCCAGGAGAGCTCTCAGGTGTCGGACCGCCACCGATCAGATGCTGATGACCTATCCAGAGCAAAGTCCAATATCTCCTTTAACCACCTGACTGTTCTGCCTGAGTCCAGCTCGGACAGTGTGAAAAGCAGCTAACTGGAGGGGGGAGGCCTGCTTTCAGATGGTGATATCTCCTCAATGGTAGCAGCTAGAAACATGAAACCGGTCTTGTCTGAAAGCTGACAGTTCATGCTTTCATACAAGACCAAATCCAAGCAACAGAGGAGAAATCACTGTTAGAAATCAAGTCGCGAGTGAAACCTGTTTTCACTTTCATTTTCAGCTGCATTCACAGCATCCCGATTTCTATCAGTGATATCTTTCTCTGTCCTGAACATATTGAACACATTCTGGTATTGTCTGAAAGCTTTGAATGTCTCCTTTCAAACAAGATCAGTTGCATGTTTCTATTTTCCACTTGGGAATATTCTATCTCACTGTAGACTGATGGAGAATTGTTTGGAAATGACCTTGTAACCCTTCCCAGACTGATGGGAAGAAACAGTTGCTTCTCTAAGATCATTGCTGATGTCTTTCCTCCTTGGCATTGTGATAACACACACCTTAATGCTCCAGACCAGCAATCTGCCAAAACACCTGCTCTTATGGAGGTGGTCACACTTAGTGATGACTGCTACCTACCTTCTTAGCCTCTATGGAAGCCGTACGGGTTCAGCCACACCACTTTTTGGAGGCAGATGTACCTGCAGGATTTTCGGCAAAAGCCATAAGTTGATCCACTAAGAAGAAGAAGTGTAAATCCTTCCTTATATTTCAGATTCCCTTCAAATGCACTTCTGATGTGCTTCAAAACCTCGTCCAAAAAACAAAAGTGTGGTCTTACCCTAAGGCCCCATTCACACGTCCGTATTTTGCATCCGCATCCGTTTCCGCATTTGCGGACAATTATGCGGATAGTATGCGGATCCATTCATTTCAATGGGTCCCGAAAAAATGCGGACATTGCACCGTATGTTGTCCGCATCCGTTTCTCTGTTCCGTTTTGCGGATCCGCAATCAGAAATCCTCCTGTCCTACTTTTCCTCCTGTTTTGCGGTCCGTAGCCCAATACAAGTCTATGGGACGTCTGTAAATGCGGAAGACATGCGGAAAGCCATCCGCATGTCATCCGTATTTGCGGATTCCGTTCCAGGAGGCGTGAAAAAAAAAAAAGATGTTATTCATCCTTCCGTTTTTTGCGGATGACATATGGATACATCCTTTCAGTTTTTTACGGAAAGACGGAATGGATGTCATGGAAAAACTGAGTTTTTTGCGGAACAACGGATCCGCAAAAAACTGACCGTTTTCCAGGATGTGCAAAAATATGGACATGTGAATGGGGCCTAAGGGTACATTCACACGACCGCGTTGAGTCCTTTCCGTTTTGCGGTCCGCAAATAACTGAACCGTGTGTCCACATTTTGCGGAAGAATGGCTTCCGAATGTGTTCCGCATGTCTTCCGTTTTTTACAGTCCGCAAAAAACGGAAGGTTTAAAAAAAAAAAAAGAGAGAGAGAAAAAAAAAAGAATAATTCATAGTTGTCAAGGCCTTCAATTATACGGATCCGTAGACTTGAATGGGGCTGCGGACCGATCTGTGCGGACAATAGTAGGACAAGCTTCATATTCTTGCGGACCAGAAATGCGGAAATACGGATGCACATTTTATTCACCCATAGGAATGAATGGATCCGCATCTATTCCGCAAAATGCGGAACGGATGCGGATCGGACGCGGATAAAATTATACGATCGTGTGAATGTACCCTAAGGGTGTGCTTAATTTTTCCCACTTTGGCCTAGTTTTTGTTAAGGAATGACCCAGAGGAATCTGTCAGGAGTCATCTGAGGTCGAATTACCTAAGTTTATGTCCTATGTGAAACCATAGAAGGTTACCTGTCTTTTCTCATGTCTGTACATGTGTGTATAGCTGTCTTTATTATTGTGACTTTGTATCTATTTTATATTCTATTTGAAGAAGAACTCCCGCAAAAAATGTTATTCCATGTCCTGCTAGAAATGTACATGATGTAATCTGTAGTGAATGTCATTTTCTTACCAGTGTCTGTATTTGTGAGTTATATCTCCCTGATGTTTCTCATCTGTGTCATGTGACCAGGAATCAGACTCACCAGATCACACATCATCTTATGTGTGGACAGAAGTCTATTTCTCTATGCATTCCTATGGGAGCCTCACTCTGAGTCTCATAGGAATGAATAGAGCAGTTACTGGCTTCCTGTCCTGGGTCAGCTGGAGGTCAGGGAGTTGGTCACATGACCCAGCTACAATAAGAAGAAAGGGGATAACTCAGAAATACACGCTCTGATAAGATTACATTCCCTACAGATTATATCATGCACCTTTCTAACAGGTCAGAGAATAAAAATTTTTGTGGGAGTTCTTCTTTAAGATTTTTTATATATCCTTTCTATTTTATGTAGTTTTCATCATCATTTTATGCATGTTATTATTATTATTGTGTCTTGAGCTTTATAACTGCTCCAGACACTGTCTGTTCTCAGCCCTGACTTGTGTCTTCTGCTCCAGGGTCTTCGGCTTCCCAGTCCACTACACCGATGTCTCGAACATGGCCGTTTGGCCCGACAGAGGCTTCTAGGAAGATCATGGAGCGTCCCGGTCATTCGTCACCTCTTTGCCCCCCTTAAGGAATTTTTTGCCTGTGTTTAAGTCATTGAGGCAAAAAAGGGACCTGAGGCTGAGGCCCAACCTTCCAGCTCCCCCAAAAAAGAGCCTCTCCGCTCCTCTCTCGGCTTCCCAACGGAAAGAAGAGATTTTAGACAATAGAAGAAAGAAGAGGCGGTGAGGAGAAGCGGCAGGAGCGAGCGGGGGGCGTCTGACATCGAGCAGACTCTTCTACGTAACTTCTTGTTTCATGTTACACTCTCCTTTACGTCTCATTTTATTTTTTTATGTTTTTGTAGGGGGAGGGGGGGATCCTTTTATCCTTCCCCAGTTTTTAGTACAATAACTGTCTGCAGATCTTTTAAGGCCTCGTCCCAGATTGAGCAGCCGCTTTCAGGTTTTTATATTTTAGTTCATTCTAGAGATTGTAGATTTCCTCCCCCCTCCATCCCGGTGCTAAAAGTCGGGTTTTCTGGTTTTAGTTTTATGGGTCTTTTTACGTGTTCAGCGGCCGCCCACCTCTGGGTCCGGTGGGGGTGGGGTAAGCTGGGCTTTATCTTCTAGGCTGCGAATAAACGGTTTAGTCAATATGAACACACAATGCAAACGGTCCATGATCCGCCAGTCATGGATGGGGAAATCACGGGACATAGCAGCACAAGGGAGGGGCTGCGTGTGAGCACACACGTATGTTCCACGCCTCTCTTAGCACACACTGAAGCCCACGTCTGCTGACCGGTGCTGTTCCGTTAACGCCTTCTGGGCTGACCGCGCCCAGCGTACATAACATTGTTCAGATCTCACTCACAATGACTGGGAATATCGAGGATATGTAGATTTATCAGCATTTCCAATGTTATCGTACAGGATCAATGTTACCAGGAGAATGTTGCTGAAAAAAAAACACAATTTCAGATTTTTTTAATTTTTTTTTTTTACAGTATTTCAGGTGCCTCAAGCAAGAGGCCAGGAAAAAAAAACAGCAGTTCTGACCTCTATCACTGTTTACAGCTATCATACTGTATGTCTACTAACCGGTGCTCTACAAGTGTGTGCACAACCTCTGTAGGCTGTAGGAAAGGCAGAGACAGGCGCAGAGCTTCACAATGGTGCTTCTATTTCTCACTTGTCGTCTTCTGCCTGCCGTCTCCACAGCCATACAGGCAGAGCTCGTCACCTGCAGATTAAAGGCCCCAAAATATACTATTATATATATATATAGATGTAAGATTTATATCCTGTGTACCTAATGCTACTATATATATTATAGAGTGGTATTACTGTATATCATTAGTTGTCTCTGTGATTGGCTGTAGCGGTCCATATTGGATCTGGTGACTAGTATTTCTGTAGGGCAGAAAGTGTGGCTAGTGCTGGTATCTTGTATCATTGTCTGTCAGTGATTAAGCGGGGAGTAATTAGAGGAAATTAAGCAGTGGAAATATCTGTCCGTATTTATACAGGAGCGGTAACTGCCAGTGATTAAAACGGGGACTATCTGTACTTAAGCAGGGGAGGTAACTGTCAGTACTTAAGCAGGGGTGGTAACTGTCAGTACTTAAGCAGGGGTGGTAACTGTCAGTACTTAAGCAGGGGAGGTAACTGTCAGTACTTAAGCAGGGGGTAAGAGTATACGTGTATTCAGTACTTAAGCAGGGGTGGTAACTGTCAGTACTTAAGCAGGGGGAGGTAACTGTCAGTACTTAAGCGGGGAGGTAACTGTCAGTACTTAAGCGGGGAGGTAACTGTCAGTACTTAAGCAGGGGGTAACTGTCATACTTAAGCGGGGGGGTAAACTGTCAGTACTTCATCAGGGGGAGGTAACTGTCAGTACTTTCATCAGGGGGAGGTAATGTCTACTTCATCAGGGAGGTAACTGTCAGTATTCAGCCAGCAGGGGAGGTAACTGTCAGTACTTCAGCAGGGGAGGTAACTGTCAGTACTTCAGCAGGGGAGGTAACTGTCAGTACTTCAGCAGGGGAGGTAACTGCCAGTACTTCAGCACAGGCGGTAACTGCCAGTACTTCAGCACAGGCGGTAACTGTCAGTACTTAAGCAGGGGAGGTAACTGTCAGTACTTAAGCAGGGGAGGTAACTGTCAGTACTTAAGCAGGGGAGATAACTGTCAGTACTTAAGCAGGGGAGATAACTCAGTACTAGAGCACAGGCAGTAACTGTCAGTACTTAAGCAGGGGAGGTAACTGCCAGTGATTAAGAATGGGAAATATTTGTTAATGATTTAGCAGATGGTGTAACTGTCAGTACTTAAGCAGGGGTAGTAACTGTCAGTATTTGTAGGGGTTGTCTCACTTCAGCAGATGGCATTTATCATGTAGAGGAAGTTAATACAAGGCACTTACTAATGTATAGTGATTCTCCATATTGCTTCCTTTGCTGGCTCCATTCCTTTTTCCATCACATTATACACTGCTCGTTCCATGGGTTACGACCACCCTACAATTCAGCAGCAGTGGACGTGCTTGAACCTTTTTTGGAAAAAAAAGTACCAGCCTCTGGACCTTGGTAGCACACATTGACACGCATGCGCAGCAGCTCCCGTCCTGGCCACCTCATATCTGAGCTGCAGTGGTGGTTGTAATCTATGGAATAGATTAGTAAGTGTCTTGTATTCACTTTATCTACATGATAAAGGCCATTTGCTGAAGTGAGAGGACCCCTTTAAGCAGAGGTGGTAACTGCATTGATTAAGCAGGGGTGGTAAACTGCATTGAATAAGCAGGGGCAGTAACCTTTAATTATTAAGCAGGGGCGGTAACTTTTAGTGATTCTGCAGGGGCGGTAACTTTTAGTGATTCTGCAGGGGCGGTAACTTTCAGTGGTTTTGCAGGGGCGGTAACTTTTAGTGATTCTGCAGAGGCGGCAACTTTTAGTGATTCAGCAGGGGCGGTAACTTTTAGTGATTGATTCTGCAGAGGCGGCAACTTTTAGTGATTCTGCAGGGGCGGCAACTTTTAGTGATTGATTCTGCAGGGGCGGCAACTTTTAGTGATTCTGCAGGAGCGGTAACTTTTCAGCTACATTTAGGTGAATAACTTCCATTGATTAAGCATGGGCAGTAGCTTTTAGTGATAAAGCAGGAGCGCTGACTTCAGGGGTTAAGTAGAAGTGTTGTCCCCACAAGAACGATAACTGACAGTGATTAAGCTCAGCATTGCTGTAATTTACCTTCATGGTGTGCACACATTTGTAGAGATTATATAGAGTTCATGGTACTACTTATTACTACTGTATACAACGCTTGGTGCTTTCCATAAAGGGGATGATTAAAAACATTGACTTCCACCGGTGCCTTAATGAGTACTTGTCATCCTCGAGCTGTAGGGGAAAATTGGCGCTTCCTGCACATATATCCGATCACGGTGCTGACTATGTGATCTGGTGCTTCTGTATTAGACATGTGCCTAACGTACCAATATCTTACTGACCTCATGACACAACAGAGGAGACTTCACCGGGACAATTTCTTGTTTTCCTCCAAGCCATCTGTACCAGCACTGTTCCCTGGCACCGCTCTTCCAGTTACCCCATTAGGTAAAAGAATTATAATACACGACACCATTCACACTCGCAAAGAGTGCCTTATACCACTGTATGGCCACACGTCTCTTCTGGCCTTGTGCGTTATCTCATCATTAGGTCTCACCGTTGGATTTCAGTACTGACTGGGGTGACCTATAACCAGAGGTCCTCCGCTTGCTGTGTGACACAGGCTTCGTTCTCACAGACGTGATGCTTTCCAGTAAAGTCACTTAATTTGCCCATTGGTGACCAAAGCTGAAGCAGCATTGACCAGTCCATAGCTAGTCCCAACAACCATAGGTGACCAGCACCACTTGTCTTCACGGTGCCTTATTGCCAACATGCTTGCGTGAAAACCGGCACCAACTTACATGTTCCCCTCCAAGTCAGGCTCTAAACACTTCTGGTGAGCTGACCAAGCCACAACCACCCAGGCCTGGGTCCTCTGGCCTGTTCATACTCACAGAGCTATGCAACAGAAGCTTAAGTTGTGTCAAAGGTTCCAGATCACAGCGTTACTATCTGGAAATAGGGGGTGCTTTACGTTTCTTTCCAAACCAACAGCCCCCCCCCCCAGGCCCGCTCCAATATGTTCTACTTTTATAGACAAACTCTCAAACTAGGACCAACACTGGTGCTTGCAGTGTAGATTTTTACCTACATTTACTGTATTACTTGGGGGGGGGGTCTCCCCCCAATGAGTGCTAAATCATACTGAGCTTCCAACGGAGCATCTCAGGCAAGACCAGCCTCATGCACCTCCAGCGGAAGAAAGATGTTTTTAGTCATCCCCCCGACATCAGCCGATAAAAATACCTGCTTTTTATACTCCTGTTTATAAACGAGATCTTCAAGACGTACAAAAAAAAAAAAACCACCACCACCCCCATCTCAGAGGGGGTGCGATATGATCGCTAATATGTTATATGAACATCAGTGGTTCTGGCATTCTAGGATTTTAGAGTGCAGGGGATGGTGGTACCGTCGTGGGGTCCACGACCACCCCTCTGCTGTTTTATAACATGTATAACCAGTCGGAACGTTCTCATGCCTACATTCTCTTCATGTTGTTGGGGTTGATTTCAACCCTCAGTCCTCTCCTCCTTTATATATGATGTGAACATTTTTATTTTTTATTTTTTTTTTGTGTCCAAGTACTTGATGAAGGCAGGGCTGTGCTGTAACACTCTGGTTTCCTGTTCTCATGTTATTTTATGTTTTATCGCCGTGTTATTTTGCTATTGATGAACGAGCAGCGAGTGGCTCTTTGCCGCATCTCGGACCTGTAGACTTCTAGCCGACCGCACAGATGCAGTCAAGCCTTAGGCCGGCCATACACACAAGATATGGCAGTTGGACGAATGCTCATTCGGCTGACCTCCATCATTCCCAAGTAAGCATGTGTTCTCCGCTGCCAGACTCTCTGAGGACAAAAGAATGAGGAGTTGATATCCAGCTTCCCTGATGTTGATCTCCCCCATCTTCTGCCATCAGAAGAGAGTCGGGAAGGCCCGTACACATTAGATAGTCGGCTGGTCTCGCCGATATTGGCAAGTTTGGCCAATGTAAATGTACTGTGGGGCCAGCTGTAGGCCTGGCTGCATATCGACCTCTGGCGTTGGACGGGATGCACGTTCTATTCGAGTGCTGCCTTGTTTTTGTTATCCTGGAGTGCTGACATTTTGTAGTTCTTGACTTTTGGTAAAAAAATTATTTGTGAACTTTGGTTCTGTTTTACCCTATTAAAGTGATTTCCCTCCATATTGTGCTCCTGTGCTGCTCAATAAAATAGATACTCATGAAGTTGCGCAGGCATCTTCCAGATACACCAAGCCGTGGGAGGGAGGCCCAAACTCAAGTCTGTAGTCTGCAGATAGGATCCAGAGTGCAGGCCACTAAATTACATAAACCTACGGGCAAACAGAATGGGGTGCTGGC
Source organism: Rhinella marina (assembly GCA_900303285.1). Classification (NCBI taxonomy): domain Eukaryota; kingdom Metazoa; phylum Chordata; class Amphibia; order Anura; family Bufonidae; genus Rhinella; species Rhinella marina. The sequence goes on from ONZH01008797.1 coordinate 45,194, forward strand.
ATTTTCTCTGCACCCCGGCTAACGGCTGAGGCTGCACACAGGCTTTTAGTATCCTGTGAGATACAGCGCAGGGCAAGGGATGCTCATCTCAAAGGAGCCGCCTGGGGGAAAACGGGGGGAATGCTTGAAGTAAAGATTGCCGGGCCCCTTAGCGTTTAATGGGCTTTTTCATTTCCTTCAGGCGCGATCTTGCACGAGTGCACCAGAGATCATTCTCATATGGCTCATGCACGCGATCACGCATGAAGGAAATGAGAAAGCCCATCAATCAAATGTGAAGGGGGAGCAGCAAGCTTGACTTCAAACATGACTTCAAGATCCACATTTGCATACAACCTGCGGTGGAATCAAAGTTATTTTACAGCTATCATGCCCATCGCACGACTTAGACAAACATCATTAGGAACCAGATGATCTGCTGGAAGGGACTGTGGGCGGTGTAAAAACACTTCAGACCCCAGGGCTGGTGTGACCACGGTGGGCCGGCTGCAGGTTGTCACCCGATGCTGCGGGCAGGTCTTGGTGTCTACACAGTGGAATATAATGCCCACAATGCATTGTTTCTGAAACCTGACGCTGGTTTGGCCGTACTCCAGGGTGTTGTAGTAAAATACCACAGAGTAAGATAAAGTACTTGATAATGAAAATCCTGGAAGGCGCAAAGGAAGCAACGCGTGACCCAGCATCCTGCTAAAATCTATAGCACTGCCACTAATTTCTGAGGATGTTAAAGGTTGTCCGGGTTCAGCTCTAAATATGATATTTGTATCCTCAGGAGGATGACAGTGACCATAGCAGAGAGATCTGGATGCTTCTCTATTATGAGGTCACCATGGTGGGCTTAAACTGTCCATGCTTGCCACCCTCAGCTCTCAGAGGACGGGTAGTTCATGCATGATTGTCATGGCCAAATCTCGTGTCTGGTGATGCCCACAATCAGAGGTGTCACTGGTGGTAGATCCTCCGCTTCTCTCCTCCGTACGTATTAACAGGTGCAGTCAGCTTCAGTGACACATGACAGTGCATGTCATATAGACCACATTTTACAGCGGGAAGGCATCCTGATCTGATAGCATGCTGCGTCTGAGAGGCTGTAAACCACACAACCGCTGTGGATATTGAGAGGCTTCATACTAAAGGGGCATATCTTCATTTTCACCCAGGCAGGCATCCGCCTAGCAGTGTATTCGGTGACGTCACTGGCACTACTCGGCGAGGCTGTTTTACAGGGTAGGGCAGCGCTAAAGCCCACCATTTGTGTAGGTGACGTCACCGGGAACACTGCTAGGAGGAAGCCTCTGCCTAGCATATCCATGGAGAGCCTGGTACATCACCATATCTCCAAGAAAAGCCTTTCCCCTGCACGATTCAGCATAGGAGAGCAGTGGAGCATGAAATGGGGATATGTCTGGGTTCAGCTCTGAACCTGGACAACCCCTTTAATGACCAGGGTGCAGGTTGTTGACGTCTCCCTCTATACACCTCACACGTCAGCTACTATGGTCTTCTATGACCAGCACTTACAGAGGGAGATTTATCAAAACTGCTGTAAAGGAAAACTGGCCTAGTTGCCCATAGCAACCAATCAGATTCCATCTTTCATTTTCCAAAGGTGCTTTGAAAAATCAAAGGTGGAATCTGATTGGTTGCTATGGGCAACCAAGCCAGTTTTGATGAATCTGTCCCATAGTCTTTTCGTCCTGGACATTCCAGAATTGTTTGTGCAGGCTTCATCTGTGAGGCCTGACTGTATATCTGTGGTCACACCGCTGGCACCAGTAGTCACTTCACCGCATAGTTCCATCTCTCACCTGGTGGGCGGCAGTGGCACATGTATGAGACACACTGCTGGTGAGGAGGCATCTGGATGTTGAACTTTCACATTCAACTCTATATAAGCAATCCACCCCTAGAGCCTGTCATGAGGAGATGTCTGTGGCTTAACATGTCTTCTCTGTGTGTTCATTAAAATTGGAAATAAAATAGTTAAAAAAAACAGTAGATCAGAATATGTGTGATATGCAGCTTGTAAGGCTGGTTCCACACAGCGTGCAGCGGTTTTTGTCTGGCCGAATCCCAGGATATTTGCCAGGGCAGCAGCCGGATCGCCGCCGGACCCCATTATAGTCCATGGGGCTTGTGAGCAGTCCGGTAAAATCTGGTAATGCCAGATTGAGAGTGCTCTGGCAGAATGTTCTCTGCCGGAACCGCTAATGTCGGTTTGAAGAAGCCCCTAGGACTGTAGACATTATGTGTCCCTGCATGGGGCCCTTGGAACGTCATCGGTTTTGATTTCAGTTGGATTCCATTTTCATTTGACAGCAAAACCCTCTATAAAATTCGAGAGCACAGGCCCGTAGACGTCAGTGCAACTCCGAACTAACAGGCCTCCACATTTCTGGGGATGGTAACGGCAGACCGCCCCTTTAAGAAGCTTTTTAATTGAGGTCGGCAAACAACTCTACAGGTGATGAGAAAAATGTATTTTTTTTCCCATAAATCATTATTCTTTTCATTTATTTGTGCACAGCCCTGAGCAAATACAGTTACAACAAAAAAAATGAAAAACTAGAAAATAAAAAATATATATATAAAAAAAAATTCAAATGCCTGGATTCCTTAAATAAGCAGAAGGTGGACGGTGATTTAAAAAGGTGCTAAACATTTTATGAGAAATATATATTGTTAAATTAAAGCTATCGGTCAATGACTGTTTTTGGTTTTGTTTTTCCTTTATAACCTTTTCTTGTTTTTTTTTTTTTTTTGTTTCATTTTATTATCGGGGGTGGGGCAGGGGGGTTCTTGTAGTGCTATAGGACGGCACGGTTATTTTACTCTTATATTATTATGGAAACAGAAAACATAAAAAAGGCATTTTAACTTTGTACTTGAAATAAATACGGTAAAAAGCAAGCAACAGATTTTACGTGTTTTAGCCTAGACATTGAACTAGTTGGTGCTTTAACTCTTTGTGACAATGATGTATTCTGAAGATGAAACTATGTAGAGGATTTGATAACTTTTACTGTTACATAACCACAGCTGTTCCATCTTAGAAGCTTCCTTCTCTCTTTCTTTTCCTTGTTCCCCCCCCCCCCATTCCTCGGCCTCCAGAAGCTACGGTCTTGATTTTCCTTCACCTCCGTGAGAAGTCATTTCCTCCCTGCATTCCCCCCCATTATGACTGTGAGTTCTGTGTGTCTTTGAGCTTACTCCACCATCTGCTTGGCAAACAGCGCCACCAAAAAACGTAATTTTTAGATAAGTGAGTAGCGAGGCCGGAGATAACACTTGTGTCTTCTTGTGTGTGTTGCTGAGCAGGTTGTTCATACTCTTTCGTGAACTTAGAATGTTGACGTCCGTTTCTGTGTGCTGACGGTCAGAATCTGTATATATACTGTATACATCTCCGGTCTACTGTTGATTAAAGCTCAGCGCCATTTGCCTAAGCATTCGGCAGGAAAGCTGGGATGTGGCACAGGTCCATCTACACTGTCCAAAAACTCTAGACTTGCTATCTGTGGTGGTTTTCATAGATGTCCTTGCATGTCCTCACCATGGAAACCCTACAGCTTGTGCCTAACCTCCAGATGTTCCACAGATAGTAGAGTTGTATTCCTTCTTACCAGCTACAACATTGTTTGTGGACTAGTTTGGAGAAGACATCCTGGTCATGGTGTAAGCCAGCTAAGCATTCCTTAGATGTGAAATTGCACCTGGGTTGGCTCTTCTCTGTTGTATAGATCTTAGATGATGTGGTTGATAGTCTGCTGAGATCTGTGTGATGAACATCCATATCTTGGATTTTTTTAAGGTCCTACCAGGGATATTGGTTGGGTTTTTTTCTTTATATAAAGGAGAACTAATAGTCTCCATGGTCTACATCTGCTTTACTGGTAGACCTGTCAGAAGACATTGCAAAGTGTCCACGTCTTGGTTTATTCCATGTTGACATTCTTGAGTCACCTGCCATAGATATAGCGTCCTCCAGTGATGTTGGTTTGTCTTTTTATGTAGATTTTAGTTGACAGAGTTGAAGATCTCTTGAGCTCTATCTCAGCATATCCTTTGTTGGTAGACTTGCCAATGAACATTGCAAAGAGCCAATATCTTGGTTTTATGTCATGTTGGCATTCGGCATTCGTGAATCATCTACCTTAGATGTAAGGTCCAACCCATAACTGTTTTTTTTTTCCTCCAGTGGATACTAGATGAGTAACCTGTGTCATATCCCTCGTGTCACTGCTCTGGTCCTCCGATAAGGAGGCCTCTGTTTTGTTTCGAGATTTGCTATTTATTGACAGTAATAATGTACATTACTCCAAATGGTTGATGGAAGGAGAAGCGCAGGTGGAGAGAGGAGAACAAGAAGGAAGTCAAAGGGGATGTTTTTTTTAGGATTTATTTTTTATTACTTAGGGGTATGTTTTAGAGAAACGAGTCCTCTTCTATCGACATTCTGTTGTATCTCTATGTAATTGAAGCTTGTGTCATAGCTGTATATGAACTATGAGGGCTCTCTGCCTGCTGCAGATGGTCCAGTCTGTATCCTCACCTCATTATTATTTTTTTGTGCCCAGAAGAATAAAAAATAAAATATCTGAAAACGTGTTCATTGTCTGCTGTTCTTTGTTATTTAAATATTCCGTTTTTCTACCCATAGGTGGCGCTTTAGTGTGAAAGTGCAGTGTGCTCTGTCTCACATATAATCAGTTTCTCCCTGAGCAGCACACCATGTGTTCAGAAGTGGTATTACATGAGCACATGACACCTGCCAAATTTATCAAGTTTTTTACACTTTGCATCTACCAATAAGGGCTCATGCACACGACCGTATGTATTTTGCAGTCCACAAAACACGGATCCGCAAAAAAAAAAAAAAGGCCAACATCCGTATTGCATCCTTTTTTTGCGGATCCATTGTAAGAATGCCTATCCTTGTCTGCAAAATGGGCAGGAATAGAACATGTTCTGTCTGTTTTGCGGACATATGGAAATGGAATGCACACTGAGTCATTTCCATTTTTTTGCGGTCCAATTGAAGTGAATGGTTCCGCATATGGGCCGCAAAAAACGGGACGGACACAGAAATGAAATAGGTTCATGTGCATGAGCCCTAAGGCCGAGTTCACACTCCAGTATTGTGAGCTAAAACAAGTAGTGAAGCCTTCAGAGATCAGGTATAATGGAAAGATCTGCACCTGTTCTGTGTTTTCGACCTGCGCCTAGTTTGGGCTCCCAATAAGGCCTCATGCACACAACCGTATATATTTTGCAGTCCTCAAAAAACGGATCCACAAAAAATATGCATGACGTCCATGTGCTTTCCGTATTTTGTGGAACGGAACATCTGGCTCCTAATAGAACTTTCCTATCGTTGTCCGTAACGCGGACAATAATAGGACATGTTCTATTTTTTTGCAGAACGGACATACTAAAACGAAATGCACACGGTTTTGTTTTTTTTGCGGACACAATTCATGCCTCTTAGAACACTACTGACAAATCCACCTCAGCAATCCCTATATTAGAGACGAGAGCTATTCACTACTTGGTATATATGTGGAGGTAGCCATGTAAACATGGGGAGAACATACAAACCCCAAGAACCACGTCGCTGCTACGTGAAGAGTCCATCATCCTTTAGTGGTATTCAGTATGGCTGCAAAGGTTCAAAGTACTAAACCAGTCGGAGCAGTTCTCACACCTCATGCCCAATAACTGCAGCATCCCTCACGAAGCCTAAACCTCACACCCCTACGTTATCCATGGCTTGAGGATGCTTGAGATCTTTCTATGACAGATCTCCGGACATGGAGGAAAGTAACTGGAAGCTACTGGACACCGATGTAAACGATGAATACTCCTTCCAACTATCACACTGTCCTGCTGTGGGGCAGAGGGGTTTGGGGGCCACTTCGGGTGCAACCACTGCCCCCCCCCCATAGTTAAACTTCTGAATCTGCTTTTAACCTGACACCTCCATTGATCACTAGAACAAAGAAGGGGCCTCACGGCTAGTATTGAGCAGCGGCCACATCGGGGACATCTCTCGCTTCTATTCATGAGCTGCAGTTTTCTTTGTCACTTGCATTGTTAGGATAAATGAGTGCTGAGCGGCAGGACCCCCTCCCCCCGAACATGAGGTTATGGTATATTCTAGTGATAGGCCATGAAATTCCTGGGAAGACTTCTTTCACTGCGTGGTCCCCCCGATATAACTCTACGTCACTGGTTGATTATGGCTCCGTCATGTACAGTGCCGGCTTCGTTAATGAGGTAGGAAGCAGATTTCAGCTTCGGATTTTGACACTGCAATTTATGCGAACAAATGAAGTGTCACGTCATAGACACGAAACGCAGCAAGTCTCGCAATATTTGCCACAAGTTCGCAAAGACCTCCACGAGCCCATACATTTTATAGTAGGACGGCGGCTATATTGTAAACGAAGGGTTCGGATACAGCAATTTAAAGCCAATTTGCCGAACACTAATTATGATGTGTGAACTCAGCCTAATTGACCATGGTACTATTCATTGATTGCAAGCAGAGATTCTGAAAATGGTGAGAAACTGGAATTCATATATTAGAAACTTGCAGAACTTAAATCCTTAAAGGGGTTATCCCATGAATAATGTAAAAAATGAAAATCAGACATCATATAGTACATGACAATCTCTTTCTTACAAAGCTAGAACCAGCCCTGTACCTCACATGGATCCAGAGATCTCATTCATTGCTCTTCTAGATTTATATCAAGCTGACAGGTCAAGGGGAGTGTATTTTCTGCATCAGCTCAGGAGCGTGTCTCAGCTCTCCCTATCACAGCTCAGGGGGCGTGTCTCAGCTCCTCCTATCACAGCTCAGGAAGCGTGTCTCAGCTCTCCCTATCACAGCTCAGGAAGCGTGTCTCAGCTCTCCCTATCACAGCTCAGGAGGTATGTCTCAGCTCTCCCTATCACAGCTCAGGAGGAGTGTCTCAGCTCTCCCTATCACAGATCAGGAGGCATGTCTCAGCTCTCCCTATCACAGCTCAGGAGGCGTGTCTCAGCTCTCCCTATCACAGCTCAGGAGGAGTGTCCATGCTCTACCTATCACAGCTCAGGAGGAGTGTCTCAGCTCTCCCTATCACAGATCAGGAGGCATGTCTCAGCTCTCCCTATCACAGCTCAGGAGGTGTGTCTCAGCTCTCCCTATCACAGCTCAGGAGGTATGTCTCAGCTCTCCCTATCACAGCTCAGGAGGCGTGTCCCATGCTCTCCATATCACAGCTTAGGGGTATGTCTCAGCTCTCCCTATCACAGCTCAGGGGGCATGTCTCAGTTCTCCCTATCACAGTTCAGGGACGTGTCTCAGCTTTCCTATCACAGCTCAGGAGGCATGTCCATGCTCTCCCTATCACAGCTAAGGGGGCGTGTCCATGCTCTCCCTATCACAGATAAGGGGGCGTGTCCATGCTCTCCCGATCACAGCTCAGGGGGCGTGTCTCAGCTCTCCCTATCAAAGCTCAGGAGGCGTGTCCATGCTCTCCCTATCACAGCTCAGGAGGCGTGTCTCAGCTCTCCCTATCACAGCTCAGGAGATAGTTGAAGGATGAATCTGAGCATGTGCGGCCTTCTCAGTGAGCAGGTCAAAGAAATAAGAAAAAGAACAAACAGCAGGTCGCGCTATACAGATACATTTTATTGAATAACTCAATTTCTAATTACATGCAATTACAAAAATATTTAGATCGAGGAGCTGGCTTTAAAACTGTAGAATATTTTTCATGGGACAACCCCTTTAAAGGGTTTCTCCAGTAAGTATGTGGGGTTTTTTTTGCAAGTACCCGCAGCCTACCTCCTGAAACAGAAGAGTCATTCTTACCTGCTCCCTGAAACCCCACCGCTCCGATCCTCTGTGCTGTCTCATCATCTTTCAGTCCCCGCACTTGACATCCAGCGTCAAGCAGCAAGTCTCCGATGCAGCCCATCCACCCCCGGAAGAAAAGAGTGCGGGCTGAGGAAGATGGAGACAGCGCGGTACACCGAAGCAGCAGAGAACAGGTAACTATGAATCTTCTGTTTCAGGAGGCTGGCTGCGAGCACTTGCTAAAAAATCATTACCAGAAAACCCCTTTAAGGCTACTTTCACATTGGCGACAGGGGTGTCTGACAGGCTGTTCTGGCGGGTGAACAGCCTGCCGGATCCGAGCTGCTGCTACTGCACGTCTGTGGCCAAAACAACACTCCGTCCCCATTGACTATAATGGGGGCAGGCCGGAGTTCCGGCCGCAGCACAGCAAACATGCCGAGAGGCGGCCGGACTAAGAGTGCATGTTGCCCCCATGTTAGCGGCCTGCCGCCATTATAGTGAATGGGGACGGAGCGTAGTTCCGGCTGCAGACGTGCAGTAGTGGCAGCTGGGATCCCTGTGCCGCCAATGTGAAAGTAGCCTATCTCCAGCATTGTACTTATTGTGTATAATGTATGCTGCCAGTATGAGCAGAGATCTGGGGGATCACAGTATATGGAAGTATTTGCTTACCTACCAGATCATACATGGTTGCTACATACACCATCGAGTCCCATTATTCTGACCACTTCCTACTTTTGACATTGACAGCGTGTACTCTGGAAGAAAGTCAGCTCGGTTGGTATATAAGGTGTGCTGAGCTGGCTCGGTGGGTATATAAGGTGTGCTGAGCTGGCTCGGTGGGTATATAAGGTGTGCTGAGCTGGCTCGGTGGGTATATAAGGTGTGCTGAGCCAGCTCGGTGGGTATATAAGGTCTGCTGAAGCCGGCTGGGTGGGGTATATAAGGTGTGATGAGCTGGCTCGGTGGGTATATAAGGTGTGCAGAGCCAGCTTGGTGGGTAAAATAAGGTGTGCTGAGCAGCTCGGTTGTATATTAAGGTGTGCTGAGCGGCTTCGGTGGGTATATAAGGTGTGCTCAGCCGGCTCGGTGGGTATATAAGGTGTGCTCAGCCGGCTCGGTGGGTATATATAGGTGTGCTCATGCCGGCTCGGTGGGTATATAAGGTGTGCTGAGCCAGCTCGGTTGGTATATAAGGTGTGCTGAGCCGGCTCGGTGGGTATATAAGGTGTGCTCAGCCGGCTCGGTGGGTATATAAGGTGTGCTCAGGCCGGCTCGGTGGGTATATAAGGTGTGCTCAGCCGGCTCGGTGGGTATATAAGGTGTGCTCAGCCGGCTCGGTGGGTATATAAGGTGTGCTCAGCTGGCTCGGTGAGAATATTAGGTGTGCTGAGCCAGCTCAGTGGCGTATATAAGGTGTGCTGAGCCATCTCGGTAGGTATATAAGGAGTGCTGAGCCGGCTCAGTGGGTATATAAGGAGTGCTGACCCCTCTCAGTGGGTATATAAGGTGTGCTGTGCCAGCTCCGTGGGTATATAAGGAGTGCTGACCCCGCTCAGTGAGTATATAAGGTGTGCTGAGCCAGCTCAGTGGGTATATAAGGTGTGCTGAGCCAGCTCGGTGGGTATATAAGGAGTGCTGACCCTGCTCGGTGGGTATATAAGGTGTGCTCAGCCGGCTCGGTGGGTAATATAAGGTGTGCTCAGCTGGCTCGGTGGGTATATAAGGTGTGCTGAGCCGGCTCGGTGGGTATATAAGGTGTGCTCAGCCGGCTCGGTGGGTATATAAGGTGTGCTCAGCCAGCTCGGTGGGTATATAAGGTGTGCTCAGCCGGCTCGGTGGGAATATTAGGTGTGCTGAGCCAGCTCAGTGGGTATATAAGGTGTGCTGAGCCATCTCGGTAGGTATATAAGGAGTGCTGAGCCGGCTCAGTGGGTATATAAGGAGTGCTGACCCCGCTCAGTGGGTATATAAGGTGTGCTGAGCCAGCTCCGTGGGTATATAAGGAGTGCTGACCCCGCTCAGTGAGTATATAAGGTGTGCTGAGCCAGCTCAGTGGGTATATAAGGTGTGCTGAGCCAGCTCGGTGGGTATATAAGGAGTGCTGACCCTGATCGGTGGGTATATAAAGGTGTGCTGAGCCGGCTCGGTGGGTATATAAGGAGTGCTGACCCCGCTTAGTGGGTATATAGGTGTGTTGAGCTGGCTCGTTGGGTATATAAGGTGTGCTGAGACGGCTGTGTGGGTATATAAGGAGTGCTGACCCTGCTCGGTGGGTATATAAGGTGTGCTGAGCCGGCTCGTGGGTATATAAGGAGTTCTGACCCTGCTCAGTGGGTATATAAGGTGTGCTGACCCTGCTCGGTGGGTATATAAGGTGTGCTGAGCCGGCTCAGTGGGTATATAAGGTGTGCTGAGCCGGCTTGGTGGGTAATATAAGGTGTGCTGACCCCGCTCGGTGGTATATAAGGGTGTGCTCAGCCGGCTTCGGTGGGAATATTAGGTGTGCTGACCCTGCTCAGTGGGTATATTAAAGGTGTACTCAGCCGGCTCGGTGGGTATATAAGGTGTGCTGAGGCCGGCTCGGTGGGTATATAAGGTGTGCTCAGCCGGCTCGGTGGGTATATAAGGTGTGCTGAGCCAGCTCGGTGGGTATATAAGGTGTGCTCAGCCGGCTCGGTGGGTATATAAGGTGTGCTGAGCCAGCTCGGTGGGTAATATAAGGTTGCTGAGGCCGGCTCGGTGGGTATATAAGCTGTGCTCAGCTGGCTCGGTGGGTATATAAGGTGTGCTGAGCCGGCTCGGTGGGTATATAAGGTGTGCTCAGCCGGCTCGGTGGGTATATAAGGTGTGCTGAGCCAGCTCGGTGGGTATATAAGGTGTGCTCAGCCGGCTCGGTGGGAATATTAGGTGTGCTGAGCCAACTCAGTGAGTATATAAGGTGTGCTGAGCCATCTCGGTAGGTATATAAGGAGTGCTGAGCCGGCTCAGTGGGTATATAAGGTGTGCTGAGCCATCTCGGTAGGTATATAAGGAGTGCTGAGCCGGCTCAGTGGGTATATAAGGTGTGCTGAGCCGGCTCAGTGGGTATATAACGAGTGCTGACCCCGCTCAGTGGGTATATAAGGTGTGCGTGAGCCAGCTCGGTGGGTATATAAGGAGTGCTGACCTCGCTCAGTGAGTATATAAGGTGTGCTGAGCCGGCTTCAGTGGGTATGTAAGGTGTGCTGAGCCAGCTCGGTGGGTATATAAGGAGTGCTGACCCTGCTCGGTGGGTATATAAGGTGTGCTGAGCCGGCTCGGTGGGTATATAAGGAGTGCTGACCCGCTTAGTGGGTATATAAGGTGTGTTGAGCTGGCTCGTTGGTATATAAGGTGTGCTAAGCCGGCTGGGTGGGTATATAAGGTGTGCTGAGATGGCTGTGTGGGTATATAAGGAGTGCTGACCCTGCTCGGTGGGTATATAAGGTGTGCTGAGCCGGCTCGGTGGGTATATAAGGAGTGCTGACCCTGCTCGGTGGGTATATAAGGTGTGCTGAGCCGGCTTGTGGGTATATAAGGTGTGCTGACCCCGCTCGGTGGGTATATAAGGTGTGCTCAGCCGGCTCGGTGGAATATTAGGTGTGCTGACCTTGTTCAGTGGGTAATAAGGTGTACTGAGCCGGCTCAGTGGGTATATAAGGTGTGCTGAGCCAGCTTGTTGGGTATATAAGGTGTACTGAGCCGCTCAGTGGGTATATA
>ONZH01008798.1:0-27333 GCA_900303285.1 Rhinella marina
CTGACCTCAATCCCGTAGGGAACTTGTGGAGTGACATAAAGTGACATAAATGCAGTTAATGGGGCAAAGCCCAAAAATGCAGAAGTACTGTGGAATGTAGTTCAATTGCCCCAGGACTGGTATACCTGGTCAGAGGTGCCAGAGTTAATCGATTCCATGCCAACACAGATGTCAAGTAGCTCTCAGAGTAAATGGTAATGCCACTAAACATCAGTAATTCAAAGTAAAATGAAATCTCATTTTTTTTCAGATTACACATTACATTTTTGAATTCTTAAAGATAAATGCTGGCACTGCTTTTTTTTTTTTTTTTTAAAGAAAGCTAATATTCCCTTTTATTTACTTTCTGTAAAGGATTAACACTACATTTTATAAATGTTATTATTGTTTTGATTTGGAATTGAATGGGTATTATTTACAGTGCATTTGATATTAATGGAAATAAAAGTTATAATGATTTTGCGCTTTAATTGCTTTTTTTTTTAACTCTGCTATTTTCTGAAAACTACTGTAGGTAGTGTACTGTATGGTAAAAGAAAAACTGCTCCCAATTTACGCTATGTTGCCATGTTTGTTTTGGATGCATAGCTTGTACATGTGATCACATGTTTTTGTACATACAAACTAGATTTAAAAATTCATGAAAACCATGAGTGTTTTTTGGTATGTGCTTCTTAACCCCATGTCACACTACTTCTCTATGTGAGTATATCCTAAGACATAATTTTGGTAATCTTGCATGCCAGTAGACATCTGTAGTGTGCCACAAAGAAAAGGCCACCGGAACTATGTGCATTTTACCACAAATTGCTCTTTTTGCTGTAGTTTTTGTCTGCATGTAGTCAGAACATATATTTTAACATGTTTCAGATGTAACTTCAATAATCACAACACCACATTGAAAATTTTATATAATAAGCAGTAAAACACACATGGTATGGTTTAGGCATGTGGCATAATTCCTACGCCAAACTGACACTTGAATGTTGACCCTTATATAGGTTTAGGTTGGACCATCTTCAATGGTGATAACTGGAAACTGTGCAGTAATATTAAAAAGGTTATGCCACTATTAAATATTATTTAAATATAATTCAGCATGAAAAATGAGTTAATTTTGTAATTTACTTTCCGTTACAAAAATACTCCAATTGTGAGATATTCTCTTTACTTCATTAGTATGGTGCCCGTGATCTTTAATCTGCATAGTAATATGCACATCCACCCCTGACGTTTAATGGAAACCGAGGTGGTCACACATGCTCAGTTCCAACGTATCTGCTGTTAGAAGCTGTTACAAGGAGAGAGCTGTAGCAAACCGATTTTCATTTTTTACATGAATCATAGCATAACATCTTTAAACTATTGTCCTTTCCTGCCTGCACTAATAGTGACTGGGAAGATCAGTGCGGAGGTTAAATTATGATAAATGGACAGAAAAGTAAATGTTTTGGAATATTTCATTATGTTTTTAGATATTAAAGGGGTATTCCCATCTCATTAATCATAGTTCAAAACGAAATACTGGTGGCCTTGATAATTTTTTTAATTGGAAGTTATTAGCCATATTGCCCTCATTTTTATATAATGCAATTTTCCTACCCTGCTGTTGATAGTTGGTTTCCCTAGGTTACGGCCCGCTTTCCAGGGATCCACAGCGGGCCGCGCTTGCGCAGAGTGCAGACAGTCTTCACCCAGGCAGCCGCTGCTTTCTGCCGGAGCGCGCACATAGCCGCGCATGCGCAGATCATCTTCCTTCCCTGCGATGTCTGATACAGAGCAGCGCTTGCTCTGTATCAGAAGCGGGCAGCCGCGCATGCGCGGTAATTCTTTTGTGTCTGTGCTCGCATATAGAGCCGCGCATGCGCGGTAATTCTTTTGTGTCTGTGCTCGCATATAGAGCCGCGCATGCTCTGTATGCGATCACAGACATCGCTGGAGAGACAGAGAAGAGAGAATCTTGAGCTGGAGACACGGACCTGCATCTACAGAGGTAAGTATAAAAAAAAAAAAAAAAAACACTATATACACCAACGATTTTTGGCCCCAAATATTGGTTCTCATATATATATATATATATATAATTATTCTTATATATAAAAAAACAACTATAATTAGAACTAAAATAATTGGATGCTAAAATGAGTTGGGATATTACTTTTTACACTATTTGGGGATGATACTGGAAATACATAGATTTATGCACAATGGGAAGCGCATTTGAATTTTTTTTTTATGATGGACATTGTTTTTTATTTTTTTATTTTGATACTGGGGACACTGGGTGTGGATGGGGGCCATTATACTGTGGAGGGAGGGTGAGTGGGGCACATAAATTTATTGTATTTGGGGTGGGGGGAATAGGGACATGATAGACAGTGGGGAGCGCTATTTTATTTTGAGGTGCACAGATTTTTATTTTTATTTTTTTATATTGATATTTGGGACAGTAGGGGAAAATAAATGTAGTGTAAAGGGAGACTGGGTGTGGATGGGGCCATTATACTGTGGAGGGAGGGTGAGGTGGGACATAAATTTATTGTCTCTGGAGGGGGGGGAATAGGGACCTGATAGACACGGGGAGCGCATTTTTATTTTGAGGTGCACATTTATTTTTTATATATTGATATTAGGGACACTAGGGGGAAAATAAGGCCCCTTTCACACGGGCCTGATGTCCGCGTGGGTGCAATGTGTGATGCGAACACATAGCACCCGCACTGAATCCTGACCCATTCATTTAAATGGGGCTTTTCACATGAGCAAACTTTTTCACGCATCTGTTCGTCGTTGCGTGAAAATCGCAGCATGTTCTATATTCTGCGTTTTTCACGCAACCCTGGCCCCATTGAAATGAATGGGTTTGCGTGAAAATCGCATTGCATCCGCAACCAGGTGCAGATGCAATGCGGGATTCACTGACTGTTGCCTAGCAATGTTGTTTGTAAACATTAATTTTTTTCTAACACAGGTGGAAAATGCTTCGCACCCGCGTGGAAAAAACTGAACAAACGTACACAATCGAAGTCAAAACTGACTGCGATTGCGTGCGGATTGGTGCGGATGTACTGTGACATCACTGTGTTTATTATCTCTGTACTGTGACATCACAGTGTTTATTATCTCTGTACTGTGACATCGCTGTGTTTATTATCCCTGTACTGTGACATCACTGTGTTTATTATCCCTGTACTGTGACATCACTGTGTTTATTATCCCTGTACTGTGACATCACTGTGTTTATTATCTCTGTTCGGTGACATCACTGTGTTTATTATCTCTGTACTGTGACATCACTGTGTTTATTATCTCTGTACTGTGACATCGCTGTGTTTATTATCTCTGTACAGTGACATCACTGTGTTTATTATCTCTGTACAGTGACATCACTGTGTGTATTATCCCAGTGCAGGAAGAGGTAAGTGGTCTGTGTTTGTGTGTTTGTTTTCTATTTTTCAGGGTCGTGAATGCAGAGGACTACGTCGGATTCGGTGGACTACGTCGGACCAGCTTTTTTTTTTTTTTTTTTTTAATAAAATGGTCAAACAGGGGTCTGGGGGAGTGTTTATTTCAATAAAATGTTTTATACTTGTGTGTGTGTGTGTGTATTTTTTTTTACAATACTACAGTTTTAGTAATTACGGCTATCTACAGACGGCCCTGATTACTAATACTGGGCTTAGTGCTTGCCGGTATGGCAGGCCAGCACTAACCCCACCATCACCCGGGAAGAGCCGGGTACCCGCAGGACCGGACCTTCTAAATTGAGGGTCTGGCTCTGGGGCGGCTGCAGGCTGGTACCATTAGGCTGGGAAGGGCCAATAACCGTGTCCCTTCCCACCCTGGTAGTGCCAGGCTGCCGCTGCTGGTTGTATCTGGCTGGCGAAGGGAAAAAGGGGGGGACCCCACGACATTTTTTTTTAAAATTATTTAATTATTTTTGTAAAAAAATGGCGTGGGGTCCCCCCTTTTTCCCTTCGCCAGCCAGATACAACCAGCAGCGGCAGCCTGGCACTACCAGGGTGGGAAGGGACACGGTTATTGGCCCTTCCCAGCCTAATGGTACCAGCCTGCAAGCCGCCCCAGAGCCAGACCCTCAATTTAGAAGGTCCGGTCCTGCGGGTACCCGGCTCTTCCTGGCACCCCTGGTGGCGGTGGGTGCCGAGGTAATAGATGTTGGGGTTAGTGCTGGCCTGCCATACCGGCAAGCACTAAGCCCAGTATTAGTAATCAGGGCCGTCTGTAGATAGCCATAATTACTAAAACTGTAGTATTGTAAAAAAAAAATACACACACACAAGTATAAAACATTTTATTGAAATAAACACTCCCCCAGACCCCTGTTTGACCATTTTATTAAAAAAAAAAAAAAAAAAAAGCTGGTCCGACGTAGTCCACCGAATCCGACGTAGTCCTCTGCATTCACGACCCTGAAAAATAGAAAACAAACACACAAACACAGACCACTTACCTCTTCCTGCACTGGGATAATACACACAGCGATGTCACTGTACAGGGATAATAAACACAGTGATGTCACTGTACAGAGATAATAAACACAGTGATGTCACTGTACAGAGATAATAAACACAGTGATGTCACAGTACAGGGATAATAAACCTCAGATCAACACATTGTGCCCCCATCAGACCTCAGATCAACACAATGTGCCCCCATCAGACCTCCGGTCACCGTCTTGTGCCCCCATCAGACCTCAGGTCAGCGTCTTGTGCCCCCATCAGACCTCAGATCAACACAATGTGCCCCCATCAGACCTAAGGTCAGCATCTTGTGCCCCCCTCAGACCAGGGTCTTGTTCCCCCCTCAGACCAGCGTCTTGTGCCCCCCCTCAGACCAGCGTCTTGTGCTGCGTCAGGTCATAGTGTGCGCCGGCAGGGAGATACAGTGGAGCGCGGAAGCTGATGGCAGCGGCAGCGCAGAACAGGTAAGTATGCTTTTTTTAAAGTGGCTGGGTGGGCTGATCTGAGGTCTGAGGGGGGCGCAGGGTCCCCCATGAAATCATTGGAGCCGGGGCCCGGAGCAGTAGCTCCAGATGCTCCAATTATAATCCGGCCCTGGCTGCGCCCCCCCTCCAGATGGCGCCCTAGGCGGTCGCCTCCCCCGCCTACCCCTAGTCCCGGCCCTGGGTAGCGGTTCAGGCACAGTGTGAGAGGGAAAGACAGATGTAGCAGAGCTGTATGGGTAGCAGTTCAGGCACAGTGTGAGAGAGAAAGACAGATGTAGCAGAGCTGTATGGGTAGCAGTTCAGTCACAGTGTGAGAGGGAAAGACAGATGTAGCAGAGCTGTATGGGTAGCGGTTCAGGCACAGTGTGAGAGAGAAAGACAGATGTAGCAGAGCTGTATGGGTAGCGGTTCAGGCACAGTGTGAGAGAGAAGGACAGATGTAGCAGAGCTGTATAGGTAGCGGTTCAGGCACAGTGTGAGACAGAAAGACAGATGTAGCAGAGCTGTATGGGTAGCAGTTCAGGCACAGTGTGAGAGAAAGACAGATGTAGCAGAGCTGAGTTAGAAGTTGCTTAGCTATTGGGGGAGATGAGGACAGATGTAGCAGTGCTGTATAGGAAGCTGTTGAGCAAAAGAGCTAGATGGGATTGGTGAGGGATGATATAGCAGACCTGTATATGCATATGCTGGATATGCATCTACATATATATATATAGTCAAAAGTGTAGAAACAACTGCAGTAGATCTATAATGTAAACAAATCTGCATCAGTGCTGGTGGTTGGGGGATGGTAATATTTTATGTGAGGCAATAGCACAGATAATTAGGTTACTAGCTAACATGCTATGGGGACAATGTACAATAGTAAATTATTGTTTTTATGGTAAGAATGGGCTTGTAAAAGATAAAACATGTTTTGTGTGTAAAACTATATTAGAATGCAGGACAGCCACTAGTTACTGTCTGCTTAGCTCACTTTGGCTCTCTGAGTGAGGATTCCACAGCAGGAAAGAGGTGATTCACAGACACTGCAGGCTGATGACCAGAGGCGTTGCTAGGGTCTCAAAAGATCCGGGGCCCAAGCCCCAATGAATATGGCCCTCAGTCACACCCCCCGGCATAAAAACCCCCACAGTCACCCCCCCAGCCGGGGCCGGTTTTAGACAAAATGTGGCTCTGGGCAAAATCAAAAGTGGGGCCAAAAATTTTGTAATAATGCGCTAACAACACAGTTACTGTATTTTTCGCTTTATAAGACGCACCACAGATTTTAGAGTAGCAAAATAAGAAAAAAATATTTTTCATCAGACCTCAGATCACCTTTTCCGACCCCATCAGACCTTAAATCAGCCCACTCAGCCCCCATCAGACCTCAGATCAGCCCACTCAGCCCCCATCAGACCTTAAATCAGCCCACTAAGCCCCCATCAGACCTTAAATCAGCCCACTCAGCCCCCATCAGACCTCAGATCAGCCAACTCAGCCCCCATCAGACCTTAAATCAGCCCACTAAGCCCCCATCAGACCTTAAATCAGCCCACTCAGCCCCCATCAGACCTCAGATCAGCCAACTCAGCCCCCATCAGACCTTAAATCAGCCCACTCAGCCCCCATCAGACCTCAAATCAGCCCACTCAGCCCCCATATGAGCCCACTCAACCCCCATATGCAGCGTCAGGTCATCGTGCGCATACTACGTCCTGACGCGGGATTTCTCTTCAAGCGCGCTTTCCACCAGCGAAGATTGGTGAAAACACCCTGTTCTGTAAATAAGCCTCAGCCTGTACCAGGCTTCCAGGTTCATTGTTAGTATATCCCAGTTCAGGCCACTAGGTGGCAGCAGTGAACTGTGATATAATGATTTCAATACAGACTAATGGAGCAATTTACATCTGATGATTGTAAGTTGTGGTCCACTTAGGGGACTTAAAAAGTAAAAAAATAAAAAAAAAGTTTTGAAAATATTTTAAAAAAATGTAAAATCACCCCATTCTCCACACAAAAAAAGAACAAAATGGCATTATAGGCATGAAAAAAAAACCAATACTTTTAAAATATTGAAAAAAAGTTCGCCTATATGGTGTAACAGAACACTTTATCTCCCAAGAAAATTGAATAAAAAGCAATAAACACACCCCAAAATGATAGGCTGTGTACTTAAGCTTTATTTAGCCTTTATTTTCAAAATTTCCTGTGGGGATTTGAACTCACAACCTACTACATCACAGGCAAGTACCTTAACCACTGGGCTATTGAGCTCAGTGTTAAGTCAATGGTGAAATACCTCATAGAGGTTTCTCTGATATTGAAAAACCTCCTAAGAGGTTCTCTTGCATTATGCAAGAGAACTTCTATGAGGTTTTTCATCATTTGCTTAACACTGAGCTCCATAGCCCAG
This sequence comes from Rhinella marina, assembly GCA_900303285.1. Classification (NCBI taxonomy): domain Eukaryota; kingdom Metazoa; phylum Chordata; class Amphibia; order Anura; family Bufonidae; genus Rhinella; species Rhinella marina. Next base: position 7,365 of record ONZH01008798.1, read on the forward strand.
TGGTTAAGGTACTTGCCTGTAATGTAGAAGGTTGTGAGTTCAAATCCCCACATGAGTATTTTAAAATTAGAGTCTAAACTAGACTTACAAATATACAGGGTGTTCCCAAGCATAGTGGGAATACCCCTTTCACCGTTCATGACACTAACTCCATATATGGACATAGCCATATATGGAGTCAAAGCAGGGACTCCTAACCTGGGAAATTCCCCACTCTGGAGTCCCGACTGAAGCAGGGGGCCCCCTTAGAGGATCGGGTTGCACTGCAGCTGTCTCCACCAGTCCCAGGTTCCGGGCAGTGGTAGATTGATTCGGGGCCAGGGCCCTGCTGATGACTCATACTATCCACATGAACGAGCATGCACACTGAGCTCTCAGTGTGATGTCATAAGGAGGCGTGGCAGCCCTTCACTCAAACTGCCTAAGCCTGCCCAGCAGAGCTGGCTGCTAGTAAGGCTGAAATAGCAAGATGAGAATACCCCTTTAAATAAGAAGATACACTGAAATATATATATACACACATGTTGTAAACTTACCCTTGCATCTGTAACTTTAAATTCTCTCAAGATATATTGAGGCATGTTATATTCAGCCATTGGATCAACTACAAAATATTGATATCGAGCTGAACGCTCAGCAGGCCAATATTGATGACATTTTTCCTGTAAAGTAACAAAAATAATTTCCTTTAAAAAGAAACAATACATGTTTAGATGCAGCAAATAAATGGGTGAAAACAAAAGACACTTAGGTTCTCTGAGCCTGTGGCTAAAATGCCTCTTTCAGCTAACTTGTGGAGAGAAGACACTTTACAACAGTACTTACCTGTCTGTCTCTCTGCTAATTCTGTGATCCCTGGTGGGCTAATTTGACTGCACGACTGGCTGTGGGCTCTTTCTCTAATGTCGCGACCGCATGTGCTCTTCTTTCTTCCTGTTCAGCAGCATAATGTAGATGTAGCTGAACAGAAGGAAAGAAGGGCACATCAGGTTGCAACATCAGAGGGAGAGCCCGCAGATACAATCTGGCAGTCATGTGAGCTGGGATCAAGTGTCAGAATGGTTAACAGTACTCAAACTGTCCATTTCACAGGTTAGCTGAAAGAGCCATTTTAGCTACAGACCTGGAGAAAACCTTTAAAGTTTGTACAATTTTTTGTCACAAATATACTCATTACTAAATGCAGCATCTTAATCCACTGTTCACACTGGCATCGGGGTTATGTTTGGTCTCTCTTGCCCTTAAACAGCAGAATAATCGAAAACTGACAGATACTTTATAAGTCAGTGGGATTAATTATTAACAATTAACCCCTTAATGGGGTTGTCTCACTTCAGCAAGTGACATATATCATGTAGAGAAAGTTAATACAAGGTACTTACTAATGTATTGTGCTTCCTTTGCTGGCTGGATTCATTTTTCCATCACATTTTACACTGCTCGTTTCCATGGTTATGACCACCCTGCAATCCATCAGGCCATGCTTGCACACTATAAGAAAAAGTGCTGGCCTCTCTGGTGACCGGGAGCATGGGAGTATGCATAGGCTAGTGCTTTTTCCTATAGTGTACAAGCACAGCCACCACTACTGGACTGCATGGTCATTTCTGTTCCCAGCAAGTGCCACCAAGATGAATTCCTCACATATTGTTATGCAAGTTCACCTCGGTAAGAACCCTAGATGTGGTCATTATCTGCTGTCTGGGGACATGGCAGGAAAAAAGGACTGGCATTTGGAACACAGATTTTGTTGGAATGATTATCAGGTGCAATTTTGCGTTTGAAGACCCCTATAAGTGACCCCCATTTTGGAAACTACAACATAATTCATCTAGTGGTGCATGAGCATTTTGACCCACTGGTGTATTTCTGAATTTAATACACACAGTGAAAACTGCAGATTTTTCACAATTTTGCCATTTCAGTTCCCAATATATTGTTCCCAGCTGTGTTACCAGAGACATTGACCCCTTAAATTGTTATGCAAGTTCTCCTGGCTATGGAAGTACTCTAGTTTGGCAATTATCTGGCAATTTGTGATGCACCAATTGGATACTAAGGGCCCGTTCACACCATGTTAATGGGTCCGCATCTATTCCGCAATTTTGAATTTTTTAGATCGCGGACAGCCTTGGCTCCGCAAAAAAAGATAGAACATGTCCTATTCTTGTCTGCAACTGCAGACAATAGGCATTTTATATGGGGTGCCGGACATGTGTGTGCAAATTGCGGAACACACACTAGCCGGCATCTGTGTTTTTTGCGGATCTGCAACAACACAGCCGTTTGAACGGCCCCTAAAGGTACTTAGGTGAATAAACAAAAACCTGTTAATAGGGGTAGCATGGAGCAAACTCTGGGGATATAAGTATGAGCTGTGAAGAGTACATTACAGAGAAAGTTGCAGTTTTCAATTGAGGAATACAATTAATAATCCAGGGACTTGTGGTATAGCTTAAAGCAATTATTAATGCACAGACCAGGTGGTTCAGGGAAGGCTGCACACTAGTAAATTGTACCTCTTTTTATCCATCTTCTTTAACACACTGTACACCATTTTTGTGTTTTTCCCTATTTACCAATGGAGGGGACAGTGCTGCCTTCAGATAATACCACTGGCCTTTCTACCAGATGCGCTGGGGCCTTGATAATAACTTCCTGAACTTCAGAAAGGTAACCCTCTTGGCTGTGCATCGATGAAGGGCCATTTGTATAATATATACCATCAGCTTTTTATACCAGTTCCTAATTTTGTGCATGGCACTGTACCATTGCAGGACCTGATCCAAGCAATCCAGTTCTCCCATGTACTGATTATCATCAAGGATCCAGTCCGGCAGCATGGTTTACGTTGGGTTCCTCGGATCTGGACGGGGTACTGCTGTGGCCAAATATTGTGGTCAGTACAAGGTCGTATTTTTTTCTAGTGGTATCTGACACACAAAAGATTTTCACTGCTAAGGGCCCTCCTATCACCCTTTGCTAGTGGTGGCCCAAGCATTGATTTCAGAAAGGTAAAGGTCTATATTATTTCCCCATATAGAGCTACACGCCACAGTTCCTCTGGTAGCAAGGTTTCTGAATAAAAGCAAATGTCCAAACACAAATGGAAACCTTTACCAGTGACAGTTTGAAGCCATGCCGTAAATATATGGCATGGTGGATTAATGTAATGCTTTCCATGCCGTACATATACGGCACGGTGCAGAAAGGGGTTAAATTCAGTTTTCCCACCAGAAATATATATGGCGTATCAAAAGGATATGTCATAACCGCTGGCAGGCTGACCACTGAGACCTCTACTGTACTAAGGAATGAACATTCGTTCTCCCCATTTGTAGAGCAGAGATGGTCACACTCATGCACACCTCTTAATTACTATACTTCACAAGTGGTACAGAACCAACTTTGTGAATGTTTTAACACTACATATTAAGGACTATAGGTTCAATAACTGAAGAATAAGTATGGTAACTTACTCTGCCCATTTCTCTAAGTTTTGTTAACATTACAACAATGGTGGAGTTATTTTCCCATAGCATTCTCCAGAAATCTTCGGTGGTCTCTGCAAGTGGTCCTTGTGTTGCAATATAAGCTTTTTGCTGCCTAAAAAATAAGACAATATATTAGTACCCTTATATAAAAGCACCATGATTGTGTGACATATAGACTATAGCATACCTGTATCCATCAATGAAACTGGCATTTATATAATCTGACCCTTCTACTCCTCTGATTGGTTGCAGGCAAACCCTTGTGGTTTCATATGGCATGATGTTCACAAGGCGGTTCTTAAATTTGTTGCATGGAAGATTGGCACTGATGAATCTGGAAGTGTGAGCTTTCGAATTGGCAAGGCGCTGAACATGCAAAAAACATATTAATTACAACAGGTTCTTTACAGTTACACAGGATACATTTGTATAGTACATATGGAAATCTAATAATGTGTGAATTAAATGGGTTGTATCATCTCATACATTTGGGGAATATTGCTAGGATATGCCCCCAATGTCTGATAGGTGCGGGACCGCACCTATCTTTAGAACGGAGCCTGCAAAGTGAAGACGAGAACACCTTCTACGTACATGTCTACTGAGATAAATCAGCTGGCTGTGTATTACTTAAACATGTTGGGTACTCCAGACTTAAATGCTCTTTGTAGCCGCTTTGGTTAGTAGATGAGGTTCCTTAACCCCTTCAGAATCCTGCCATTTTTCACCTTAAGGACCAGGCCGTTTTTTTGAAATTTGACACGTGTCACTTTATGTGGTAATAACTTTGGAACACTTTTACTTATTCAAGGCATTCTGGGAATGTTTTCTCGTGACACATTGTACTTCATGATAATGGTAAATTTAAGTCAATATTTTTCATTTTTATTAAAAAAAAATACCAAATTTACAAAAAAATTGGAAAAATTTGCAACTTTACGAATTTCAATTTCTCTGTTTTTAAAACAGATAATGATACCTTATAAAATAGCCCCCTACATCCCTCAATGTATTCAAATAACCCTTTAGGTGTTCCACAAGAATTAAAGGAAAATGTAGATGAAATTTCAGAATTTCTGTCACGACAGGGAAACAAGGGATAGTGTGCCCTGTCTGAACCCCACCTCTTTCCCTGCCTACTTACAGTAGATGCCCTAGGCGACAAAACCGTAACTTGGAGACAGTCCCTATGCTGAGTACGTGCACAGGGTAGGGAAGGGAACACAGGGAAAGACGAACACAGACAGAAACAAACACAACAGCAGAATCGTCAGCAAGCCAAGTCAAGAACAGGAGGTCACGTCAAATACCGAGGGGAATCACAAAAGCGTAGTCTAAGTCCAAAGCCAAAATCCAATACACCAATAATCCAACAGCAAGGTCCAACACACAGCACTGATCTCAGAAGACTAATCACAGGCATCTGAGTGAGGCAGTTGCCATCTTTAAATAGCCCGCCCAGGATCATGTGATGTGGCCAGCATCACATGACCTGAGGCGGAGCAAGCTGTCCAAACAATATGTAAAGTAGCCATGTGGTGTGATCAGCACCACATGGCTAAACCCAAACAGAGAATTAACTCATGAAGTGCTGGCTGACAAGACCAGCACTTCAATTCCCTATTGCTCGTCTCTAGGGGGCGGAGAGGTCCGGCGACGTTGTGCAGAGGGAGCACGACGCCGACCTCGCGTGACAGTACCCCCCCCTTCACGAGGGGCCACCGGACCCTTACCAGCGGGAGCAGGCTTATCGGGATGCTGCAGATGGAACTTTCGGATGAGCGAGTCTGCATGCATCCTGGTCAACGGTACCCAAGACCTGTCCTCAGGACCGAACCCCTTCCAACGTACGAGGTACTGGAAGGAATTCCGGACCCTTCTCACATCCACAATTCTGGCAATCTCATGCTCCATTTGTCCTGCTACCTCAACCGGAGGCGGAGACTGTTCCTCAGGACCAACGGGAGCAACATAACGTTTGAGCAAAGACACATGAAAAACATTATGAACACGAAGGGAGTCGGGTAAACATAACCTAAAAGAAACCGGATTGATCACCTTGGTGATCCTGTAAGGACCAATGAAGCGAGGTGCAAACTTGTAGGATGGTACCCTCATGTTGAGATTTTTAGTCGATAACCATACCTTATCCCCAACCTTAAAATTCACACCCTTAGAACGTTTTCTATCAGCCTTAGCTTTTTGAACTCCTTGGGCCTTTTCCAGGTTCGACTGAACCTGTGCCCAAACTGTGCACAGTTCTTGAGAAAAATCATTGACATCTGGGACAACCGACGCAGATGGGGAAAAGGAGCTAAAGCGTGGATGAAAACCCATATTGCAGAAAAACGGCGACATCCCAGAGGATGAATTAACACGATTATTAATTGCAAATTCAGCCAGAGACAGGAATCTGGCCCACACATGTTGGTTATCAGAAACATAACATCTAAGATATTGCTCAACGGATTGGTTAAGACGTTCAGTCTGACCATTGGTCTCCGGATGAAAGGCTGATGAAAAGGACAAAGAGATACCAATCTTATTACAGAACGCCCTCCAGAACCTGGACACAAACTGTACTCCCCTATCAGAAACGATATTCTCAGGAACACCATGTAGTTTGACAATATTATCAATGAACACGGACGCCAAGACCTTCGCAGAGGGTAATTTACACAAAGGAATAAAATGACACATTTTGCTGAATCTGTCAACCACCACAAATATCACGGTTTTACCCTCAGAGCACGGCAAGTCCGTGATAAAGTCCATGGACAGATGTGACCAAGGTCTACTAGGTATGGGTAAAGGATGTAACTCACCCATAGGTCGTGTCTTGGAATTCTTGGACCTGGCACAAGTGTTACACGCAGTTACAAAAGCCTGAACATCTCTGGAGATTGACGGCCACCAATACTGCCTAGAGACCAACTCCTTGGTGGCATTGATGCCAGGATGTCCACACAAAACAGAATTATGGCACTCACCCAGCAGTCGCAACCGCAAATGAGCCGGCACAAACAATTTGTCATTGGGGGTACCAATGGGAGCAAGATGTTGTCCTGCCGAGATTTCAGAAGCGAGGTCAGATGAGGTAGCGGCCACGATGATATCAGCTGGCAGGATGGGCTCAGGAGGGACGTCAGGAGGCTGATACGCCTGGAAACTTCGGGATAAGGCATCGGCCTTAACGTTCTTGCTCCCGGGTCTGAAGGTAACACAAAAATCAAAACGAGTAAAGAACAAAGCCCACCTCGCCTGTCTAGGATTCAATCGCTTAGCCGATTCTAGAAACATTAAATTCTTATGATCCGTGAGGACCGTAATGCGGTGAAATGCCCCTTCTAAAAAATGACGCCATTCCTCAAATGCCCACTTGATTGCAAGTAACTCCCTATTCCCAATATCATAATTCCTCTCGGCAGGAGAGAACTTGCGGGAGAAGAAGGCGCATGGCATAAGATTAGTTAAGGTGGAAGACCCCTGGGACAGTACAGCCCCCACACCATCCTCAGACGCATCCACCTCAACTACAAAAGGCTTACTTTGATCAGGCTGGACCAACACAGGAGCATTAATAAAACACTGCTTTAACCTTTCAAAGGCCTCAATTGCTTCAGGGGGCCAATTGACCAGATCAGCCCCCTTGCGAGTCAAATCCGTAATGGGTTTGGCTACCACTGAAAAATTTTTGACAAATTTACGATAAAATTAGCAAACCCCAGAAATCGCTGGAGCGCCTTCAAAGAGGAAGGTCGCACCCAATCCACAATGGCCTGTACTTTAACTGGGTCCATTTTGAAAGAAAAAGGGGTGAGAATGTATCCCAAAAAGGCCACTTCCTGAACACCAAAGGTACACTTTTCCCCTTTAACAAACAACTTGTTTTCACGCAACACCTCCAGCACTTGCCTAGTGTGAGATACGTGACTCTCCCAGTCTGCAGAAAAAATCAGGATGTCATCAATATAGACAATTACAAATTTCCCAATAAATGGTCTAAAAATGTCATTGACAAAGTTTTGGAAAGTTGCCGGAGCGTTACTTAACCCAAAAGGCATTACCAAGTACTCATAATGACCCTCCGGGGTATTAAACGCAGTTTTCCATTCGTCCCCCTCACGAATCCTGATTAGGTTGTATGCCCCCTTCAAATCCAGCTTGGTGAACCAACAGGCCCCCTGGACCTGATTCAGCAAGTCAGGAATAAGGGGGCAACGGGTATCTGTTTTTAACAGTGATTTTATTGAGCTCCCTGTAATCGATACAGGGCCTCAATCCTCCATCCTTTTTACCAACAAAGAAAAAACCTGCCCCCATGGGAGAAACTGAAGGCCGGATGTGACCCTTGGCCAGACTCTCTTTGAGATAATCCCTCATGGACTGACGTTCAGGAGTAGAGAGATTATAAATGCGACCTTTGGGATATTTGGATCCCTCAATAAGGTCGATGGCGCAATCATATTGCCGGTGAGGAGGGAGGAACTCAGTCTCGGACATGGAAAACACGTCCGAAAAATCGCCAATATACTTGGGCAAGGAAAGAGACTCAGTGGTACCTCCCAACTGCAATACTGATCTACAACATTTGTCACAATTCATTCCCCATTTTTCCAATTCACCTACCGACCAGTTGATCACAGGGTTGTGGTCCTGTAACCAAGGCAGACCTAAAACAAGGTCGGCAGGTAAATCCTTTAATACAAGGAAGGAGCAAGTCTCAGTATGGGTAATTCCTACAGTTAATACAACCTCAGGAGTACAAAACTCCACTCTCCCATTATTCAATGGAGTGGAATCCAGTGCGATAATTTGAATTACCTCCCTTAAAGGAATTATAGGCACACCCACAGATTGCACAAAATCATAATCAATAAAATTAGCAGCAGAACCTGAATCCACAAATGCTTCACCGGATCTCTTGAGTTGGTTATAAGAAATGGAAATAGGTAACAAGATTTTCTTTCTTACCACCGCAGGGGTACCTTACTTCCAGGAACAGACCTTTTTGAGAGCAGAAGTCTCGGACACTGCTGGAGCCAGTGGTTCATCTCACCGCAGTAAAAACAGGCCCCTCTCAGGCGTCTCTGATCCCTCATAGTAACTCCCAACTGCATAGGCTCCTCCTGGACGTTGATATGAGACGGGCTCTGAAGAGGAACTTCGGTCAACACGGCAACTTGAGGGGCAACAGAACGTTCCTTTTGTCTCTCCCTAAACCGTCGGTCAAGTTTGATAACTAAGGTCATAGTCGCCTCTAAGGTGTCAGGAGTAGGATAACTAACTAGTAAATCCTTCAGATGGTCAGACAGTCCCACCCTAAACTGGCTTCTCAAAGCAGGGTCATTCCATTTAGAGGACACACACCATTTTCTGAACTCAGCACAGTAATCCTCAACTGGACGGTTACCCTGCCGAATGTCTCTGAGCTGAGTTTCAGCTACAGCGGCCAAGTCAGGTTCTTCATATAAAAGACCTAGGGCCCGGAAAAAAGCCTCCACAGACAATAGACAAGGGGAGTCAGGTGGCAATGAGAAAGCCCACTCCTGCGGATCACCTTGCAGCAAGGAAATAATTATTCCTACCCGCTGCTGCTCAGAACCCGAGGAGTGTGAGCGTAAACGGAAATATAATTTACAACTTTCCTTAAAGGAACGGAAAGTCCTTCGGTCCCCAGAAAACCGATCGGGCAATTTTACATGGGGTTCAATATTGGGGTTTGGCATGGAGGGAACGACTGCGGGTGCAGTCCGCAGCTGCTCCTGATGTTGGAGTCTCCCGGCCAAATCCTGGATCATCTGAGCCATGTTACTCATCTGGTCCGTGAGTACTCGCAACGGCTCCATTAGGTATGGCCTGTGATTCTGTCACGACAGGGAAACAAGGGATAGTGTGCCCTGTCTGAACCCCACCTCTTTCCCTGCCTACTTACAGTAGATGCCCTAGGCGACAAAACCGTAACTTGGAGACAGTCCCTATGCTGAGTACGTGCACAGGGTAGGGAAGGGAACACAGGGAAAGACGAACACAGACAGAAACAAACACAACAGCAGAATCGTCAGCAAGCCAAGTCAAGAACAGGAGGTCACGTCAAATACCGAGGGGAATCACAAAAGCGTAGTCTAAGTCCAAAGCCAAAATCCAATACACCAATAATCCAACAGCAAGGTCCAACACACAGCACTGATCTCAGAAGACTAATCACAGGCATCTGAGTGAGGCAGTTGCCATCTTTAAATAGCCCGCCCAGGATCATGTGATGTGGCCAGCATCACATGACCTGAGGCGGAGCAAGCTGTCCAAACAATATGTAAAGTAGCCATGTGGTGTGATCAGCACCACATGGCTAAACCCAAACAGAGAATTAACTCATGAAGTGCTGGCTGACAAGACCAGCACTTCAATTCCCTATTGCTCGTCTCTAGGGGGCGGAGAGGTCCGGCGACGTTGTGCAGAGGGAGCACGACGCCGACCTCGCGTGACAATTTCACTTTTTTTGGCAGATTTTCCATTTTAATCCATTTTTTCCAGGAACAAAGCAAGGGTTAACAGCCAAACAAAACTCAATATTTATTACCCTGATTCTGTAGTTTACAGAAACACCCTATTTAAGATTGTAAACTGCTGTACAGGAACATGGCAGGGCGCAGAAGGAAAGGAGCGCCATGTGGCATAGGTGCAGTGAGGAAGCCTGGAGCCAGCGAGCTTCCTTCACTCAATGCGCCTGCCCCGAACACTGAATGGGACGGCGCAGGCGTAAGATTTAGAACGGAGACAGGGGCACTTTATAATATGGTAATTAACCTCCTAGGAGCCCCCCCCCCTGCTCCTAGGAGGCTAATTACCATATTATAAATGTTTAAATTAAACAAAAACGGGGGCAGTGAGAAGAAAATAAATTACATAGCATCAGGTGACATTTGCACATTGAAAATGTCATCCTGTTTAATAGGCACAAAAGTGGTGACAGAAACCCTTTAAAATGCACTCTTCATCATATGACTTATATAATGCAGAAAGGTTGAATGCCGGTGTTATGATTTTTTGTGTAACTGAAAAACTCATGTAAAGGTGGTGTCACACGCTTTTTGTAGCATTTTTTTAGACAATTTTTACCATTTTACAGATTGATTATGATGCTTAGAAAACAGCAGTACATAAAATAAAATGTGTATTCTGAGGTACTTTATTTTAAAGAGGACCTTTTACCGCTCCCGACGTGTCTGGCTTAATAGCTTCATGCATTCCCCATGTAATAACAATTCTGGAACATCTATTCTTATGTCTCTGTTGTCCCATTCTTCTATTATTTCTACTAGGAGTTATGAATAATTGCTAGCAGTAAGGATACAGATGGGTGGTAACAAGTTGGGGGTGTGTACCTGCACAGTCTGAAAATGGCAGCACTGATTGGATACAGTGAGTCTGTGCAGGTACACACCCCCAACTGGTTACCTCCCCTCTGTACCCTTACTGAAGACTAATAGCAATTAATTCATAACTTCTAGTAGAAATAACAGAGGAATGCAACAACATAGAGGCATAAGAATAGATTCTAGATAGTTCTAGAATTGATATCACATGGAGAATGCATGAAGCTATTCAAACAGACATGTCAGGAGTGGTGAAAGGTCCTCTTTAAGAGCATCACAGTACCCGTTGTTGTGTTAGGACCAATCATGTCAAAAGGATATATATATATTCTGATGGTTATTTCTTCATACACCACCCCTGTCCAGCCATTAAAATACATAATTTAGCAGTTTCCTCCACACGCTAACAACCTGTTGCTTGACCTCATATGTTGTAATCCAATTTTGATTAGAACTGAAAAGTAAGTGGCAGAGGCTTAGGTCAGTATTCAGGGGATACTATATCTCCTTATGGATAGTGACAATGGTATGCAAATATATTTTTAGCAAGCTCTGCCTCTAATGCCACCAGATGTAAGGTAGGTATCCTGTTAGTCAATGTATATAGTATCCCCGAATGCTGACCTAGGCCACTCACCCAGTTAAGCCAGTACTCTCTGCTCTGCACTGATGAGGGGCAATCACCCCGAAACAGCTGTCTGCAGATGACATGCTGGCTTAATTATTATACAAGTCATGTCTCAAGGCCTGTTTAAAAGGTTAAACATTGACTTATAGGATACCTACCTTACATCTGGTGGCATTAGAGGAAGAGCTTGCTAACAGTTCATTTGCATACTATCTTCCCATGAGTGTGGGTATGTATGCAGCAGTGCTGTGTGTATATAATGAGCACATTGCAGAGTTCTGTGTGTATGTATGCAGCTTAACTTTGTGTGTTTATATTATATGTACAGCAGACTGTGCGTGTATATAACATTTGTGCTGTAGAGCTGCATGTGTATGTATAATTTCATGGTCATGGAGAGTAAACAAATATACCTAAAAAAGAAATAATCTAGCAGAAACAACATGGCAGGACACTAAAGAGCAGGAGACACATTTACTTGTATAGGTAAATTTAATGAGGTGACTACATGCACCATTGCTGTTTGTTACAACAGTCAGCAGATGACACACTAAAACCATTAACTCCCTCTATGCTAAATGCCATAGTTAGTGACCTTGCACCTCTTATAGTGTGTCTTATAGTCCAAAAATAATGTATCAATATATCATTACTAATGTTTCACTCATGTTCTTACCTTGAACTCCAACTCCATGCCTGTTACATGTTCTCCTATTTCAATCTGGGCTAGTTTCTGGATATATGTATATAGATTTCTAGCTGGAACTTCTGTGTTTCCACATGCTACAGCTTCAAACAAGGCATCATGAATAAAGCTGTACTGGTCCTCTGTCTGAACCATATAGTTCCTCTGTGAGCGCATTAAGGTCACGTGACCATATATATCGACAGTTTTCTCATGCTTTATTCTCTCTAGCATTGCATCAATAACAATAAAACAGCCAGTTCGCCCGACTCCAGCACTAGAAAAAAAGAAAAAAAATGCACATACTAAAAAATGGCCATGTACAGAGATTTAAAGCAAACCATATAATTTCTAATAGATTAAATTAACACATACAATAATAATTTAGAATTTCTAAAAAGGGCCATGCCATGACTGATTTAAAAATGAAAATCAGACATCATATAGTACATGATAATACCTTTCTAACAAAGCTAGAACCAGCCCTGTACCTCATATGGATCCAGAGATCTCCACATTCATTGCTCTAAATGCTCTGCTAGATTATCTTCAGCTTGGCAGCTCAGGGGGCGTTTCATTTCTGCTGCAGCTCTCCCCCTGTAACTGCCACAGCTTCTAACACAACATATGGCTGGTAGCAATTGAAGATTTAAACTGACCATGTTCGACCAGCGCAGTGAGACGGACAAAAAAATAAGGAAAAGAACAAACAGCAGGTGGCGCTATACAGATACATTTTATTGAATAGCTCACTAGCTATGCTAAATTTTTAATTACATGCAATTACGAAAGTATTCAGATCCAGGGCTGGTTTAAAAAATATAGAATATGTTTCGTGACACAACCCATTTAATGGGGTATAAGAAAATGGGGTTTCTAAACCCTTTAAAGCTGAACTTCCTTTGAGTAATAAGTAATAGCAAAGCCTATTGTGCGCCTGATCTTTGTGCCACAACTTCTATTTATAATGCCCTATTAGGTCATAGAGATATCATAAGAGCCAGAGCAGATAGAAAACTACATCCACTCTCTTTCTAATGGACTGCATGTAATATTTCATTTCCACTACATTTCATTTCATTTCATTTCCTATACAAAATCAGCTGTTTCTTGGGGTTTCAAGAATCTGAATCCATAGTGATCAAGAGTTACACCATTATCAATCAGTTCTTTTGAAGGGACTGCTATGATCCAGTAAGTACCACATCCCTTTCATAATTTAGCAGGCATTGCTTTGAACTTTTAGTGAGACAACCATTTTGTGTCTTTACCTCTGTCATCTCCTCTGCAGTAACTCTGACATTCTGACATTTCCTGTATTACCCATTATGTTTATTTTGACTAGTACTATATCTCTCACCTGTGTAGTAAAGATAGACTGTAGACATCATTAAAACTGACTGTACCTGCAGTGTACAACAATAGGTCCTGCATCAGGAGGGTTGCAAGTTTTTTACTCTTCTAAGGAATGCCAGGAATGGAGTTGGGTACTCAGGAACTCCATGATCTGGCCAGGCTGTAAATTGGAATTGACGCACTTCTCTCTTCTCACTGGAACCATTCTGTTAAAAAGAATGTCTTGTCAATTATTCAATTTAAATGAAGAAATGTCTAATAGACAATAACATTGAGGGAAAGTTAGCCATTAGTCTTCAATCATAAGAAAAATATAAAACAGCCCAACTGCAGCGCCGTTTCTATTACCGGGCGAGGGGTGCGATCGCCCGGGGCGCGTGTCTTAAGGAGAAGAGGGGGGCGCTGTGGTGGCCAGCCGCAGGGGAGCGAATACAAGTGAGCGCTTCCATTATGATGGGGGCACAATACGCTGATCTGAGGTCTGATGGGGGCACAATACGCTGATCTGAGGTCTGATGGGGGCACAATACGCTGATCTGAGGTCTGATGGGGGCACAATACACTGATCTGAGGTCTGATGGGGGCACAATACGCTGATCTGAGGTCTGATGGCACATTAAGCTGATCTGAGGTCTGATGGGGGCACATTCTGTTGATCTGAGGTCTGATGGGGGCACAATACGCTGATCTGAGGTCTGATGGGGGCACAATACGCTGATCTGAGATCTGATGGGGGCACAATACGCTGATCTGAGGTCTGATGGGGCACAATACGCTGATCTGAGGTCTGATGGGGGCACAATACGATGATGTGAGGTCTGATGGGGGCACATTAAGCTGATCTGAGGTCTGATGGCACATTAAGCTGATCTGAGGTCTGATGGGGGCACATTCTGTTGATCTGAGGTCTGATGGGGGCACAGTATGCTAATCTGAGGTCTGATGGCGGCACAATACGCTGATCTGAGATCTGATGGGGGCACAATACGCTGATCTGAGGTCTGATGGGGGCACAATACACTGATCTGAGGTCTGATGGGGCACAATACGCTGATCTGAGGTCTGATGGGGGCACAATACGATGATGTGAGGTCTGATGGGGGCACATTAAGCTGATCTGAGGTCTGATGGCACATTAAGCTGATCTGAGGTCTGATGGGGGCACATTCTGTTGATCTGAGGTCTGATGGGGGCACAGTATGCTAATCTGAGGTCTGATGGCGGCACAATACGCTGATCTGAGATCTGATGGGGCACAATACGCTGATCTGAGGTCTGATGGGGGCACAATACACTGATCTGAGGTCTGATGGGGGCACAATACGCTGATCTGAGGTCTGATGGGGGGCACAATACGATGATGTGAGGTCTGATGGGGGCACATTAAGCTGAATCTGAGGTCTGATGGCACATTAAGCTGATCTGAGGTCTGATGGGGGCACATTCTGTGATCTGGGTCTGATGGGGGCACAGTATGCTTAATCTGAGGTCTGATGGCGGCACAATACGCTGATCTGAGATCTTGATGGGGGCACAAATACGCTGATCTGAGATCTGAATGGGGGCACATTCTGAAGATCTGAGGTCTGATGGGGACACATTCTGCTGATCTGAGGTCTGATGGGGGCACAATACGCTGATCTGAGGTCTGATGGGGGCACAATACGCTGATCTGAGGTCTGACGGGGGGCACAATACGCTGATCTGAGGTCTGATGGGGGCACATTCTGATGATCTGAGGTCTGATGCGGCACAATACGCTGATCTGAGATCTTAATGGGGGCACAATACGCTGATGTGAGGTCTGATGGGGGGCCCAATACGCTGATCTGAGGTCTGATGGGGGCACATTCTGCTGACCTGAGGTCCTGATGGGGGAACATTCTGTTAATCTGAGTCTAATGGGGGCACATTCTGCTGACCTGAGGTCTGATGGGGGCACATTCTGCTGATCTGGGTCTGATGGGACACATTCTGCTGAAGGTCTCAATGGGGGCACATTCTTGCTGATTTGAGATCTGAATGGTGGCACAATGACGCCTGATCTGAGGTTGATGGCGGCACAATACACTGATCCTGAGGTCTGATGGCGGCACAATACGCTGATCTGAAGGTCTGATGCGAGCACAAATACGCTGATCTGAGGTCTGGATGGCGGCACAAATACGCTGATCTGAGGTCTGAAGGGCGGCACAATGCGCTGATTACTGAGGGTCTGAATGGAGGCACAATACGCTGATCTGAGGGTCTGAATAGCGGTACAATCACGCTGACTGAGGTCTGTTTGGGGGCACATTAACTGATCTGAGGTCTGATGGGGGCACATTCTGCTGAATCTGAGGTCTGATAGGGCAATTCTGCTGATCTGAGGTCTGATGGGGGCACATCACGCTGACCTGAGGGTCTGATGGCAGCACTTAAGCTGGTCTGAGGTCTGATGGCACATTCTGCTGATGCTGAGGTCTGATGGGGGCACATTAAGCTGATCTGAGGTCTGGATGGGGGCACATAAGCTGATCTGAGGTCTGATGGGGGCACATTCTGCTGATCTGAGGTCTGATGGGGGCACATTCTGATGATCTGAGGTCTGATGGGGAAACATTCTGATGATCTGAGGTCTGATGGGGACACATCTGGATGATCTGGGGTCTGTTTGGGGGCACTATACCTAATCTGAGGTCTGATGGGGGGCACAATACGCTGATCTGAGGTCTGATGGGGGCACATTAAGCTGATCTGAGGTCTGATGGGGGCACATTCTGTGATCTGAGTTGATGGGGGCACAGTAGGCTAATCTGAGGTCTGATGGCGGCACAATACGCTGATCTGAGATCTGATGGGCGGCACAATACGCTGATCTGAGATCTGATGGGGGCACATTCTGATGATCTGAGGTCTGATGGGGACACATTCTGCTGATCTGAGGTCTGATGGGGGCACAATACGCTGATCGAGTCTGATGGGGGTACAATACGCTGATCTGAGGTCTGATGGGGGCACAATACGCTGATCTGAGGTCTGATGGGGGTACAATACGCTGATCTGAGGTCTGATGGCGGCACAATACGCTGATCTGAGATCTGATGGTGGCACAATACGCTGATCTGAGATCTGATGGGGGCACATTCTGATGATCTGAGGTCTGATGGGGACACATTCTGCTGATCTGAGGTCTGATGGGGGCACAATACGCTGATCTGAGGTCTGATGGGGGCACATTCTGATGATCTGAGGTCTGATGGGGCACAATACGCTGATCTGAGGTCTGACGGGGGCACAATACGCTGATCTGAGGCTGATGGGGGCACATTCTGATGATCTGAGGTCTGATGGCGGCACAATCGCTGATCTGAGATCTTATGGGGGCACAATACGCTGATCTGAGGTCTGATGGGGCACAATACGCTGATCTGAGGTCTGATGGGGGCACATTCTGTTAATCTGAGGTCTGATGGGGGCAACATTCTGCCTGACCTGAGTCTGATGGGGGCACATTCTGCTGATCTGAGGTCTGATGGGGACACATTCTGCTGATCTGAGGTCTGATGGGGGCACATTCTGCTGATCTGAGATCTGATGGCGGCACAATACGCTGATCTGAGGTCTGATGGTGGCACAATACGCTGATCTGAGGTCTGATGGCGGCACAATACGCTGATCTGAGGTCTGATGGCGGCACAATACGCTGATCTGAGGTCTGATGGCGGCACAATGCGCTGATCTGAGGTCTGATGGGGGCACAATACGCAGATCTGAGGTCTGATAGCGGCACAATAACGCTTGATCTGAGGTCTGTTGGGGGCACATTAAGCTGATCTGAGGTCTGATGGCGGCACAATATGCTGATCTGAGGTCTGATGGCACATTCTGCTGATCTGAGGTCTGATGGGGCACATTCTGATGACTGAGGTCTGATGGGGGCACATTCTGCTGATCTGAGGTCTGATGGGGGCACATTCTGATGATCTGAGGTCTGATGGGAACATTCTGATGATCTGAAGTCTGATGGGGGCACATTCTGATGATCTGGGGTCTGTTTGGGGCACTATACGCTAATCTGAGGTCTGATGGGGGCACAATATGCTGATCTGAGGTCTGATGGGGGCACATTCTGCTGATCTGAGGTCTGATGGGGGCACATTAAGCTGATCTGAGGTCTGATGGGGGCACATTACGCTGATCTGAGGTCTGATGGGGCACATTCTGCTGATCTGAGGTCTGATGGGGGCACAATACGCTGATCTGAGGTCTGATCTGGGGGTACAATACGCTGATCTGAGGTCTGATGGGGCACAATACGCTGATCTGAGGTCTGATGGGGGTACATACGCTGATCTGAGGTCTGATGGCGGCACAATACGCTGATCTGAGGTCTGATGGGGGCACAATACGCTGATCTGAGATCTGATGGGGGCACATTCTGATGATCTGAGGTCTGATGGGGACACATTCTGCTGATCTGAGGTCTGATGGGGGCACAATACGCCTGATCTGATGGGGGTACAATACGCTGATCTGAGGTCTGATGGGGGCACAATACGCTGATCTGAGGTCTGATGGGGGCACAATACGCTGATCTGAGGTCTGATGGGGGCACATTCTGATAATCTGAGGTCTGATGGGGCACAATACTGCTTCTGATCTGAGGTCTGATGGGGCACATTACTGCTGATCTTGAGGTCTGATGGGGCACAATACTGCTGATCTGAGGTCTGATGGGGGCACAATACGCTGATCTGAGGTCTGATGGGGCACAATACGCTGATCTGAGGTCTGATGGGCACAATACGCTGATCTGAGGGATGGCACATCTGAATGGTACTGAACATTGATGGGGCTGATCTGAGGTCTGATGGGGCACAATACGCTGATCTGAGGTCTGATGGGGGCACATTCTGATGATCTGGGGTCTGATGGGGCACAATACGCTGAATCTGAGGTCTGATGGGGGCACAATACGCTGATCTGAGGTCTGATGGGGGCACATTAAGCTGATCTGAGGTCTGATGGGGCACATTGATGTTGATCTGAGGTCTGATGGGGCACAGTAGCTATCTGAGGTCTGATGGCGGCACAATACGCTGATCTGAGATCTGATGGGGGCACAATACGCTGATCTGAGATCTGATGGGGGCACATTCTGATGATCTGAGGTCTGATGGGGCACATTCTGCTGATCTGAGGTCTGATGGGGCACAATACGCTGATCTGAGGTCTGATGGGGGCACAACGCTGATCTGAGGTCTGATGGGGCACAATACGCTGATCTGAGGTCTGATGGGGGCACAATACGCTGATCTGAGGTCTGATGGGGGCACATACTGCTGATCTGAGGTCTGATGGGGCACAAATGCTGAATCTCTGATGGGGGGCACAATCTGATGATCTGAGGTCTGATGGGGCACAATCTGCTGATCTGAGGTCTGATGGGGCACAATACGCTGATCTGAGGTCTGATGGGGGCACAATACGCTGATCTGAGGTCTGATGGGGCACAATACGCTGATCTGAGGTCTGATGGGGGCACACATACGCTGATCTGAGGTCTGATGGGGGCACAATACTGCTGATCTGAGGTCTGATGGGGCACATTCTGCTGATCTGAGGTCTGATGGGGGGGCACATTCTGCTGATCTGAGGTCTGATGGGGGCACAATTACTGCTGATCTGAGGTCTGATGGGGGCACATTATCTGCTGATCTGAGGTCTGATGGGGCACAATACGCTGATCTGAGGTCTGATGGGGCACAATACGCTGATCTGAGGTCTGATGGGGCACAATACGCTGATCTGAGGGTCTGATGGGGGCACAATACGCTGATCTGAGGTCTGATGGGGCACAATACGCTGATCTGAGGTCTGATGGGGCACAATACTGCTGAGATCTGAGGTCTGATGGGGCACAATACGCTGATCTGAGGTCTGATGGGGGCACATTAAGCTGATCTGAGGTCTGATGGGGCACAATATGCTGATCTGAGTCTGATGGGCACATTCTGCTGATCTGAGGTCTGATGGGGGCACAATACTGATGATCTGAGGTCTGATGGGGGCACAATTACTGCTGATCTGAGGTCTGATGGGGCACAATACTGATGATCTGAGGTCTGATGGGGCACATTCTGCTGATCTGAGGTCTGATGGGGGCACATTCTGATGATCTGAGGTCTGATTGGGGCACAATACGCTGATCTGAGGTCTGATGGGGGCAACAATATGGCTGATCTGAGTCTGATGGGGCACATTCTGCTGATCTGAGGTCTGATGGGGGCACAATAACGCTGATCTGAGGTCTGATGGGGCACATTCTGATGATCTGAGGTCTGATGGGGGCACATTCTGCTGATCTGAGGTCTGATGGGGGCACAATAACGCTGATCTGAGGTCTGATGGGGCACAATACGCTGATCTGAGGTCTGATGGGGGCACA
>ONZH01008799.1:0-25000 GCA_900303285.1 Rhinella marina
GTGCTTAGTAGAAGAGACTCTACCAGTCTACAGATAGAGAACACCAGTCTAAGCTTAGTAAAAGAGACTCTTACAGTCTAACCAGATAGAGAGCAGTTTCAGTAGGAAGACTCTACCAGTCTGCAGATAGACCAGTGCTTTAGTAGAATAGACTCTACCAGCCTGCAGATAGAGAAGTGCTTAGTAGAAGACTCTACCAGTCTGCAGATAGAGACATTGTTACTAGAAGAGACTCGAGTTGCAATAGTGACCAGTGATTTAGTAAGAGACTCTAGTCTACAGATCCACCAGTGCACAGTCCTGCAGATAGATGCTTAGTAAGAGACTCTACCAGTCTGCATATAGTGACCAGTGATTAGTAGAAGAGACTCTACAGTCTACAGAGAGACCAATGCTTAGGAGAAGAGAACTCTACCAGTCTACAGAGAGAGACCAGTGCTTAGTGTAGAAGAGCTCTACAGTACTGCTTAGATAGTGACCAGTGATTAGTAGAGAGACTCTACCAGTCTAGCAGATAGAGACCCAGTCTACAGCTGCTAGTGAAGAGACTCTACCAGTCTGCAGATAGAGACCAGTGATTAGTAGAGAGACTCTACCAGTCTGCAGATAGAGACCAGTGCTTAGTAGAAGAGACTCTACCAGTCAGCAGATAGAGACCAGTGCTTAGTAGAAGAGACTCTCCAGTGCAGTCTACAGTCTGCATAGAGACCAGTGATTATAGTAGAAGAGACCAGTCTACAGTCTACAGATAGAGACCAGTCTACAGATAGAGACAGTAGTAGAAGAGACTCTACAGTCTACAGATAGAGACCAGTGCTTAGTAGAAGAGACTCTACCAGTCTACAGATAGAGACCAGTGCTTAGAAGAAGAGACTCCTACCAGTCTGTAAGATAGAGACCGTGCTTAGTGCTTTAGTAGAAGAGACTCTACCAGTTGCAGATAGAGACCAGTGCTTAGTAGAAGAGACTCTACAGTCTGCAGATAGAGACCAGTGCTTAGTAGAAGAGACTCTAGTAGAAGAGACTCCAGTCTACATATAGAGACCAGTGTTAGTAGAGAGACTCTACCATTCTACAGAAAGGGACCAGTGCTTAGTAGAAGAGACTCTACCCAGTCTATGATGGGACTAGTGCTTAGTGTAGAGACTTCTACAGTCTATAGATAGAGAAACAGTGCATAGTAGAAAGAATCTACCAGTCTACAGATAGAGACTAGTGCTTAGTAAAGAGACTCTACCAGTCTACAGATAGAGACCAGTGCTTAGTAGAAGAGACTCGACCAGTCTGCAGATAGAGACCAGTGCTTAGTAGAAGAGACTCTACCTTTCTACAGATAGAGACCAGTGCTTAGTAGAAGAGACTCTACCAGTCTACAGATAGAGACCATAACTTAGTAGAAGAGACTCTACCAGTCTACAGATAGAGACCAGTGCTTAGTAGAAGAAATTCTACCAGTCTGCAGATAGAGACCATACTTAGTAGGAGAAGACAATCTACCAGTCTACAGATAGAGACCATAACTTAGTAGAGAGAGACTCTACCAGTCTACAGATAGAGACAGTGCTTAGTAGAAGAAATTTACCAGTCTACAGATAGAGACCAGTGCTTAGTAGAAGAGACTCTACTAATCTACAGATAGAGACCAGTGCTTAGTAGAAGAGACTCTACCAGTCTGCAGATAGATACCAGTGCTTAGTAGAAGAGATTCTACCAGTCTACAGATAGAGACCATAACTTAGTAGAAGAGACTCTACCAGTCTACAGATAGAGACCAGTGCTTAGTAGAAGAGACTTTACCAGTCTACAGATAGAGATCAGTGCTTAGTAGAAGAGACTCTACCAGTCTACAGATAGAGACCATAACTTAGTAGAAGAGACTCTACCAGTCTACAGATAGAGACCAGTGCTTAGTAGAAGAGACTCTACCAGTCTATAGAGAGAGACCAGTGCTTAGTAGAAGATACTCTACCAGTCTACAGATAGAGACCAGTGCTTAGTAGAAGAGACTCTACCAGTCTGCAGATAGAGACCAGTGCTTAGTAGAAGATACTCTACCAGTCTACAGATAGAGACCAGTGCTTAGTAGAAGAGACTCTACCAGTCTATAGAGAGAGACCAGTGCTTAGTAGAAGATACTCTACCAGTCTACAGATAGAGACCAGTGCTTAGTAGAAGAGACTTTACCAGTCTACAGCTAGAGATTAGTGCTTAGTAGGAGAGACTCTACCAGTCTACAGATAAAGACCAGTGCTTAGTAGAAGAGACTCTACCAGTCTGCAGATAGAGACCAGTGCTTAGTAGAAGAGACTCTACCAGTCTACAGATAAAGACCAGTGCTTAGTAGAAGATACTCTACCAGTCTACAGAGAGAGACCAGTGCTTAGTGGAAGAGACTCTACCAGTCTGCAGATAGAGACCAGTGCTTAGTAGAAGAGACTCTACCAGTCTACAGATAAAGACCAGTGCTTAGTAGAAGATACTCTACCAGTCTACAGAGAGAGACCAGTGCTTAGTAGAAGATACTCTACCAGTCTACAGATAGAGACCAGTGCTTAGTGGAAGAGACTCTACCAGTCTGCAGATAGAGACCAGTGCTTAGTAGAAGAGATTCTACCAGTCTACAGATAGAGACCAGTGCTTAGTGGAAGAGACTCTACCAGTCTGCAGATAGAGACCAGTGCTTAGTAGAAGAGATTCTACCAGTCTACAGATAGAGACCAGTGCTTAGTAGAAGAGATTCTACCAGTCTACAGATAGAGACCAGTGCTTAGTAGAAGAGACTCTACCAGTCTACAGATAGAGAACAGTGCTTAGTAAAAGAGACTCTACCAGTCTACAGATAGAGACCAGTTCTCAGTAGGAGAGACTCTACCAGTATACAGATAGAGACCAGTGCTTAGTAGAATAGACTCTACCAGTCTGCAGATAGAGACCATTGCTTACTAGAAGAGACTCGAGCAGTCTGCATATAGTGACCAGTGATTAGTAGAAGAGACTCTACCAGTCTACAGATAGAGACCAATGCTTAGGAGAAGAGACTCTACCAGTCTACAGATAGAGACCAGTAATTAGAAGAAGAGACTCTACCAGTCTGCAGATAGAGACCAGTGCTTAGTAGAAGAGACTCTACCAGTCTACAGATAGAGACCAGTACTTTGTAGGAGAGACTCTACCAGTCTGCAGATAGAGACCATTGCTTAGTAGAAGAGACTCTACCAGTCTACAGATAGAGACCAGTGCTTAGTAGAAGAGACTCTACCAGTCTGCAGATAGAGACCAGTGATTAGTAGATGAGACTCTACCAGTCTGCAGATAGAGACCAGTGCTTAGTAGAAGAGACTCTACCAGTCTGCAGATAGAGACCAGTGATTAGTAGAAGAGATTCTACCAGTCTACAGATAGAGACCAGTACTTAGTAGAAGAGACTCTACCAGTCTACAGATAGAGACCAGTGCTTAGTAGAAGAGACTCTACCAGTCTACAGATAGAGACCAGTGCTTAGTAGAAGAGACTCTACCAGTCTGAAGATAGAGACCAGTGCTTAGTAGAAGAGACTCTACCAGTCTGCAGATAGAGACCAGTGCTTAGTAGAAGAGACTCTACCAGTCTGCAGATAGAGACCAGTACTTAGTAGAAGAGACTCTACCAGTCTACAGATAGAGACCATTACTTAGTAGGAGAGACTCTACCATTCTACAGAAAGGGACCAGTGCTTAGTAGAAGAGACTCTACCAGTCTGCAGATAGAGACCAGTGCTTAGTAGAAGAGACTCTACCAGTCTACAGATAGAGACCAGTGCTTAGTAGAAGAGACTCTACCAGTCTACATATAGAGACCAGTGCTTAGTAGAAGAGACTCTACCATTCTACAGAAAGGGACCAGTGCTTAGTAGAAGAGACTCTACCAGTCTATAGATAGGGACTAGTGCTTAGTAGTAGAGACTCTACCAGTCTATAGATAGAGAACAGTGCATAGTAGAAGAGAATCTACCAGTCTACAGATAGAGACTAGTGCTTAGTAGAAGAGACTCTACCAGTCTACAGATCGAGACCAGTGCTTAGTAGAAGAGACTCTACCATTCTACAGAAAGGGACCAGTGCTTAGTAGAAGAGACTCTAC
Organism: Rhinella marina; assembly: GCA_900303285.1. NCBI lineage: Eukaryota > Metazoa > Chordata > Amphibia > Anura > Bufonidae > Rhinella > Rhinella marina. The sequence goes on from ONZH01008799.1 coordinate 4,120, forward strand.
CAGTCTATAGATAGGGACTAGTGCTTAGTAGTAGAGACTCTACCAGTCTATAGATAGAGAACAGTGCATAGTAGAAGAGAATCTACCAGTCTACAGATAGAGACTAGTGCTTAGTAGAAGAGACTCTACCAGTCTACAGATAGAGACCAGTGCTTAGTAGAAGAGACTCGACCAGTCTGCAGATAGAGACCAGTGCTTAGTAGAAGAGACTCTACCTTTCTACAGATAGAGACCAGTGCTTAGTAGAAGAGACTCTACCAGTCTACAGATAGAGACCATAACTTAGTAGAAGAGACTCTACCAGTCTACAGATAGAGACCAGTGCTTAGTAGAAGAAATTCTACCAGTCTGCAGATAGAGACCAATACTTAGGAGAAGACAATCTACCAGTCTACAGATAGAGACCATAACTTAGTAGAAGAGACTCTACCAGTCTACAGATAGAGACCAGTGCTTAGTAGAAAGAATTCTACCAGTCTACAGATAGAGACCAGTGCTTAGTAGAAGAGACTCTACCAGTCTGCAGATAGATACCAGTGCTTAAGTAGAAGAGATTCTACAGTCTACAGATAGAGACCATAACTTAGTAGAAGAGACTCTACCAGTCTACAGATAGAGACCAGTGCTTAGTAGAAGAGACTCTACTAATCTACAGATAGAGACCAGTGCTTAGTAGAAGAGACTCTACCAGTCTGCAGATAGAATACCAGTGCTTAGTAGAAAGATTCTACCAGTCTACAGATAGAGACCATAACTTAGTAGAAGAGACTCTACCAGTCTACAGATAGAGACCAGTGCTTAGTAGAAGAGACTTTACCAGTCTACAGATAGAGACCAGTGCTTAGTAGAAGAGACTCTACCAGTCTACAGATAGAGACCAGTGCTTAGTAGAAGAGACTCTACCAGTCTGCAGATAGAGACCAGTGCTTAGTAGAAGAGACTCTACCAGTCTACAGATAGAGACCATTACTTAGTAGGAGAGACTCTACCAGTCTGCATATAGAGACCAGTGCTTAGTAGAAGAGACTCTACCAGTCTACAGATAGAGACCAGTGCTTAGTAGAAGAGACTCTACCAGTCTGCAGATAGAGACCAGTGCTTAGTAGAAGAGACTCTACCAATCTACAGATAGGGACCAATGCTTAGGAGAAGAGACTCTACCAGTCTACAGATAGAGACCAGTGCTTAGTAGAAGATACTCTACCAGTCTACAGATAGAGACCAGTACTTAGGAGAAGACACTCTACCAGTCTAAAGATAGAGACCAATGCTTAGTAGAAGAGACTCTACCAGTCTGCAGATAGAGACCAGTGATTAGTAGAAGAGACTCTACCAGTCTACAGATAGAGACCAGTGGTTAGTAGAAGAGACTCTTCCAGTCTGCAGATAGAGACCAGTGATTAGTAGAAGAGACTCTACCAGTCTACAGATAGAGACCAGTACTTAGAAGAAGAGACTCTACCAGTCTGCAGATAGAGACCAGTGCTTAGTAGAAGAGACTCTTCCAGTCTATAGATAGAGACCAGTTCTTGGAGGGGAGACTCTGCTAGACTGCATGATTGACCAGAAGAAGACGCTGAGATGGGGACACTGATCCAGAGACCATGGGTCACCCTTCCTGTGACGAAGGAGCCACTCGGACTACTTAGCTACAGACCATGGACCCCCAGCCTTTGTCCAGGGTTCCAGTCTTGTGAGAGAGAGGGAAAGCTCTGGCCTTTGTTCAGCATCAAACCCTTCTTCTGTCGGGGAGGAGACTGGAGAAGCCAGCCCTGTGTCTTGTCTCAGGCAGGAGACTGGAGAAGGCGGCCCTATGCCTTTTCTCAGGGAGGAGATTGGAGAAGCCAGCCCTATGCCTCATCTCAGGGACTGAGACTGGAGAAGCCAGCCCTATGCCTCATCTCAGGGAGGAGACTGGAGAAGCCAGCCCTATGCCTCATCTCAGGGAGGAGACTGGAGAAGCCAGCCCTATGCCTCATCTCAGGGAGGAGACTGGAGAAGCCAGCCCTATGCCTCATCTCAGGCTGAAGACTGTAGAAGCTGGTCCTATGCCTCGTCTCAGGGAGGAGACTGGAGAAGCCAATAAAGAAGCCCCCTGGTTACTGCAGACTCTGACTCTCTAGAATTATTTCCTATTGGGGAGCACCACGTCTTATCATCCCATCCGGAGAGCAAACCATACATATTTGACTCACTGAGGTCTCAGAGGAGAACTGAATCCGAGGCTCGTCCCTAAGACCCCAGGAGGAGGCAATGCACGGGCCACCTTCCTCCACATTCTCTAGACTAGAAATCTCCTAACGGTTTTCTATCCTTTTTTAATGTATACTTTGATGTGAATACATTCAATATGATTGTGTACGTTTTTTTTTTTACCATAAATCATGTATTTGTGACTTATTTTTTTAATAAAGATTTGAAGGTATTTTGTGAAAAACTGATACATTTAACAGATGGAAACATATTTTTTACGTATCTATCCATTTCCCATTCACTGGAATGTTAAAAAAAAAAATTACATTTCTGTAGGTTTTTTTGCAGGACAGGAAAGTGTCGTGTGCTATGTTATTCAGACCTACAAACAAAGTTGTGCAGAAACCTAAACAGTGAAAGACTATATTTGCTCAATTATAATCTATGGGTCGAGCCAAATATTTCTATATGTGTTTTCTGTCTAAAAAAGTAATGCAAAAACGAGATTTGAACAAGACCCAAGCAGAGTTACAGCATTTCCAGCACCTCATACCTCACCTCCAGTGCTCTTCTGTCCTCCCCCCATACCTCACCTCCAGTGCTCTTCTGTCCTCCCCCCATACCTCACCTCCAGTGCTCTTCTGTCTCCCCCCATACCTACCTCCAGTGCTCTTCTGTCTCCCCCATACCTCACCTCAGTTCTCTTCTGTCCTCCTCAGACCTCCACCTCCAGTGCTCTTCTGTCTCCCCCCATACCTCAACTCCAGTGCTCTCTGTCCTCCCCATACTCACCTCGTGTCTTCTGTCCTCCCCCATACTCACTCCAGTGCTCTTCTGTCCTCCCTCCAAACCTCACCTCAGTGCTCTTCTGTCCTCCCCATACCTCCTCGTGCTCTTCTGTCTCCCCAACTCACCTCAGTGCTCTTCTGTTTCTCACCCGCTGTCTACCCACAGTGCTCACCTCCAGTGTCTTCTGTTCTCCTGTCCCATAGTGCTCTTCTACCCTCACCTCAGTGCTCTTTGTGTCTGCTCGTTCTGTCCTCCTCACCTCTGCTCTGTTCTCCCTCCACTACTCCCAGTGCTCTCTGTCCTCCCACACTCACAGTGCTCTTCTGCCTCATCCGCAGACCTCACCTCCAGTGCTCTTCTATCCTCCCCCCCACGTCCTCCAGTGCTCTTCTGTCTCCTCCGCATACTCCCTCCAGTGCTCTTCTGTCCTCATACACCTCACCTCCAGTGCTCTTCCTGTTCTCCCCCACACCTCACCTCCATCACACCTCTCTCTTCCTGTCCCTCCCATAGTGCTCACCTCCAGTGCTCTTCTGTGCTCTTCTGTCTCTCCGCTCTTCCCTGTCTCTCTCCCCTTCACCTCCAGTGTCTCTGTCTGCCCCCCCATCTCACTCCAGTGCCTCTTCTGTCCCCCCTTACATTTAGTGCCCTGGAGCAGGGGACATCTCCTCTGTTAACAATTCTTACTTTATTTCTCTTGAAAGGGTTAACTTATACTGTTTATAACCGTGTTACTGCATTTTATATATATGTTTGCACTGTATTTGTGAGGTGCTGTGGAAAGAGATAATGAATACTGAGAGACTTTTGGGACTTTTAATAAGAAGCTGGTAATTTTCCATAGCTGCCATAGGGTTTAAATAAGACCATGTTTTAGAGGGAAAAGCCAGACTTGTTTATCACCAAAACAAGACAAACTGACCTTGTGAATGTCTGGTTTACCTCTGTTGTTATGTCTGGAAACTTGTTTTTGTCTTGAGAAACTGCTATGTCATTAGCATTAAGTATTATTGAGGTTCTGATGTAAGTCCATGAGAGAAAGTGTAACATTGTATTTGTTTGTGCTGAGCTTCTCCACTCCACCACTCTGATTAGAAGGTTCCAATCTACCTAGTAATGGTATATAAGGAGAGCAGTCAGAGCCCCTAGTGTTCTGCATTTAGGGACCAGTGCTTGAAGTAAAGACTCAAGCCAGTCTGCATGAGTGACCAGAAGATGCTGAGACGGGGATACTCTACCACAGATCCTGGATCACCAGCCTTTGGCCAGGGTACCAGCTTCTGAAGAGAGAGAGACAGCTACCTTAGGCCTTTCCTCAGCATCAAACCTTTCTTCTGCCAAGGAGGAGACTGGAGAAGCCGGCCCTATGCCTCGTCTCAGGGAGGAGACTGTAGAGGCCATCCCTATGCCTCATCTCAGGGAGGAGACTGGAGAAGCCAGCCCTATGCCTCATCTCAGGGAGGAGACTGAAGAAGCCAGCCCTATGCCTCATCTCAGGGAGGAGACTGGAGAAGCCAGCCCTATGCCTCACCTATGTTGTTTTGCACCTGAATCCCTCCAGTAAAGAAGCCCCCTGGTTACTGCAGACCCTGATTTTCTGGACTTATTTTCCTTTGGGGTGCACCATGCCTTACCATCCCTTTCTGAGAGCAGCAACACGTGGTGACACCTTGACGGTGTCCGGGAAACCCATCATAGCATTGGGGCCACCCCAAATCTGGTCACTGCACACACCTTACCTCCAGTACTCTTCTGCCCCCTCCCCCCCACCTTTCATCCAGTGCTCTTCTGCCCTCCCTCCCACACTTCACTTCTAGTGCTCATCTGCCCTCCCCACCCTCCAGTACCCTCTGCCCCCCCACCTTACCTCTAGTGCTCTTCTGCCATCCTCCAACACCTCACCTCCAGTGCTCATCTGCCCCCTCACACCTCACCTCCAGTGCTCTTCTGCCCCCTTACCTCCAGTACTCTTCTGCCCCCCCCCCCCACAGCTCAACTCCAGTTCTCTTCTGTCCTCCCCCCACAGCTCAACTCCAGTGCTCTTCTGCCCCCTCACCTCAGTGCTCTTCTGCATCCTCCCACACCTCACCTCCAGTGCTCTTCTGCCCCCTCACCTCCCAGTGCTCTTCTGCCATCCTCCCACACCTCACCTCCAGTCTCTTCTGCCCCCTCACCTCCAGTGGCTCTTCTGTCCTCCCCACAGCTCAAATCCAGTACTCTTCTGTCCTCCCGCCCACAGCTCAAATCCAGTACTCTTCTGTCCTCCCCCCATAGCCCACTCCAGTGCTCTTCTGCCTCCCTCCACCACCTCACCTCCAGTTCTCTTCTGCAATCCCTCTACACTCACCCTCAGTTCTCTTCTGCCCTCACACACCTCACCTCCAGTTCTCTCTGCCCTCCCCCACCTCACCTCCAGTGCTCTTCTGCCCCTCACACACCTCATCTCCAGTGCTCTTCTGCCCCTCACACACCTCACCTCCAGTTCTCTTCTGCCCTCACCCTCCAGTTCTCTTCTGCCCCTCACACCCTACCTCCGTCTCTTCTGCCCTCACACACTTCACCTCCAGTGCTCTACTGCCCCTCACACACCTCACCTCCAGTTCTCTTCTGCCCCTCACACACTTCACCTCCCAGTGCTTCTACTGCCCCTCACACACCTCACCTCCAGTTCTCTTCTGCCCTCCCCCCCCACCCTCACCTCCAGTGCTCTTCTGCCCCTCACACACCTCATCTCCAGTGCTCTTCTGCCCCCTCACACACCTCACCTCCAGTTCTCTTCTGCCCCTCACACACCTCACCTCCAGTTCTCTTCTGCCCCCTCACACACCTCACCTCCAGTTCTTCTTCTGCCCTCCCCCCCACCTCACCTCCAGTGCTCTTCTGCCCCCTCACACACCTCATCTCCAGTGCTCTTCTGCCCTCACACACCTCACCTCCAGTTCTCTTCTGCCCCTCACACACCTCACCTCCAGTTCTCTTCTGCCCCTCACACACTTCACCTCCAGTATCTACTGCCCCCTCACACACCTGCACCTCCAGTTCCTTATGCCCCCCCTTCACCCCAGTGCTCTACCTGGCCCCTCACACACCTCACCCTCCAGTGCTCTAACTGGCCCTCAACACACTCACCATCCAGTGCTCTTCTGCCCCTCACACACCGTCACCTCCAGTACTCTTCTATGCCCCTCCTCCACACCTCACCTCCAGTTCTCTCTGCCCCTCACAACACCTCACCTCCAGTACTCCTTCCTGCCCCTCACACCACCTACCTCCAGTTCTCTTCTGCCCCCTTCAAACACCTCACCTCCGAGTATCTCTTCTGCCCCTCAACAACACCCTCACCTCCAGTTCTCTCTGCCCTCACACACCTCACCTCCAGTACTTCTGCCCTCCCCTCCACCACCTCACCCTCCAGTTCTCTCTGCCCCTCACACACCTCACCTCCAGTTCTCTTCTGCCCCTCACACACCTCAACCTCCAGTTCTCTTCTGCCCTCACACACCTCACCTCCAGTTCTCTTCTGCCCTCACACACTTCACCTCCAGTTCTCTTCTGCCCCTCACAACACTCACTCCAGTTTTCTTTCTGCCCTCACACACTTCACCTCCAGTTCTCTTCTGCCCCTCACACACTCACCTCCAGTTCTCTTCTGCCCCTCACACACCTTCCTTCACCTCCCAGTTCTCTCCCCCCCACCCTCACCTCCAGTTGCTCTTCTGCCCCTCACACACCTCACCTCCAGTGCTCTTCTGCCCCTCACACACCTCACCTCCAGTTCTCTTCTGCCCCTCACACACCTCACCTCCAGTTCTCTTCTGCCCCATGCCATCTCTAACCACCAGCTTCTGTCCACTATCATGAAAGAGAGATCCCTGTGCGTCAGCAAAAGTTTTAACTACATATCCCATGATCCTCTGCTCAGATATCACATGGTAGTGCTGGTCACATGACATTAATCTGGATCATTCTAAGCAGTGACCAGGATGTAGGACCAGACGAGGCCCAGGAGAGGCTGCAGAGGGCGCGCTGCGCAGCATGTCGCAGGCAGTTTTACTCCCGCCCCCTGCAGGGAGGGGCAAGAAATAACTGACACCAAACCGATCATCCAGATCCAGGTATATTCCATTTAATTTCAGATCCAAACATCCACATAATGAAACATAAATGTCGCGGGATCTGTGGTGTCGTCCTGCAGGGAAATAATTATCATTTATGGTTTAAATAGAATGTGAAAAATACATAAATCTCTTCTCATATATATATATATATATATACGGCCTTCTATATATATATATATGCGTCACTCGCACAACATCAACACGAAACGGTCAGAACCAAACCTCACAGCGAATCTCACCCCGATTTCATCTGCTTTCCCTTAATTAAATAATTTACAATAAAATTACTATAATTATCTCAAGACGCTGAGCGCTGCCCCAATCAGCCGGTCACATGATTTCCAGGTCAGCTGATCAGAAGGCGATGGCACCCTGCGACGCATTCAAGTACTACCGACAAACCTCTGGGGGTTTAAACCAAACAAGTCCACGTGTCCGAACATAGCGGGAGGCGAACACTGCAGCGGGCGGGGGCTCACGGACGCCACCGGGTGATCAGTCACACGCTGTCTCTTCTCAGCTGGTGTTCTGAGCCACAACCAAATATGGGGGGCGGATGGGGGGTACACTGCAGAACAATGGGGGGCGGATACACTGCGGAATGATGGGGGGTACACTGCAGAACGATGGGGGGCGGATACACTGCGGAATGATGGGGGGTACATTGTGGAATGATGGGGGTGGAGTAAACAGTGGAATGATAGGAGGTACACTGTGAAATGATGGGGGGCGGGGTACCTTGTGGAATCATCACTCATCTGTAAGAGTCATCGTTAGGAGTCCTCCACAGGAGAAGCCAGAGACTCCTATAGCAGATGAACATTGAAGAGCTGCTTTTGGACCGCTGTATTACAGCACCTGTTGTGTGTCAGTGTAACAGGACGCTGCTGCAGACAAAACGTGGGGCATTTTGGGGCATTGTTTAGAAAATGTTTTGAAGGGAATCTGTCACTGATTCTGGACTATTATCTGCAGTAATGAGCGGTCCTGCAGATAAGGAGTCCACATCACTATCTTTTATTTCCAACCCCTCCCCCCGCTGTCAGCGCTCAGAGCTGCACTGAAATACATTGTCAGGACTGCTGTGCTAACATAATGGAGAGGACTCTGAGCGCAGCAGTCCTGACGATGTACTCCAGCTCTGAGCGCTGACAGCGAGGGGTGAGGGGCAAAATACAAAATAGTGATCTGGACTCCTTATCTGCAGGACTATTCATGTGTGACTGCAGATAATAGTCCAAAATAAGGGTGATGGAGTCCGGTCAATATAACATGGAGTCACTTGTCCATACAATACTGATCCTGAGTTACATCCTGTATTATACTCCAGAGCTGCCCTCACTAATCACGGCCTCCTCTATGCACCTGCTACTATCTGTAGTCTGCTGACAGATGAGGAGCATTTAGTGACTGTCCTGTGACCCCCGCAGCAGCCGGCCTCCTCTATGCACCCCACTGTAGTCTGCTGACAGATGAGGAGTATTCAGTGACTGTCCTGTGACCCCCGCAGCAGCCGGCCTCCTCTATGCACCCCACTGTAGTCTGCTGACAGGTGAGGAATATTCAGTGACTGTCCTGTGAACCCCCGCAGCAGCCGGCCTCCTCTATGCACCCCACTGTAGTCTACTGACAGATGAGGAGTATTCAGTGACTGTCCTGTGAAACCCCTCAGCAGCCACACGGACTCCTCTATACACCCACTGTAGTCTGGCTGACAGATGAGGAATATTCAGTGACTGTCCTTGTGAACCCCGCAGCAGCCGGCCTTCTCTATGCACCCCACTGTAGTCTGGCTGACAGATGAGGAGTATTCAGTGACTGTCCTGTGAACCCCCGCGCAGCAGCCGCACAGCCTCCTCTACGCATCCACTGTAGTGTGCTCACAGATGAGGAATATTCAGTGACTGTCTTCTTGAAACCCCGCAGCAGCCGGCCTCCTCTATGCCACCCCACTGTAGTCTGCTGACAGATGAGGAGTATTCAGTGACTGTCCTGTGAACCCCCGCAGCAGCCGGCCTCCTCTATGCACCCCACTGTAGTCTGCTGACAGATGAGGAGTATTCAGTGACTGTCCTGTGAACCCCCGCAGCAGCCGGCCTCCTCTATGCACCCCACTGTAGTCTGCTGACAGATGAGGAATATTCAGTGACTGTCCTGTGAACCCCCGCAGCCAGCCGCACAGCCTCCTCTACGCATCCACTGTAGTGTGCTCACAGATGAGGAATATTCAGTGACTGTCCTCTGAAACCCCGCAGCAGCCGCCTCCTCTATGCACCCCACTGTAGTCTGCTGACAGATGAGGGAGTATTCAGTGACTGTCCCTGTGAACCCCCCGCAGCAGCCGGCCTCCTCTATGCACCCCACTATAGTCTGCTGACAGATGAGGAGTATTCAGTGACTGCCCTGTGAACCCCCTGCAGCAGCTGGCCTCCTCTAATGCACCCACTGTAGTCTGCTGAAGCTGAGGGAATATTCAGTGACTGTCCTGTAAACCCCCGCAGCAGCCGCACGGCTCCTCTATGCACCCCACTGTAGTCTGCTGACAGATGAGGAGTATTCAGTGACTGTCCTGTGAACCCCGCAGCAGCCGCACGGCCTCCTCTATGCACCCCACTGTAGTCCTGCTGACAGATGAGGAGTATTCAGTGACTGTCCTGTGAACCCCCGCAAGCAGCCGCACGGCCTCCTCTATGCACCCCACTGTAGTCTGCTGACAGATGCGGAATATTCAGTGACTGTCCTCTGAAACCCCCGCAGCCGCCGCCTCCTCTATGCACCCCACTGTAGTCTGCTGACAGATGAGGAGGTATTAGTGACTGCCCTGTGAACCCCCCTGCAGCAGCTGGCCTCCTCTATGCACCCCTCTGTAGTCTGCTGACAGATGAGGGGTATTCAGTGACCCCTGTGAACCCCGAAGCAGCCGCACGCCTCCTCTATGCACCCACTGTAGTCTGCTGACAGAATGAGGAGTATTCAGTGACTGTCCTGTGAACCCGCAGCAGCCTGCCTCCTCTATGAACACCCACTGTAGTCTGCTGACAGATGAGGAGTATTCAGTGACCGCCTGTGAACCCCGCAGCAGCTGGCCTCCTCTATGGACCCGCACTGTAGTCTGCTGACAGATGAGAATATTCAGTGACTGTCCTGTGAACCCCTCAGCAGCCGCACGGCCTCCTCTATACACCCACTGTAGTCTGCTGGCAGATGAGGAGTGTTCAGTGACTGTCCTGTGAACCCCGCAGCAGTCGCAAGCCTCCTCTATGTACCCCACTGTAGTCTGCTGACAGATGAGGAGTATTCAGTTCCTGTCCTGTGAAACCCTGCAGCAGCCACACAGCCTCCTCTATGCACCCACTGTAGTCTGCTGACAGATGAGAAGTGTTCGTGACTGTCCTGTGAACCCCGCAGCAGCGCTGGCTCTCTATGCACCCCACTGTAGTCTGCTGACAGATGAGAAGTGTTCAGTGACTGTCTTGTGAACCCCGCAGCAGCTGGCTTCCTCTAATGCACCCCACTGTAGTCTGCTGACAGGTGAGGAGTATTCAGTGACTGTCCTGTGAACCCCCGCAGCAGCTGCACGGCCTCCTCCATGCACCCACTGTAGTCTGCTGACAGATGAGGAATATTCAGTGACTGTCCTGTGAACCCCCGCAGCAGCCGCACAGCCTCCTCTACGCATCCACTGTAGTGTGCTCACAGATGAGGAATATTCAGTGACTGTCCTCTGAAACCCCGCAGCAGCCGGCCTCCTCTATGCACCCCACTGTAGTCTGCTGACAGATGAGGAGTATTCAGTGACTGTCCTGTGAACCCCCGCAGCAGCCGGCCTCCTCTATGCACCCCACTATAGTCTGCTGACAGATGAGGAGTATTCAGTGACTGCCCTGTGAACCCCTGCAGCAGCTGGCCTCCTCTATGCACCCACTGTAGTCTGCTGACAGCTGAGGGATATTCAGTGACTGTCCTGTAAACCCCCGCAGCAGTCGCACGGCCTCCTCTATGCACCCACTGTAGTCTGCTGACAGATGAGGAGTATTCAGTGACTGTCCTGTGAACCCCCGCAGCAGCCGCACGGCCTCCTCTATGCACCCCACTGTAGTCTGCTGACAGATGAGGAGTATTCAGTGACTGTCCTGTGAACCCCCGCAGCAGCTGCACGGCCTCCTCTATGCACCCCACTGTAGTCTGCTGACAGATGAGGAATATTCAGTGACTGTCCTCTGAAACCCCGCAGCAGCCGGCCTCCTCTATGCACCCCACTGTAGTCTGCTGACAGATGAGGAGTATTCAGTGACTGCCCCTGTGAACCCCTGCAGCAGCTGGCCTCCTCTATGCACCCCTCTGTAGTCTGCTGACAGATGAGGGGTATTCAGTGACCGCCCTGTGAACCCCCGAAGCAGCCGCACGGCCTCCTCTATGCACCCACTGTAGTCTGCTGACAGATGAGGAGTATTCAGTGACTGTCCTGTGACCCCGCAGCAGCCGGCCTCCTCTATGAACCCCACTGTAGTCTGCTGACAGATGAGGAGTATTCAGTGACGCCCTGTGAACCCCGCAGCAGCTGGCCTCCTCTATGCACCCACTGTAGTCTGCTGACAGATGAGGAATATTCAGTGACTGTCCTGTGAAACCCTCAGCAGCCGCACGGACTCCTCTATACACCCCACTGTAGTCTGCTGCAGATGAGGAGTGTTCAGTGACTGTCCTGTGAACCCCCGCAGCAGTCGCACAGCCTCCTCTATGTACCCCACTGTAGTCTGCTGACAGATGAGGAGTATTCAGTTCCTGTCCTGTGAACCCCTGCAAGCATCCACACAGCCTCCTCTATGCACCCCCACTGTAGTCTGCTGACAGATGAGAAGTGTTCAGTGACTGTCCTGTGAACCCCCGCAGCAGCCGGCCTCCTCTTATGACCCCACTGTAGTCTGCTGACAGATGAGGAGTATTCAGTGACTGCCCTGTGAACCCCTGCAGCAGCTGGCCTCCTCTATGCACCCCTTCTGTAGTCTGCTGACAGATGAGGGGTATTCAGTGACCGCCCTGTGAACCCCGAAGCAGCCGCACGGCCTCCTCTATGCACCCACTGTAGTCTGCTGACAGATGAGGAATATTCAGTGACTGTCCTGTGAAACCCTCAGCAGCCGGCTCCTCTATAACCCCACTGTAGTCTGCTGACAGATGCAGGAGTAATTCAGTTCGTCCGTGTGAACCCCCGCAGCAGCTGCCTCCCTCTATGCACCCACTGTAGTCTGCTACGATGAGAAGTGTTCAGTGACTGTCGCTGTGAACCCCGCAGCCGCCGGCCCTCTATACACCCCACTGTAGTCTGCTGACAGATGAGGAGTATTCAGTGACTGTCCTGTGAACCCCCGCAGCAGCGCACGCCTCCTCTATGCACCCCACTGTAGTCTGCTGACAGATGAGGAGTATTCAGTGACCTGTCCTGTGAACCCCGCAGCATCCTGCCTCCTCTATGCACCCACTGTAGTCTGCTGACAGATGAGAAGTGAGTTCAGTGACTGTCCTGTGAACCCCGCAGTGCAGCCGGCCTCCCTATGCACCCCACCTCCTCACTGAGCAGTGACGTCACCTGTGAACCCCCGCAGCCGTCCTCTACCTATGCACCCCACTTAGTCTGCTGACAGATGAGAAGTGAGTCAGTGACTGACAGCATGTGAAGGTCTGCTGAGGTGAGGAGTTCAGATGACTGTCCTGTGAAACCCTCAGCAGCCCCACAGCTCCTCTATGCACTGTAGTCTGCTGAACAGATAAGGAGCATTCATGACTGTCCAGTGAACCCCACAGCAGCCGGCCTCCTCTATGCACCCCACTGTAGTCTGCTGACAGGTGAGGAGTATTCAGTGACTGTCCTGTGAACCCCCGCAGCAGCCGCACAGCTCCTCTATGCACCCCACTGTAGTCTGCTGACAGATAAGGAGCATTCATTGACTGTCCAGTGAACCCCCACAGCAGCCGGCCTCCTCTATGCACCCCACTGTAGTCTGCTGACAGATAAGGAGCATTCATGACTGTCCTGTGAACCCCCGCAGCAGACGGCCTCCTCTATGCACCCCACTGTAGTCTGCTGACAGATGAGAAGTGTTCAGTGACTGTCCTGTGAACCCCCGCAGCAGGCGGCCTCCTCTATGCACCCCACTGTAGTCTGCTGACAGATGAGGAGTATTCAGTGACTGTCCTGTGAACCCCCGCAGCAGCCGGCCATCTCTATGCACCCCACTGTAGTCTGCTGACAGATGAGAAGTGTTCAGTGACTGTCCTGTGAACCCCCGCAGCAGCCGGCCTTCTCTATGCACCCCACTGTAGTCTGCTGACAGATGAGAAGTGTTCAGTGACCGCAGCTGAAGGTTGTGCTGCCTGTGTCCTGAGAACGTGGATGGGTCCAGTAGAATCCCCAGAGCCAGGTGGCCAGTGTGGTTACAAAGTGACTGCTGGTGCATGAATTTGGGGAGTCATTTTCCATGAGCTCAGTGGATACTTTGACTCCCTAAGTGACCCACTGTCTCTTAGATTTGACCACCTGGCTTGTGAATTCTACCCCTACGGCTCTGGTTTTGGGGTACAATGTGGGGTACACCTATCTTCACACATGACAGACATACACACGCACAATCTGCAGGGTCAGTCCAGAGACTTCTTCTCTAGAGCCTCCTTGGAGGAGCTCCTGGAGTAGGGTTCAAAGGCTGAGGAGCTGAGGTATCGGGCCGAAAGTTCCTGGAGGTTTCCTGCCATTGTAAGGGGGTTGGATGTCAGCCGGTTGGCTACTGAACCCAGGAGAGATGGCACTGGCATGCTGAAGATGCTGTGTCCAGTGGGGGAGGTGTGGAGTCCAGACTGGTGAGGCGGTGTGCTGGTAACGTCAGGGTGGGATGGGGCCCCATGGCCAGAACTGCTTGGGGCCCTTAAAGCACCTGTGGCACAAGCAGGAATTAATCCAGGCAAACCAGGAGGAGACAGAAGGCGACCTTGTTCCAGAAGTCTGAGCACACTGCAGGTGGCAGCCGTCTCCGAAACCACCGACCTCAACTCTGAGTCCTTCCCCTGGTCCTTCTTCTGCTTTGTTCTACGGTTCTGGAACCAAACCTTCACCTGGAAGTGAACAACATCGGAAATAAGGTACATGGATGGAAAGACAGATACATAGACATTAGCTAGATAGGTAGATAGATGAGATAGATAATAGATAAATAGCAGCCAAGTAGATAGATACATCAATACACAGATCAATAGATAAAGATTGATAGATTATAATAATGAGAAGATAATACTGACGGTAAATAGATAGGTAATAGACAGTGTGCTGACCCAGCTAATGGCTCTCATTTAAAATGGATCATAATTGTATTGTTATATGTGTTATCCACTATACTCAGTGCACTTTGCTGCCATCTAGTGGCCATTGTTATATTTGGTTTATGAAGTTATCTATGGTTGTAATTCTTTTATCATTCATCTTGTAACTCCACCTCCTCGGTGGGCTCACATGCTGTGTCATGTAGTCTTTTCCTGTTTGTCATTCATTACAGAGCTGGAGAGAGGATTTTCCTTTGACCTTTTTCATTGTTTTTCAAGGTACATTCAAAAAATTACCCAAAGGCAGATCCATTGCATCTCCCTCCCTGGAAGAGACTGTCACTAACACTCATCAGAGACTTAAATGCATCAGGTTTCTGACAACTTTGATGTAGGACGCAGAGTCCACGCTTATTATAGAGCAAATCTATGATCTAAGAGCAGTTCATGTGGGGTCATACACAGGAAAGTCTTGCTGCAGCACAGGAGGGACTAACTAACAAGGACGACACAAGCTCCAGGAGTAACCTTCTAAAGGGCCTGGAATTGGCTAAATCAGACCTCCATCCGCCAGGACTGAGGTAACCTGATGCTGTTCTAGGTGTGAATCCAGTGGTGTCCAAACTACCACACAGCATGCAAGAAAAGGGCACCAGGGCTCCAGGTCCAGAACAGAACATGTCCTTTTCCCCTTTATCTTTCCTTGCTAAATTTAACAGTGACCAAGTTTGGAAGAAGAATGGTCCCATCTTCGGCTTTGCCAAACCTACTCTACTAGCTTCATCAAGGTAGGAGCTTCATCAAGGTAGGAGCTTCATCAAGGTAGCAGCTTCATCAAGGTACGGGCTTCATCAAGGTATGGGCTTCATCAATGTACGGGCTTCATCAAGGTATGAGCGTTATCAAGGTATGAGCTTCATCAAGGCATGAGCTTCATCAAGGTATGGGCTTCATCAAGGTATGAGCTTCATCAAGGTATGGGCTTCATCAAGGTATGAGCTTCATCAAGGTATGAGCTTCATCAAGGTATGAGCTTCATCAAGGCATGAGCTTCATCAAGGTATGAGCTTCATCAAGGTATGAGCTTCATCAAAGTATGAGCTTCATCAAGGTATGAACTTTATCAAGGTACGAGCTTCATCAAGGTACGAGCTTCATCAAAGTACAATCTTCAACAAGGTACGGGCTTCATCAAGGTATGAGCTTCATCAAGTTACGAGCTTCATCAAGGTATGGGCTTCATCACGGTATGAGCTTCATCAAGGTATGGGCTTCATCAAGGTATGGGCTTCATCCAGGTATGGGCTTCATCAAGGTATGAGCTTCATCATGATATGAGCTTCATCAAGGTTTAAGCTTCATCATGGTATGAGCTTCATCAAGGTATGAGCTTCATCAAGGTATGAGCTTCATCATGATATGAGCTTCATCAAGGTTTAAGCTTCATCAAGGTATGAGCTTCATCAAGGTATAAGCTTCATCAAGGTATGAGCTTCATCAAGGTATGAGCTTCATTAAGGTATAAGCGTCATCAAGGTATGAGCTTCATCAAGGTATGGGCTTCATCAAGGTATGGGCATCATCAAGGTATGAGCTTCATCAATGTATAAGCTTCATCAAGGTATGGGCTTCATCAAGGTATGGGCTTCATCAAGGTATGAACTTCATCAAGGTATGAGCGTTATCAAGGTATGAGCTTCATCAAGGTATGGGCATCATCAAGGTATGGGCTTCATCAAGGTATGGGCATCATCAAGGTATGAGCTTCATCAATGTATAAGCTTCATCAAGGTATGGGCTTCATCAAGGTATGGGCTTCATCAAGGTATGAACTTCATCAAGGTATGAGCGTTATCAAGGTATGAGCTTCATCAAGGTAAGAGCTTCATCAAGGTATGGGCTTCATCAAGGTATGAGCTTCATCAAGGTATGAACTTCATCATGATCCTTTAAGTATGATAGCACAACAAATAACTGTTAAGACTTAAGGGGAACGAAGACTTAAAACTTACGGCTCTTCCCACCGCTGGGCAGGATGCTCCTGCTCTTAAAGAAAGGGACCTCAGTCTTATGTGCCCTATCCACAAACATTTCACCCTCTTAAGGAACGTAGTGTGCTCAGGGTTAGATTAGTAAAGGAACCTCTAACACCAGGGTCTTCTGCACTGGAATGGAATTCTATTAGCTTTTCACATGATGCTGACCTTCTGGAAGGAGAAGATCAGGAAGATGGATATGTAAGTTTGGTTGAAGTTGATCAATATGATTTGACCTCTTCCAAATGGGCAATGTGGAGTCCTGCCTTATCCTTGGCATCTTGCACTAAGGCATCATTTCTTGGAGCTAGCTCTGCTGAGACTATGCTTGGAGTGCTCAAGGAGATTGGGTCTTAAAAGTGTTGCTCCTCTCCAAACCACATTGCAAAGGACTGTAAAGCTGCCATGAACAGACATGTCTCAGCTATGCATCCTACCCCACCTCCGATAACTCACAACCTTCCTCAGCATCTAACCCTCTTAGAAAACATGGAAGAGGACCTACAATATCAATATCCAACTATAATCAATGTCTCCTCTGACCAACTGACTGTACTCGGAAAGAGCCCTTCCATCTGTAGATGTCACCAACAAAGGTCTCTCAAGCCGTTGCGTAGGTATCTGGTAATGATTCACCATGGCCTGGTGCAGGAAATTCCCTGCCGAAGTGGAGCCTAAGAGAGCCGACTTGGTGAGCTGACTACCAGAGAAGGACATGGTCACAGGTAAAGTCAATCTTGGAGAGGACTGATTTTCACCTAGGCCAGCCTCTCCTACTGACCCTTAGGCTCGGGGGTTTCCAGGAGACACCAGGAGATCACATTCTGTGACCATAGGATAGAAGTCAGGACTGTCACCTCAGACACCAGGAGATCACATACTGTGACCATAGGACAGAGGTCAGGACTGTCACCTCAGACACCAGGAGATCACATACTGTGACCATAGGACAGAGGTCAGGACTGTCACCTCAGACATCAGGAGATCACATACTGTGACCATAGGACAGAGGTCAGGACTGTCACCTCAGACACCAGGAGATCATATACTGTGACCATAGGATAGAGGTCAGGACTGTCACCTCAGACACCAGGAGATCACATACTGTGACCATAGGATAGAGGTCAGGACTGTCTGGCCATAACTACTGTGAGGGGCACATATCTGGTCATAACTACTGTGAGGGGGCACATATCTGGTATAACTACTGTGAGGGGGCACATATCTGGTATAACTACTGTGAGGGGCACATATCTGATATAACTACTGTGAGGAACACATATCTGGTATACTACTGTGAGGGCACATATCTGGTATAACTACTGTGAGGGGCACATATCTGGTATATTTGGTCTAACTACTGTGATGGGCACATATCTGGTATAACTACTCTGAGGGGGCACATATCTGGTATAAACTACTGTGGGGCACATATCTGGTATATAACTATGTGAGGGATCTCTGGTATAACTACTGTGGGACACACTAGTTATCTTGGTAGGGGCACATAACTGTATCTGGGCATGTGAGGGCACATATCTGGTTATAACTACTGTGAGGGGCACATATCTGGTAAAACTACTGTCAGGGGGCACATATCTGGTATAACTACTGTGAGGGACACATATCTGGTATAACTACTGTGAGGGACACATATTGTGGTATAACTACTGTGAGGGGCACATTCTGGTATAACTACTGGGGGGCACACATCTGGTTATACTGTGAGGGCCACTGTAACTACTGTGAGGGACACATATCTGGTAAACTACTGTGAGGGGGCACATTCTGGTATAAACTACTGTAAGGGGGCATACTGGTATAACTACTGTGAGGGCACATCTGGTATAACTACTGTGAGGGGCACATATCTGGATAACTACGGTATATCTGGTATAACTACTGTAGGGGGGCACATATCTGGTATAACTACTGTAAGGGGGGCACAGATCTGGTATATACTGGGGGCACTATATAACTACTGGTACTGGTATAGGGGGCGCATATCGGTATATAATACTGTAAGGGGGGCACTAGGGGGCACATATCTGGTATAACTACTGTGAGGGGCACATATCTGGTATACTACTGTGAGGGGCACATATCTGGTATAACTACTGTGAGGGGCACATATCTGGTATAACTACTGTGAGGGGCACATATCTGGTATAACTACTGTAGGGGGCACATATCTGGTAAACTACTTGTGGGACACATATCTGGTATAACTACTGTCAGGGGGCAATTATCTGGTATATCTACTGGTATAACTGTCAGGGAGGGGCACATATCTGGTATAACTACTGAGGAGCACATATCTGTGTGTATATAACTACAGGGGGGCACATATCTATAACTACTGAGGGGGCATATCTGTATAACTACTGTGGAGGGCACATATCTGTATAACTACTGTGAGGGACACATATCTGGTATAACTACTGTGAGGACACATATCTGGTATAACTACTGTGAGGGGCACATATCTGGTATAACTACTGTGAGGGGCACATATCTGATATAACTACTGTGAGGACATATCTGGCAATATCTGGTATAATACTGTGAGGGGCACATATCTGTATAACTACTGTGAGGGGGCACATATCTATAACTACTTATATCTCTGTGAGGGGCACATATCTGGTAAACTACTGTAAGGGGCACAATTGGGTAAAACTACTGTGAGGGCACATATCTGAATTATAACTACTGTAAGGGGCACATATCTGGTATAACTACTGTGGGGGCACCATATCTGTACTACTGTAAGGCGGGCACATATAACTACTGTCAGGGGCACATATCTGGTATAACTACAGTGAGGAGGCACATATCTGGTATAACTAACTAGTGAGGGGGCAATATCTGGTAGAACTACTGTGAGTGGGCACATATCTGGTATAACTACTGTAGGGGGCACATATCTGGTATAAACTACGTGAGGGGCACATATCTGGTATAAACTACTGTAGGGGGCACATATCTGGTATAACTACTGTGAGGGGCACATATCTGGTAAAACTACTGTGAGGGACACATATCTGGTATAACTACTGTGAGGGGACATATCTGGTATGAACTACTATGAGGGGGAACTATTCTGGTATAACTACATGTGAGGGGCAGCATATCTGGTATAACTACTGTGAGGGGCACATATCTGGTATAACTACTGTGAGGGGGCACATATCTGGTATAACTACTGTAAGGGGGCACATATCTGGTATAACTACTGTCAGGGGGCACATATCTGGTATAACTACAGTAGGTGGCACATATCGGTATAACTACTGTGAGGGGCACATATCTGGTATAACTACTGTGAGGGGCACATATCTGGTATAACTACTGTCAGGGGGCACATATCTGGTATAACTACAGTGAGGTGGCAAATCTGGTATAAACTACTGTCAGGGCACATATCTGGTATAACTACTGTGAGGGGGGCACATATCTGGTATAACTACTGTCAGGGGGCACATATCTGGTATAACTACAGTGAGGTGGCACATATCTGGTATAACTACTGTCAGGGGGCACATATCTGGTATAACTACTGTGAGGGACACATATCTGGTATAACTACTGTGAGGGGCACATATCTGGTATAACTACTGTGAGGGGCACATATCTGGTATAACTACTGTGAGGGGCACATATCTGATATAACTACTGTGAGGACACATATCTGGTATACTACTGTGAGGGGCACATTATAACTACTGTGAGGGCACATATCTGGTATAACTACTGTAAGGGGCACATATCTGTATAACTACTGTAAGGGGGCACATATCTGGTATAACTACTGTGAGGGGCACATATCTGATATAACTACTGTAAGGGGGCACATATCTGGTATAACTACTGTAAGGGGCACAATATCTGGTATAACTACTGTAAGGGGGCACATATCTGGTATAACTACTGTCAGGGGGCACATATCTGGTATAACTACAGTGAGGGGGCACATATCTGGTATAACTACTGTGAGGGGGCACATATCTGGTATAATACTGTGAGTGGCTGGTATAACTACTGTTGAGGGGCACATATCTGGTATAACTACTGTAGAGGGCACATATCTGGTATAACTACTGTGAGGGACACATATCTGGTATAACTACTGTGAGGGACACATATTTGGTATAACTACTGTGAGGGCACATATCTGGTATAAACTACTATCTGGTATAACTACTGTGAGGGGCACACATCTGGTATAACTACTGTGAGGGCACATATCTGGTATAACTACTGTGAGGGGCACATATCTGGTATAACTACTGTAAGGGGGAGCACATATCTGGTATAACTACTGTGAGGGGGCACATATCTGGTATAACTACTGTGTATAACTACTGGGGGGCACATATATATACTACTGGAGGGGCACATATCTGGTATAACTACTGTGGGGGCACATATCTG
>ONZH01008799.1:32500-34118 GCA_900303285.1 Rhinella marina
CTCCGGCAGTGGTGTATAGTATATATACACTATATATATATAAACTCCGGCAGTGGTGTACAGTATATCACACTATATATATATTACACTCCTGCAGTGGTGTACAGTAATATCACTACTATATATATATTACACTCCGGCAGTGGTGTATAGTATATCACACTATATAATATATTACACTCCGCAGTGGTGTACAGTATATATCACACTATATATATATTACACCCGGCAGTGGTGTACAGTATATCACACTATATATATTACACTCCAGTGGTGTACAGTATATCACACTATATATATATATTACACTCCGGGCAGTGGTGTACAGTAATATCACACTATATATATTACACTCCGCAGTGGTGTACAGTATATCACACTATATATATATATTACACTCCAGCAGTGGTGTACGTATATCCACTAGTGGTGTATATATTAACTCCGCAGTGGTGTACAGTATATCACACTATATATATATTAGCACTCCGCAGTGGTGTACAGTTATCACACTATTATATATTACACTCCTGCAGTGGTGTACAGTATATCACACATTATATAGTATATATTACACTCAGCAGTGGTGTACAGTATATCACACTATATATATTTACACTCCAGCAGTGGTGTACAGTATATCACACTATATATATATTACACTCCGGCAGTGGTGTACAGTATATCACAATATATTATATTACACTCCTGCAGTGGTGTACAGTATATCAACACACTATATATACAGTATACACTCCTGCAGTGGTGTACAGTATAACACACTATATATATTTACACTCCGAGTGGTGTACAGTATATCACACTATATATATATTACACTCCGGCAGTGGTTGTACAGTATATACACTTATATATATTACACTCTGCAAGTGGTGTACATATATCACATATATATATTACATCCTGCAGTGGTGTACAGTATATCACACTATATATATATTACACTCCTGCAGTGGTGTACAGTATATCACACTATATATATTACACTCCGGCAGTGGTGTACAGTATATCACACTATATATATATTACACTCCGCAGTGGTGTACAGTATATCAACACTATATATATATACACTCCAGCGTGGTGTACAGTATATCACACTATATATATATTATCCCCCAGTGGTGTACAGTATATCACACTATATATATTACACTCCAGGCAGCAGTGGTGTACAGTAATACACACTATATATTTACACTCTGGCAGTGGTGTACAGTACAGTATATACACTTTTATATATTACACTCCTGCAGTGGTGTACAGTATATATCACACTATATATATATTCACTCCGGCAGTGGTGTACAGTCATATCAACCTATATATATTACACTCCGCAGTGGTGTACAGTATATCACACTATATATATATACAGTATTACACTCCTGCAGTGGTGGTGCAGTGGTGTATATATCACACTATAATATACATTGCTCTCTGCAGTGGTGTACAGTATATCAACTATATATATTACACTCACTTGCAGTGCAGTGGTGTACAGTATATCACACTATATATATATTACACTCCTGGCAGTGGTGTACAGTATATCACACTATATATTTACACTCTGCAGTGGTGTACAGTATATCAC
>ONZH01008800.1:0-101989 GCA_900303285.1 Rhinella marina
TATATATAATTATAATACTTTTGCTTGAAATATATCATTGGTGGTATCAGTGGAAAAGTATATATCTTTATAATTATATTTTTATTTTATATCTAATTTTAATTTCTTCTTCTGGTAGAAATCGTGGTGTATATAGTGGAGCATTTTTTTTTTTTAATACTTACCTATGGAAGATGCGGCTCTCTCTGGATGCTGCCTTCTCCGTTGTCTCCTCCGCAATGTCTGCGCTCGCATAATTTCTCCCTGCGCTCACATACAGAGCTGTATGCGAGCGCAGGGAGAAATTAGCTACTGCGCATGCGCGGCGATACGACGGCCGGCGGCTTGCGCGCTCCCGAGCTCACAATGCAAATGAGCCGCCGGCCAGCTGAAAAATAAACCTGGACTGCGCATGCACGGCCCGCTGCCTTATCCGAGCGGTGGTGGCCGTAACCAAGGCTTCTAAAAGGTAAACAAGGGGTCAGTGGGGGAGGATTTTAGGAGACAAAGACAAATTTTTGATAATGAAGACTATTTAGTAAGATTAATAAAATCAACAAAGGAGCAGAATAGAAGGCATTTAATGAAATGAGAATACCCCTTTAATGCTTTTTATTAATAAAATCCTTTGCTTGAACTATTACAGTTGTATAAAGCTATTATACTATATCCCCCATACAGGGGAGGTGTGATTGATAAATATATCTACACAGTTTTTCCAGATTGAGTGTGCTCATCCATACAAAAAGCATTTACATGTATAATCTATCGGCCTGCAGTTGTTCACATCTGCTTTGGAGGCTGCATTTGGAGCCTCTGTTGCAGATTCTGTTGACACACGAGACAAAAAAGCCCTGTATGCAGGAGTTGTTTGTCTGGTAAAAATACAGGCTCGTGAATGGAAACTGAACGGACTCCATCATAGTCGACGGGGTCTGTTCAGTTTCTTCCCTGTCAGTTAAAGAGGACCTTTGACCACTCCTGACATGCCTGTTTTAATAGCTCCATGCATTCGCCACGTATTAACAATTCTGGAACATCTATTCTTATGGCTCTATGTTGTGCCATTCCTTTATTATTTGCACTAGAAGTTATGAATGAATTGCTATTTGCCTTCAGTAAAGGAACAGAGGGGAGGTGACCAGTTGGGGGTGTGTACCTGCACAGACTGACTCTATCCAATCAGTGCTGCCATGTTCAGACTCTGCAGGTCCACCCCCCCCCCCCCCAACTGGTTACCTCCCCTCTGTTCCCTTACTGCAGACTGCTAGCAATTCATTTATAACTTCCAGTGCAAATAATAAAGGAATGACAACATACAGACATAAATAGGATTGGCGCATAGCAAATGTGGTGCCAATATTCAAAAAGGGTCCAAAAACAGAGCCCGGAAACTATAGGCCAGTAAGTTTAACTTCTGTTGTGGGTAAACTGTTTGAAGGTTTTCTGAGAGATGCTATCTTGGAGTACCTCAATGAAAATAAGCAAATAACTCCGTATCAGCATGGCTTCATGAGGGATCGGTCATGTCAAACCAATTTAATCAGTTTCTATGAGGAGGTAAGTTCTAGCCTTGACCGCGGCAACTCAATGGATGTTGTATATTTGGACTTCTTCAAAGCGTTTGACACAGTACCACATAAAAGATTAGTATATAAAATGAGAATGCTTGGCCTGGGAGAAAATGTCTGTATGTGGGTAAGTAACTGGCTCAGTGATAGAAAACAGAGGGTGGTTATTAACGGTAGATACTCAGATTGGGTCACTGTCACTAGTGGGGTACCACAGGGGTCTGTATTGGGTCCTATTCTCTTCAATATATTTATTAATGATATTGTAGAAGGTTTGCATAGTAAAATATCAATTTTTGCAGATGACACTAAACTGTGTAAAGTAATTAACACAGAGGAGGACAGTGCAGTGCTACAGCAGGATCTGGATAGACTGGAGGCTTGGTCAGAAAAGTGGCAGATGAGGTTTAACACTGACAAATGTAAGGTTATGCATATGGGAAGGAATAATGCAAGTCACCAGTACATACTAAATGGTAAAGCACTGGGTAACTGACATGGAAAAGGACCTAGGAATTTTAGTGAACAGCAAACTAAGTTGTATAAGCCAGTGCCAGACAGCTGCTGCCAAGGCCAATAAGATAATGGGTCGCATCAAAAGGGCCATAGATGCCCGTGATGAGAACATAGTCCTGCCACTTTACAAATCACTAGTCAGACCACACATGGAGTACTGTGCACAGTTTTGGGCTCCTGTGAACAAGGCAGACATAGCAGAGCTGGAGAGGGCTCAGAGGAGGGCAACTAAAGTAATAACTGGAATGGGTGGACTACAGTACCCAGAAAGATTATCAAAATTACTGTTATTTACTTTAGAAAAAAGACAACTGAGGGGAGATCTAATAACTATGTATAAATATATCAGAGGTCAGTACAGAGATCTCTCCCATCATCTATTTATCCCGAGGACTGTGACTGTGACGAGGGGACATCCTCTGCATCTGGAGGAAAGAAGGTTTGTACATAAACATAGAAGAGGATTCTTTACGGTAAGAGCAGTGAGACTATGGAACTCTCTGCCTGAGGAGGTGGTGATGGTGAGTTCACTAAAAGAGTTCAAGAAGGGCCTGGATGTATTTCTGGAGGGTATTACAGGTTATAGTTACTAGAGAGGGGTCATTGATCCAGGGAGTTATTCTGATTGCCTGATTGGAGTCGGGAAGGAATTTTTCCCCCTAAAGTGAGGAAAATTGGCTTGTACCTCACAGGGTTTTTTTTTGCCTTCCTCTGGATCAACTTGTAGGAAAACAGGCCGAACTGGATGGACAGATGTCTTTTTTCGGCCTTACAAACTATGTTACTATGTTACTATAATAGATGCTTCAGAATTATTATTACATGGGGAATGCATGAAGCTATTAAAACAGGCATGTCAGGAGTGGTGAAAGGTCCTCTTTAAGCCGGATTCACATCCCGTTTTTGTCATACATTTAATGTACACAAAGGCTATACTGTGCCGTCCGTCACCACAGAATTCCATTGTAAATAAGAAAGTATACGTTAGACTACATGTTTTTTTTGCTGAACTTTGCAGGATGGAAAAACGAGGTACACTACACTTTCCTGTCCTGCAATGGAACTCCATGGTGACGGACGCCACAGTATGGCATCTGTCACAGCATGGCGTCCGCTAATGTATATGGTTTTTGTGTACGTTGAACGTATGACGAAAACCCACCCTTACCTGCCTAATTCAGCACTTTCGTTATTTTTGTTGCTCTGCTCATCTAACGGAGCAGAACAACAAAAATAAATAGCGCTGGAGTGGGGAGGTGGGGATTTATATGGGGGAACAATAACTAGTCTAAATACCCGCAGAGAATTATAGCCAAGTCCAGTCCAATACAGTGGAATTAACCCTGTACTACATCACTTGGCTATAATATCCTGCCTGCATTCACTATACACTGCACTACATTGTGAGATGTGTATGGTGCATGTGGTGCAATGTGTGATGTATGTAATGCAGTGTGTGATAATCACACACTGCATTACACACTGCTGTCACCTTGATGTCCGGGGCGGTTTTACACTTCTTAGGAGTCCTCATCAGCTCCTCTACGGCGGCGCCGGCATGCTTCCTGAGGTCTTTCTACAGCGCACTCGCTCTCCTTATCCTAGCATCACCCGGGAGCCGGCCCCTCCTCCTTTTAAGTCGCGCCAGCTTCCACTGCTGCTCGGCGCTGTATCACTCCAGCGCCCGCCCCAAACCAACCAATAGCAAAGCTCCTTACTGTAAGGAGCTTTGCTATTGGCTATTGCAGGCACAGGCAGCATCGCTGCGCTGCCCATGCCGTTCACAGCGCTCACTGCGCTGCTGAATGTGTGGGAAAAGTCTAATGCGTAGCGATATGCCTTAGACTTTTTCCAAGGAGTAAAACAGCCTGAACAAGCGTCTATGACGCTTGTACAGGCGTTATTGCGACCTCTGCCGACACCCGACCTGTATTTTAGGGCGCTGCAATCAGCGGTAGTTAACCCCTCAGGTGCCGCACCTGAGAGGTCAACTGCAGCATATTGGAGCTCCCTATAATACAGGTCGGGTGCCGGCTATGTGATCCCGCGCCGGCACCCGCCTCCTGTAGTTGTATTAAACTTAGTTAACTTCATTGGTGGTGCAGTACGCCCTCCCCTCCTCTCTTTGGAAGAGCTTCCATCTCCCCAGTGCTGCTGAAGGAACATGGAGCGCGCTGACAGCAGCGCGCACCATGTTCTCTGCTACTAGGTTGCGCAGTAGTGCAGTTTAGCATCGGTAAATGCTGGTGGGGTCCAGGCGCAAATGGCGACAAGACTAAAAAGTCTTGTTGCCATTTGCAAACAATGATTCGCATTGGCGACCATTTTGGTCGCCATCTGGAGCCCTGCACCACCAAAGGCTCGTCTGGTGACCACAGTGGCTGATGCATAGCGCTGTCTTTGACGTCTCCAACATCACCGACGGCCATCATTTCTGCTCAGCGCGAATCCGTCGTCCAGTGTAGATGCTCCAAGGCCCATGCAAGACGATGACGCCTGTGCCTGGTGGTGTGGTCAGGTACCCTTGAAGGTAGTCTAGCACGCAAACCACACTGATGTAAACGGTTTCGAATGGTCTGATGTGACACTTGGGTGCCTCTCACCTACTGTAAATGTGCCTGAAGTTGTGCACGGCATTGTTCACAATGAAGCGGTCATTGGTGTGGGATGTGGCCAAAGGACGTCCAATTCTATGCCTTTCTGTGACTCTTCCGGTCTCAACCTACTGATGACACTGGCACTCGAAGCTCAGTCGCCAGTTCTGTCTGAGAACATCCTGCTTAGCCTTGCAATGGCTAAGTACTGTTGATCAATTGTTATGTGTCGTCTTGGTCTCATGATGTTCAAATATGAACAGTATGAGGAGGAGAACTGCTTAATGAGGACCTTTCACCGCTCCTGACATGCCTGTTTTAATAGCTTCATGAATTCCCCATGTAATAACAATTCTGGAGCATCTATTCTTATGGCTCTATGTTGTGCCATTCCTTTATTATTTCTAGAGATGAGCGAATCCGAAAAGATTCGGGGATTCGGCCCGAATTTTCCGCGGGATTCGTGGGTTCGAGCCGAATCACGAATCCCATTAAAGTCTATGGGAGACCCGAATATTTTTGCAGGGGCCAAAGGTTCTGCACAGTCAAGTTTGCCCCAACATGTGAAAACCTCAGAAAAAGATGGAAACACCTTGGAAATGGATAGGAAACACCAGGGGCAGCATGTAGGGATGCCTCTGAGGCTCCCTAATTGCACCATTTTTTCTAAATCTGGCCAATAGACTGGTGATGACCCCAAGGCAATTTTCAGGGACACGGTAATGGTGACCCACTTAAAATGCTGCCTGACAACCTGGCGGTGAACGCCTGATTGTCTGTCTTTCAATAAGATTACAGTGTAAAGCATGGTGGTGAGCCTCAGTATGACTTTTTGGATGGAGATTGCACGTGGTCACGTACTCCCTGGAACCCCATAGTCACCCCTTCTCTGATGTGCTACCCCAGAACATTCTCTGCCCCAATTCGCAAGACCTTTTGCAGTCTCAGTGTGCTGACAGTGGGGATTTACCAGTGTTGTCTGAGGTGGTGGTGGACAATGACGAGACACTCAGGTGTCAGGGGGTGAGGTAGTTGAAAGTAGTGTTGCACGATATATCGAAAACTCGGTACGGTTTCGGTACCTAGTGTGGTACCGAAGCTCGATACAGAGTTTTCTTGCCGTCCGCTACATAGAACATGGCGCGCGCATCACTTTAATGCGGTAGCCATGTTCTAATATCTGCCGCGCTGCCAGGGCCGGATTATAATTGGAGCACCTGGAGCTACTGCTCCAATGATTTCATGGAGGGGGGCCCTGCGCCCCCCTCACACCTCAGATCAGCCCACCCAGCCACTTTAAAAAAAGCATACTTACCTGTTCTGGCCGCCGCTGTCCTCAGGTTCCGCGCTCCACTGTGTTGTGTGACGCAGCGTCAGGTCATAGTGCGCGCCGGCAGGGAACACAGTGGAGCGGGAAGCCTGAGGACAGCGGCGGCCAGAACAGGCAAGTATGCTTTTTTTTTTTAAAGTGGCTGGGTGGGCTGATCTGAGGTCTGAGGGGGGCCACAAGACGCTGACCTGAGGTCTGATGGGGGCACAAGACGCTGACCTGAGGTCTGATGGGGGCACAAGACGCTGACCTGAGGTCTGATGGGGGCACAAGACGCTGACCTGAGGTCTGATGGGGGCACAAGACGCTGACCTGAGGTCTGATGGGGGTACAAGACGCTGACCTGAGGTCTGATGGGGGCACAAGACGCTGACCTGAGGTTTATTATCCCTGTACAGTGACATCACTGTGTTTATTATCCCTGTACTATGACATCACTGTGTTTATTATCCCTGTACTGTGACATCACTGTGTTTATTATCCCTGTACTGTGACATCGCTGTGTGTATTATCCCAGTGCAGGAAGAGGTAAGCGGTCTGTGTTTGTTTTCTATTTTTCAGGGTCGTGAATGCAGAGAACTACGTCGGATTTGGTGGACTACGTCGGACCAGCTTTTTTTTTTTTTTTTTTTTTTTTTAAATAAAATGGTCAAACAGGGGTCTGGGGGAGTGTTTATTTCAATAAAATGTTTTATACTTGTGTGTGTATTTTTTTTTTACAATACTACAGTTTTAGTAATTATGGCTATCTACAGACGGCCCTGATTACTAATACTGGGCCTAGTGCTTGCCGGTATGGCAGGCCAGCACTAACCCCAACATCTATTACCTCGGCACCCACCGCCACCAGGGGTGCCGGGAAGAGCCGGGTACCCGCAGGACCGGACCTTCTAAATTGAGGGTCTGGCTCTGGGGCGGCTGCAGGCTGGTACCATTAGGCTGGGAAGGGCCAATAACCGTGTCCCTTCCCACCCTGGTAGTGCCAGGCTGCCGCTGCTGGTTGTATCTGGCTGGCGAAGGAAAAAGGGGGGGGGGGGGGCCCACGCCATTTTTTTTTAAATTATTTTTGTAAATGTGTCAGGAGGTCAGGAGAGGTGAGGAGAGGCCCTCTTTAAATACCTATTTTAATTGAACCTGGAAATTTATTGTGCAATTCATGGATCAAACACTTGTTGTGAATTTTCCCATTAAGCTTCTTGTTAAAGAACAGCAAGTTGTGCAAAAAGAACCGATACATTGAACATTTGGACATGTGCATTCAAAAGCTTAGAGAATGTCACATTAAGTTACATACCAGTAAAGGTTAGAGTGCATTTAGGCTCAACCGGAAATTTCACCAAGAAGCCAAACATCCCTAAATTTTTTGTAAGCAATAAATACCTATTTAGAAGAAAAACCACGTGGTACTTCAAGAAGACATTATACTCGGTGGTGGGCCACAAGGAGACATCATATTGTTTGGGGGCTACAACTTATAGTCCCCAAACAGTATAATGTCTCCTTGTTGCCCCTATAGTATGGGGTTCACAAGGTGATATTGTATAGGTACAACAAGAAGAAATTATATATGTATGGGGCTCATACAGTAAAATATCTCTGATATTGTAATATGTCTCCTTGAGGCCCCACTGTCCACACCATGTGGACCTGTACACAGGGATTTATAAATGAATAGGTCTGCATTCGACATATCTGGGAGGACATTACATACAGCGATACAGGGTGACACAGCGCCACATACCTCTTACACCCAATGTTGTCTCCTCTTATACAGACATTTTCTTTCCTCATATTATCCATTCAGACCAGACCACCATGATGATTTCTTCAAGCCACGTCACTTCTTTGCAGAGTTTGACACAAGACATCTTACATTCTTTACTTTTCCCATCATCCTCCCCCCTGATGCCCCAACACTTTAATCCTGCTGGAACCCTCTATAGTGTAGAGATAACAGTGCCACACAGATAGCGGGCCCCCCCCCATGCCAATAGCTGCCTTTAACAGTAATAGTGCCCTTAATAGTGCCCCTTACAATACCCCAATAATGGTAAACCTCCATATTGTGCCCAATAATAATAATGCCCCATAGGCCATTAGTGTCCCCATTTATATAGTGTTCTCCACCCTAGTATAATACCTCTACATATAATTCTTCCCCACCCGCAGAATAATGGTCCCACATATAATGCTCTCCTCCTGTAGAATGAGGGCCCCCACATATAACACCCACCCCCACTGAATAACGGCCCCACATATAAGACTCTCCTCCTGCAGAATAATGGCTCCATATAAAAATGTGTAATAATGCCCACATTTTCCCCAGTAGTGCCATGGATATATTAAAAAAAAAACAACAAACAAACAAAAAAAAAACCCACACATTACTCACTTGTGTCCGTTTGCGATGCAGGCCACTTTTTTCTTCAGGCCACAGTTGCCTCTTCCCGGGGCAGGAGGTTGTAATGACATCACCGTAACTTCCTGTGCCAGATCACAGGCAGCACAATCAGGGCTGTGGAGTCAGTAAGCCAAAGCCCCGACTCCTCAATTTCCCCTTACACCGACTCCCGCATACATGGAGCATGTTTAAGTGATAACTTTAAACAAATTTGCATAAAATCAATAGTACAGATAAGTCATGACAAAAACAGTTTGTAATCCATCAGGCTTCTCTGGGTACAGCTCACTAAGGGCCTGATCAGAGGCGTAGCTAGAGGTTCAGCACATGGGGGGAGGGGGGGGGGGGGGGGGAGAGAAACATACTTGAGTGGGCCCCCCACTTATTGGCTTCCCAAACGCATGTTTCCAACTTCACAGGCACATACTACTAGTTGTGGTTATAATACTGTATTAGCAAGATGACTATATAAACTGCTAGATCATCTATGCTGTTAAGTACAGTACAATAGACTTTCTACATACCCTACTCTAAATACTCTACCACATAATGCAGTAAAATATAGGATTAATAGGAGTAAAAAAGGGGACTCCTATGTTAAAGGAAATCTGTCCCCAGCTTTTACATCACTAAACTAACAGTCCCTTGCCCCCATCAGAGCTCAGATCGGCAGAATGTGCCCCCATCAGAGCTCAGATCGGCTTAATGTGCCCCCATCAGAGCTCAGATCGGCTTAATGTCGATCGGCCTAGTATCGGAAACCCTTTTCTAGTACAGAATGTACAGGCACAGCATACTAGTAAACTGTATGTTAAGACAGTACTTACCACTTACTGTACAATTGTCACAGAGGGTGGGTTAGACAAAGGGTGTTAGCTACGTTTGTACAAGGGGGATTTGGAAGTGCTACTAAACCTCTAGCAGTATATAGTCTAATGCTCTAGTACAAAACAGTTGCATAGGAGTTTACACACATTATAAATTAAGAAAGACCTTGTATCTGCAATCTGTGGGAAGATCAATACTTAGGATCTGAAACGTTTACTACCACAGACCCTTAGTGTCCTCTGCCCAGCATATTATTTGATTACATGTGGGGAGCCACAAGTTTGTTAATAGAAATAAGAATTAAGGTATTTTTAAACGTTTATTGTTCAGGCAGTTAATTACAGAACATTTAGTCATGAATGTACAAACTTTCAAACAGTATTGGAATCTTTCTATAGTGTTCTGTTTTCCTTTAAATGGGTATTCCCATCTCACAAATGTAGTTTGTATAGTCAGATATAGCCATGCCAATATTATTGCTACTATAATGTATTTATATAAAATGTACCATTTAGAAGACTTGCCTATTTGTATATCCATTGTCCCACACACATCAGTCAGGCCGTTGCCCCTAGTTACGACCACAGCAGCCATGTAGTAGTGGTGGCCGGCTTGCTCTTGTTCACATCCGCTCCGAGGTAACTGATGTATTGTGAACACACATTGCATGAGCAGACACATCTTTGGGTACTTTCACATCTGCGTTTTGGATGCTACCAGTCCAAAACGCAATGGTCAGGATCCGTCCAAAATGCTCTATAGAGATTAATTGATCTTGGAACAGGATCCATTTCTCTGCGCTTTGGAAGCGCAGACAAAAATGCTACAACCTTAAGATGTGTCTCCGCATGCTCCTGCAATGTGCGTTCACAATACAGCAGTTACTTCAGAGCGATTGTGAACAAGAATAAGCCGACCACCACTAATACACGGCCGCGGTGGCCATAATTAGGGGCAACTGCCTGACTAATGTGTGTGGGACAATGGATATACAAATAGGCAAATCTTCTAAACGGTACATTTATCATATAAATACATTCTAGTAGTAATAATATTGGTATGGCTATATCTAACTATACAAACTACATTTGTGAGATGGGAATACCCCTTTAACAAAGAAATCTGGTTACTGTAAAAAAAAAATTGTGTTCTCTTTCTGATCCTTTTGTCTCATTTAAAATTTTCCAGGTTCATAATTTATTCCTTAAAGGGGTTATCCAAGACTAAAAAAATGCCCCCCCATACTAAATCTATAACACCAACATGATTTCTATTTACAGTTAATCCTGTAAGATATAAGAGCTACACCAGCCCCCACTTGCGGGCTTCTGTGTTGGCCCAAACACTGTTGTAGCTGCTGTTTTGTTTCCCCAATGTACAAGTCTTGAAGAGTGCCAAGAGATTTCTTCTACAAGTAGGTAATTCTAATTAAGAAACTAGCAAGAGAAAAACACAAGTCCAGCTACACTGATTTATTGCTACGGATATACCATGACCTGGAAAAATAAGAACCTTGACAGGGATACAAAGTAACTTTGGCATTTACTTACCTGTCGAACAGCTGAAAACTGAGCTACCTGCTGTTGCTGCCATAGGAGACTTGGTGAATATCCTTCAGGAGCAGGCTGGCATCCAGACAACTGAGACAAAAGCAAAAGGTGTGCATTTAGTTTA
Source organism: Rhinella marina (assembly GCA_900303285.1). Classification (NCBI taxonomy): domain Eukaryota; kingdom Metazoa; phylum Chordata; class Amphibia; order Anura; family Bufonidae; genus Rhinella; species Rhinella marina. The sequence goes on from ONZH01008800.1 coordinate 10,894, forward strand.
GTGACTATAGTCTGAACCTTCTATCTGGCCAACACAAACTATTTTGTGCTGCAAGACTTCATATAAACTATGGGGCCACCTATTAGTTGGCTTACTTACCAGTGCATAACGGTCCTTTTTAACCCCTTCAGCCCTGGGCCTGTTTTCACCTTCCTGCCCAAGCCATTTTTTACAAATCTGACATGTGTCACTTTATGTGGTAATAACTTTGGAACGCTTTAAGTTATCCAAACCATTCTGAGATTGTTTTCTCGTCACTTATTGTGCTTCACAACAGTAGTAAATTTGTGGCAAAATATTTCATTTTTATTTATTTAAAAAAAAAAAAAAAAAAAAAAAAAAATATTACCAAAAATTTGGAAAAATTTCCAAATTTCAATTTCTCTACTTTCAAAATACATAGTAATACCTCCAAAAATAGTTACTATTTTTACATTCCCCATATGTTTACTTTATGTTGGCATCATTTTATAAATGTCCTTTTACTTTTTTCGGACGTTAGAAGGCATAGAAGTTTAAAAGCAATTTTTCAAATTTTCAACAAAATTTCCAAAACCATTTTTTTAAAGCACCAATTCAGATATAAAGTGATTTTGAGGGGCTTACGTGATGGAAACCACCCATAAATGACCCCATTTTAGAAACTACACCCCTCAAATTATAAAAAAACTGAGGTTACAAACTTTGTTAACCCTTGAGGTGTTCCACAAGAATTAAAGGAAAATGGAGGTGAAATTTCAAAATTTCACTTTTTTGGTAGATTATTCAGGTTAATAATTATTTCTTGCAACACAGCAAGGGTTAACAGCAAACTAAACCTCAATATACATTACTCTGATTCTGCATTTTACAGAAATACCCCATATGTGGTGGTAAACGTCTCTATGGGTTTGTGGCAGTGGTCAGAAGGAAAGGAGCGCCATATGGAATTTGGAGGCAGAGTTTGCTAGAATGGTTTTTAGGCACCATTTTGTAATTGAGAGACCCTGACGTACCCCTACAGTGGAAACCCTCAAAAAGTGACCCCATTTTGGAAACTACACCCTTCAAAGAATATTTTAAAGGGGTACTGACCACCTAAGCGTTTTACGGAATTTGGAAACACTTGGCTGTGAAAATCAAAAGTTTCATTTCTTCTAATAAAATGTTGCTTTAGCCCCAAATTTTTCATTTTAACAAGGGGTAACAGGAGAAAAGCACCCCTTAAGTTGTTCCCCATTTTCTCCTGAATACGGCAACATCCCATATGTTGTGGTAAACTGCTGTGGGGGCACATGGCAGGACTCGGAAGAGAACGAGTGCCATATGGATTTTTCAGAACAGATTTTGATGGATTGGTTTGCGGGAGCCATTGATTTTTATTTTTTTTTAGTTATTGTCTTATGTGGGGGCTCATTTTTTGCGGGATGAGGTGACTTTTTGATTGCTTGGTATTACACTTTTTGTGAGTCAAGGTGAAAAAAAAATAGCTGTTTTGGCATAGTTTTAATTTTTTTTTTTTTTACAGCATTCACCTGAGGGGGCAAATCATGTGATTTTTTTTTATAGAGCAGGTTGTTACGGACGCAGCGATATCCAATATGTCTACCATTTTTATTTTTGGAAAGTTTTACACAGATTTATTTTTGAACAGAATAAAATCTTTTTTTGTGTTGCTATTTTCTGAGTGCCATATTTTTTTTATTTTTCGGGCGATTATCTCAGGTAGGGTATCATTTTTTGCGGGACAAGATGACTGTTTGATTGGTACCATTTTGGGTTAAATATGCTTTTTTGATCACCTGCTATTACTTTTTGTGAGGGAAGGTGACCAAAAAAAAGTGGCTTAGTTGCCCATGGCAACCAGTCAGATTCCACCTTTCATTTCAGACAGCTCTTTTGGAAATGAAAGGAGGAATCTGATTGGTTGTTATGGGCAACTAAGCCAGTTCTACTTTATACCAGTATTTAACCCTTCCCAATCTATAACTGAAAACGTGTGACGCAGTTGAGGACTAGTATATCACTGTGTGGAACATTTTCACCATGGTGATTTTGACAGTGCAGTCACTGCACATATGACATCAGTGACAGGAGCAGGGATACAATGGCCTTTTAGGTCCGGACAGAAAGAGGGTGTAAAGGACTGAAGAAGAAAAAAAAAAAAATTACTTTTTTTTTTTTAAAGATGGCTGCTTCTGTAAAGTCCTGAACAGTTAATGAGTGCCAAAAATAAACGATGCCAAAACTACTGTCTACCATGGCGCGATAAAATAATGGAACAAAGTGAGCTAGAAAAATGATACCACTGAAAAGTACAACTCCTCACGCACACAAAAAAAAAACAAAAAAAAACCCACAATCCAGTACTTGTCTGAGAACAGTCTGTTCAGTGAAAAAAATTTTATATGCAAGTTGAATCAGTTGTTTCTGTGATCACAGTCGATATTTTCCATCAGGATTGCATCCTTTGAGTGTGCTTCAGGTTTTTTTTTTTTTTTTTTTTAAACGAACCTATCTTGAATAGGCCAGTCCTGCATGAAAAACTGATACAAACTGCTGCGATTTTTCCATACAAAGGAAAAATCAAACAAAGCAAAGAGAACATACAAAGCAGAGAACAATGGCTAATGTCTTCAATCAGTGATCATGCCAATCGCATATATTTAACCCCTCAGATGCCATTGCAAAATGTGACCATCGCATCTGAGAGCACCAAAACCAAAAACCATAAGCTTGCCGGCCTGTGACACCTGAGATCGGGGAAGGCGTTCTGCACTAGTAATGGCCTGATCCTGTACAAGGATTTCAGTATATTGCTGGCTTGCAGGTAGCAGCACTGCATTGGAATATATTTAAAAGGGTTATCTAGGAATTAAAGGGATTCTTACAAGACAGGTTCTTACTAATCAATGGATTGTGATATCAGAGTCCGTTCTGGTTCCGGGGACAAGAGGACGAGGAACACAACCAAATGTTGACCGGACCCCCAAATTTTATCAATGAAATGTCTCATTTTTAACCCCATTTGGTAGCGAGTGGAGCTGAGAAGAGTCGCCCTCGTATTCTAGTCCCAGTCTTCTGGGAAGCTCAATACCTGTGCAGGCTACACCTCTATTACGCAGCTAGCAGACATGAAATATTAATAAAACATGGCTCCCCATCCACACTAATGAATATTCCGCCCCATGTTTCATCAGGCTGATTGTTCTGATACCACATATGACCGGTGTAGGGGTCCAAGAAAGCGAGATACTCATGTGGGAATGCTGGTTGTCAGTTGTTGGATGTTTTGTACAACTCACCTACTAATTATAACACAGAGGTGAGCTATTGCTTATAAGATATTTTCTTCATCTTCTGGTACTCCATTTGAAAGCTTCTAGATGTCTGCTGTGCACAGATGCCAGTAGGTCTGACGTGTCAGGCATTACCATGAGGCTCTAGTGTCCCGTCCAGGAAACTTTGTTACCGCTACTTTTGTTAGCAGGAGGATGCCAATTTAAATCCTATCAAAGGTGACTGTGTATTAGCTCCTACCGATCCTGACCGAACTTTACTTGCTTCCCTTCTTTTCAATAATCAATCAGATGAACTAAAAAAATCGTGCTTTGTAATGTTATAGGTAGTGTATTGGAATCTTTAAAATGCTGGAACGAGGTATGGGCAATGTTTGCTATACACTTTTGCCCTTAATAGAAATGCGCATGTCCACGCTCGTTGACGCACCGTCACGTGACTGTAGAAGTGCCGTCACGTGGCCGGTGACGTCATTAATTCGAGCGCGGCTCTCTCTAGCTTAAATAGCGGCGTGATACAGCTTTAGCCGCTAGGACGCCATTTATACAGCCCCACTACTCCACCAACGGTATGTATGTAGATATATGTGAATCTTTAAACAGTGGAAATATGTTATTTACCTGCCGTGTTAGTACTCCCTCGTGGCTATGAGGGATATGTACAAACTACCTGACATACCCCTATGTTAATTAGATGTTGTTATGGAGTCCTATATAGGGTTTAACCTGTTAAACACTGCGTCCTGGCTTATATACACTATGTGCTCACTCTGCTGTAGTGCTGTGACCTGAATTCTACTTGCTAATAGCTTGACATCATACTTTTTAGATTCTATATATGGATGTTTGTAATTTTGTTTTTTGTTTTTGATAGTAATGTCCATTTGTCTTGTTAGGTTTTTAATACCTTGTTTTGTTGGATATTTTGTCTTTTACTAATAATTAATGTATACATGTTATGTATGTTTATAGGCCGTGATCAAGGTCCGGGAGGACCGAAACATTAATGTTGGCCTTGACAAAAATGGATTATCAATAAAGCGTCCTACTACTTTGCACAATATACTCCGAGTGCTGTGATTGAATGTTTAAATAGAAGTGGGTATATACCCGATCATTGAGCACCATCTACAAGTGGAGTGCCTATCAATTTTCTTTGTTAAGTGGATCCTGACCGAACGGCATGAAAGCAGAGTAACACGACAGACATAAAAACACACACAGATAATAAAAGTTATGAGAAAGTTTATCCATTTCTCACACCTATCCTCAGGATGGGTCATCAATATTGGATCGGCAGAGGTCCGATACCCGGCACCCCCGCCGATCAGCTGTTTGAAGAGGAGGTGCGCGCCGTGCCAGTGCTGCCTCCTCTTCATTGTTTAACTGCTTGCCGTAACAGGTGTAGCGTTGAGCAGGTGTAATTACACCCAAGCCGCCCCATTCACTTCAATGGGACGGCCTGTTCCTATACAAGTGTATGGGAACGAGCCCTCCCATTGAAATGAATGGGACTGTTTGATGTAATTACACCTGCTCACCGCTACTCATGTAATGGCGAGCAGGTAAACAATGAAGAGGAGTAAGTGCTGCCATGGCGCGTGCCTCCTCTTCAAAAAGCTGATTGGCGGGGGTGCCAGGTGTCGAAAACCGCTGATCTGAAATTGATGACATATCCTGAGGATAGGTTATCAATAAATATAACTCAGATAACCCCTTTAAAGGGAGTCTGTCACCTAATTTTCAACAATATAACTAAGAGCACTGCCCCACAGAAGATTGCATACACATCCCAAACATACTTGTGTGTATTCTGTTTCTGTATTCCATGTCCACGAAAAGCACTTTTATTCTGCTGGAAAACAGCTCACAAGTACCCATCTCTGCTGCTGCAAGTGCCCAAAGCAAACCAGCAGGGGCGTCGCTAGGGCTTTTTATCCGGGGCCCTGAATCAATCTACCACTGCCCCGAACCTCGGGACTGGTGGAGACAGCTGCAGTGCGACCGGATCCTCTAAGGGGGCTTTGACTCCATATATGGCTATGTCCATATATGGAGTTAGTGTTATGAACAGTGAAAGGGGTATTCCCACTATGCTTGGGAACACCCTGTATATTTATAAGTCTAGTTTAGACTCTAATTTTAAAATACTCATGTGGGGATTTGAACTCACAACCTTCTACATTACAGGCAAGTACCTTAACCACTGGGCTATGGAGCTCAGTGTTAAGCAAATGGTGAAAAACCTCATAGAAGTTCTCTTGTATAATGCAAGAGAACCTCTTAGGAGGTTTTTCAATATCAGGTTAACCCCTTCACCCCCGGAGCTTTTTTCGGTTCTGCATTTTCGTTTTGCGCTCCCTGCCTTCAAACAGCCATAACTCTTTTATTTTTCTGTTCACATAGCTGTATGAGGGCTTGTTTTTTGCGGGACAAGTTGTACTTTCCAACGCCACCATTTATTATTGCATACGGTGTAGTGGGAAGCGGGAAAAAAATTCCAAACCGGGTGAAATTGCAAAGAAAACGCTATTCCGCTACAGTTCTACGGGTTTCTTATTTACAGCGTTCGATGTGCATTAAAACTGATCCGTTACTTTCATTCTACTGGTCAGTACGAATCCGGCAATACCTAATATGTATAGTTTTTCCTGCGTTTTCATAGTGATAAAATAATTAGAAAGTTGCCCTTTTTTTTTTTTTTTCCTTGTCAAATCTTGACCCCTATAACTTTTTGGTATTTATGTGTACAGAGCTGTATGGGGGCTCATTTTTTGCGGGACGATCTGAAGTTTTTATTGATACCATTCTGGGGTGTGTATGACTTTTTGATCACTTTTTATTTAATTTTTTTTAGAAAAAAAAAGCGACAAAAAACGGCAAATCGCCATTTGGACGCTTTTTTCCGCCACACAATTCGCTGTATTGGAATTTTTTTTTTTATATTTTAAAAGTACGGGCGTTTTCGGTCACGATGATACCCATGATGTCTATATTTATTGTTATTTAGGTATTTATTTTTTACTTATACGGAAAGGGGGGTGATTTGAACTTTTACATCTTTTTTATTTTTTATATATTTTTTAACTTTTTTTTTTAATTTTTTTTTTACTATTAGAAAGCTCAAATATGGGCTTATATATTGTGGCTTTTTTTTTTTTCTTTATGAGCAATTCTGGGTTTTATAGACTCAGAAAGACATGAATTGCTCATTTCTTATCCTGGCCTGCCATCTAGTGGCCAGAATAAGAATTGCACTTTGAAAACTGTAATCCTCACCAGCGAGGATTACAGTTTTCATATGGTGTACAGACACCCCGATTGGCCACACGGGGTGTCTGTACACCACCCGGAAGCGAACGCTTCCGGGTTTAGCCGCAACTAGATGCCGTGATCACGTGTGATCACGGCATCTAGTCAACCCGGAAGACGCCGCCGATATAGTAGGTAGCGGCAAGTCTCTGCTGTTAGAAACAGCAGAGACTTGCCGGCCATGACGCCCGCCGCACCCGCGAGCGGGCGCCATGTGCCCGCATCGCCCCAGCGCCGTACATGTACGGCGCTGGGGGTGAAGGCGTTAAGGTACTTGCCTGTAATGTAGTAGGTTGTGAGTTCAAATCCCCACAGGAAATTTTGAAAATAAAGGCTAAATAAAGCTTAAAGGGGTTGTCCAAGTTATGAAAAAAAATATATAGCACTGTGAATCTGATGGGCAACAATATATAACTAAGTTCAGCAAGTTTTAGGCAAAAAAAAATATCTATTTCCTAATTTCCCTGATTCTCTTCTGGCCTTTGTTTACATGCAATAACAACAATCTCAGCCCCTCCCCCCTTCTCTGCAAAGGCAGTGAATACAAGTGCTGAGTGACATGTCTGCCTGCTGGAATACTCAGCAGCATATTGTATGTGTAGGACTACAAGTCCCAGCTGTACAATGACACTGCTGATACACACAGGAAATTCTCCCTACCTGTTCTTGTACAATACAATTCCTCTATAGCTCCTTGCCCAGCATTTGTCTCCTCTTACTGCTGCAGCTACTATTTGTTATAAAGCCTTGAGCCCTCAGTGTGTTCTGGCTGAAGGGGTTAATGTTTTATCTGAAGGAATCCAGGAAGAGAGAAGATAGCAGGAGCCGGCAAAGAAAGGGGGCGTGGCCAGTGACATCTCGTGTACAGACTGTTATCTGAACTCTGAGGCTTGTACACGAAACATCACAGACCAGGGAGATAAGGTGACATCACAGGTCATGTGACCCTCAGTCAACTCTGAGAAACCAGCAGCTTTAGAAACACAAAGTATATGGGAAAGTTGTTATACCTGACAAGTTAATAACATATAAAGAACAAAAAAATAACTCGGACAACCCCTTTAAGTACACAGCCTGTCATTTTGGGGTGTGTTTATTACTTTTTATTCAATTTTCTTGGGAGATAAAGTGTTCTGTTACACCATATAGGCAAACTTTTTTCAATATTTTAAAAGTATGGGTGTTTTTGCATGCCTATAATGCCATTTTGTTCTTTTTTTGTGTGGAGAATGGGGCGATTTTACGTTTTTTTTTTAAATATTTTCAAAACTTTTTTTTTTTTATTTTTTTTACTTTTTAAGTCCCCTAAGTGGACCACAACTTACAATCATCAGATGTAAATTGCGCCATTAGTCTGTATTGAAATCATATCACAGTTCACTGCTGCCACCTAGTGGCCTGAACTGGGATATACTAACAATGAACCTGGAAGCCTGGTACAGGCTGAGGCTTATTTACAGAACAGGGTGCTTTCACCAATCTTCGCGGGTGGAAAGCGCGCCTGAAGAGAAATCCTGCGTCAGGACGTAGTATGCGCACGATGACCTGACGCTGCATATGGGGGTTGAGTGGGCTCATATGGGGGCTGATGGGGGCTGAGTGGGCTGATTTAAGGTCTGATGGGGGCTGATTTAAGGTCTGATGGGGGCTGAGTGGGCTGATCTGAGGTCTGATGGGGGCTGAGTGGGCTGATTTAAGGTCTGATGGGGGCTGAGTGGGCTGATCTGAGGTCTGATGAAAAATATTTTTTTCTTATTTTGCTACTCTAAAATCTGTGGTGCGTCTTATAAAGCGAAAAATACAGTAACTGTGTTGTTAGCGCATTATTACAAAATTTTTGGCCCCACTTTTGATTTTGCCCAGAGCCACATTTTGTCTAAAACCGGCCCCGGCTGGGGGGGGGGGTGACTGTGGGGGTTTTTATGCCGGGGGGTGTGACTGAGGGCCATATTCATTGGGGCTTGGGCCCCGGATCTTTTGAGACCCTAGCAACGCCTCTGCAAACCAGACTGAAGAGGAGAGGGCTGCTTTAGCTGCTCATATCTCAGGACTGGTAGCGGATAGAAAAATGGTTCTGACCTGATATAGCTGTTAGAAATCGAGCCGGGCACTCTGGAGCCGTTTTCCCTCCAGAATAAAAGTGTTTTTTCTGGACATGGAATAAAGGCACAAAGTGCACACAGGTATGTTTGGGATGTGTATGCAATCTTCTGTGGGACAGTGCTGTTCGTTATATTGGTGAAAATTAGGTCACAGACTCCCTTTAAAGTAGGTATTTGGGGGGCTCCAAGTGGCAGCTTTAAAGCTAATCCAAAAAGAAACTTTCGCTGACTTGGGAGGGCACATAGCTTAGATTCTGAAGCAATATCTTCTTTCCATTCCTTTAAGGTGTTGTCCGGGTTCAGAGCTGAACCCGGACATACCCTTAATTTCACAGAGGCAGCCCGCCTGATGTTTGCTCTGTGAGCCCGGTGACATCACCGGCGCTGATGGGCGGGCTTTAGCGATGCCCTAGCCAGTAAGACGGCTAGGGCAGTGCTAAAGCCGGTGACGTCACTGAACACACTGCCGGGTGGAAGCTTCTATTATATAAACAGAAGAGCCCTTGACCCTGCGCGATCCAGCGCAGGGCAAGGGAGGGCATCGGAGCATGAGATACTCTGATGCCAACATCAGGCGGGCTACCTGGGTGAATTTAAGGTAACCAAAGAGTCCATGTAGTCTAGGCTTAAAGGGAACCTGTCATCAACGTTATGCTGATCTCACTGAGGGCAGCATAAAATAGTCACAGAAATGCTGATTTCAGCGGTGTGTCACTCATGAGCTAAAAAGTAAGTGGTTGTCGAGAACCAGCATCATAATTATTGCAGCCCAGGCCTTGAAAAGAGTCAAATCTACCGGAGAAGAGTCATGGTTATTCCTAATCTCCTGCTCTCCCTGCCCTTCTTCTGATGGTTGCCAGTTTTTTCCTTAGAGAAAGGAAGAAAACTAGGTAGAAGACTGTCAATCATCAGCAAGTGGGCAGGGAGAGCAGGAATTCATGAATAACCATGACTCTTCTCAGGAGGCCGGGACTCTTTTTCAGGCTTAATCTGCAATTACTGTGATGTTGGTTCTCGGCAACCACTTACTTTTAGCTCATGAGTGACACACCGCTGAAATCAACTCACCTGTCTCTACTTTATTCTGCCATTAGTGCGGGCAGCATAAAGTTGATGACAGGTTCCCTTTAAAGGATGAATTAGAGGCCTCCCAGTTTTTTTGTGTCAGCATTTTAACCCCTTGGCGACCAGCGCCGTAATAGTACGGCACTGCGGCAAGGTGCTAAACGCCCAGCGCCGTACTATTACTGATAGCTGTTCTCCCGGCTCCCGGGTGTAATCGCCGCGGGACCCGGGTGTCATGGCTGCACTGCTCGGCAGGCAGCCATGTCGGGTAAGGGCAGGGGGAGGTGTTTTCGCCCCCCTGCAGCTCCGTTGGCTGCGATTGGCCGGATTCCATAGGCCGGCCCATCGCAGCTCCTGGAAGCCACCAGAGCTGCAGAGGAAGCTATAGATACTATAGTGAATTTTTTTACTACAGTATTTGCACGCACACACGTTTTGTGTGCGTGCGGCGTTACCACATTTTTTGAGAGTCTAGGTAGTGTCAGAGATATATCATATATATAAAAATCTATAATATATATATATATATATATATATATATATATATATATATATACACATACATATATATATATATACATACACACACATTTCAGTTAGTGTAGGTTTTTGCACGTACGCACAGTATCTGCGTACGTGCTGTTTGCAGAGGACTGCAGTGAATTTGTTCACTACAGTTTCTGCACTCACACACCATCTGTGTGCGTGCTGTGAAAGCAGCATCTGCATATTTTTGGTTTTTTTTTTTTTTTTTTTACTTGTGTGGTAGTTAGTGGTAGTTAGATAAATTTCAAAGTTTAGATTTTTGCACGTGTTCTGCGTACATGCATTTTGCAAGCACTGAGCACCGATCAGTAGTCCATTACTGATCGTGTCTGCTCTTTTTTTTTTTCTTTTGTGCGGTAAAAATTTTTTTTTTTTTAATTTTAAGACTTTTATTACTGAAAAGACCTTTTTTTTATTCCCCTCCCCCTTTTTTTTTTTAAATTCAAAGTAAATACTGTTAAAAACACCTTTACGTGTAAAACCACTACACACACACCCCTCACACTAAATAAATAAAGTTCTACACGTTTCACCGATTACACCCCAATAAAATAAAAATGTCCCAATCATCCCAACGAGTGTACTCGGCAGAAGAGGCATAAGCCATCCTTGCCTCTGATACCGAGTCGGCCACTGAAGGAGAAGAGGACGCCACTTTCCTCTACTCCTCCACCCCCTCATCATCATCAGCTGATGAGGGACCCTCTAGGAGGCGCCCCAGAACGACCGCTGAAGCAGCCCCCCAGAGTGACCCCACATGGACCCCACCCCCTGATGCTTATCAGCCCCAAATTCCAGAGTTTGTGGGAAACTCTGGAATTGAAATTGACTGCACGGGCTTCACAGAAATTGATTTTTTCAAAATCTTTTTCAGTGACGATTTATTGAATTTAATTGTGGCCCAAACTAATTTGTACGCCCAGCAGTTCATTACCCAGAACCCCACGTCACCATACAAAGACCCCTTGGTTGGACCCCAGTAACAGCAGCAGAAATGAAATTGTTCTGGGGGCTGGTGCTGCACATGGGGCTTGTGAAAAAAAACAAAAGTGAGACAGTATTGGAGTGCGGATGTCTTGTACCACACTCCAATATTCAGTGTCGCCATGGTCCGGAATCGATTCTGAAATTTTTGCATTACAACGATAATGCACAGTGTCCTCCCCAAACTGAGCCGACATTTGATCGGCTTTACAAAATTAGGCCCCTCCTTGACCACTTCAGCGCCAAGTTTTCTGAAGTGTACACCCCAGAAAACATCCGTATTGATGAGTCCCTGGTGCATTTCAAGGGGAGGGTAAAATTCCGCCAGTACCTGCCCAACAAGCGGGCAAGGTATGGCATAAAAATGTGCAACCTATAGGTTCCGGGTCTATGAAGACAAAGATTCACGGATAGAACCCCCAGAATGCCCCCCTGGCCTAGGAGTTAGTGGGAAACTAGTGTGGGACTTGCTGCACCCACTGCTGGATAAGGGTTACCACCTCTACGTGGATAACTATTATACCAGCTTACCCCTCTTCATGTCCCTAAGTGCCAGGCGTACTGTGGCTTGCGGCACAGTACGCAGAAATCAGAGAGGCCTCCCTAGATCCCTGGTAGGGCAACCACTGAGGAAGGGTGAAAGTAGGGCTCTCCTGCATGAAAACTTGATGGTGGTTAAGTACAAGGACAAGAGGGACGTCCTTGTACTGACCAGCATTCACCCCAACACCAGCTCCCCTGTAGCAGTACGTGGTACCACTACCACTGTCCCCAAACCAGACTGCATCCTGGCCTACAACAAGCACATGGGAGGAGTTGATCTTTCAGATCAAGTTCTGAAGCCCTACAGTGCCACACGAAAAACAAAAGTGTGGTACAAAAAACTAGCCGTACACCTTGTACAGACGGCAATGTACAATGCGTACGTGCTATTTAAGTCTCCTGGACACACGGGAACTTTCCTTCACTTTCAAGAAGTAGTGATCAAGGCCCTAATTTTTCCAAATCAAGCAGAAGAGGCCCCCAGTACTTCTGCAAGTTACGGTGCCCGAGTTGTACCAGGACAACATTTCCCTGGTGAAGTTCCCCAGACAGCGAGAAAGGGAAGGACCCAAAAACGATGCAGGGTGTGTTCCAAAAGGGGGATTAGGAAGGACACCATTTATCAATGTGATACCTGCCCTGAAAAACCTGGCCTGTGCATGAAGGAGTGTTTCAGAATTTACCACCAATCCATGGATTAGTTTCCTCTCTGATGTACCCTTAACTTTTTTCACTTTGTACCTAGGATATATTCCAAACTGTTTAAATAGCCACTTTTCACCATCACTACATATTAATTTGAGACTCCAGTTTGCTAAAAAGTACCCTTTCTACCACTTAAAATGTCTGTACAGGGGTGCTCCATATTTTGCTGTTTGCCTCTAGAGGCCTGCTGTGCGCCCATACAGTGGGCTACAAGCACAAATGGGGTGTTGTTCCCCATTTTTCCCCCATTAAAACATGTATTGGGGTGCATTTTCTCCTTTAACCCCTTGTGAATGTGAAAAATTGGGGTCTGCGTGTAATTTTTCATTTTCACAAATGTGTGCTTTGAAATGCTGTTACTTGCATTTCTGCCTTCTGTGAGACCCCAGTTTGCGAAAAAGTACCCTTTCTACCACTTAAAATGTTCGTACTGGGGTGCTCTTTCCAAAATGGGGTCACTTCTTGGGGTTTTTAATTTCTGAGGACCTCAGGAATAATTTAAATGAGACATGGCAGTAAAAAAACCATGTCTGTTAATTCTCACCTGCAAAATCCATATTTTGCTGTTTGCCTCTAGAGGCCTGCTGTGCGCCAGTACATTGGGCTACGAGCACATATAGGGTGTGGCCGTATTCGGGGGGAAAATGGAGATCAAAATGTGGGGTGCATTTTGTCCCGTTACCCTTTGTGAGAGTGAAAAATGTGGGTGTATAGCAACTTTTTTGTCAAAAAATTGCAATTTTTCATTTTCACTTCCACTTGAATCCTAATTCTAGGAAAAACCATTGAGTTCAAAGTGCTCACCACACACCTTGAAAGATTCCTTAAGGGGTGCTCTTTCCAAAATGGGGTCACTTTTGGGGGGTTTCCACTGTAGGGCCAGCTCAGGGGGTCTTCATGTGCGACATAGCTCCTAATTATTATTCCAGCTAATTTTGCTCTCCAAAAGCCATATGGTGCTCCTTCCACTGTGAAGCCTGCTGTGCGCCAGAACATTGGGCTACAAGCATATATGGGGTGTTTCTGTAAACTACAGAATTGGGGTAATAGATTGTGTTTTTTTTGTTGTTAACCCTTGATGGGTTTCATGGAAATTGGATTAAAACTTAAAATCTGCTAAAAAAAAAAATGGAATTTTCAAATTTCATTCCAATTTTCCGTCAATTCTCATGGAACACATAAAGGGTTAACAAAGTTAGTAAAATCAGTTTTGAATAGCTTGAGAGGTGTAGTTTCTAAAATGGGGTGATTTATGGGGAGTTTCCACTATATAAGCCCCACAAAGTAACCTTATATCTGAACTGGTCATTAAAAAAATGGGTTTTGGAAATCTTAAAATTTTAAGATTTGATTCAAATCTTAGAAGTCATATAACCCCCCCAAAAAATAAAATGTCATATTCAAAATGATCCAAACAAAGTCGACATATGGTGAATGTAAAAAAATAATTATTTTTGGAGGTATTACTATATATTTTGAAATTAGAGAAATTGTAATTTAGAAATTTGCAAATTTTTCCAAATTTTTGGTAAATTATGTATTTTTTAATAAATAAAAATGAAATATTTTGCCACAAATTTACTACTGTCGTGAAGTACAATATGTGACGAGAAAACAATCTCAGAATGGCCTGGATAAGTAAAAGCGTTCCAAAGTTATTACCACATAAAGTGACATGTCAGATTTGCAAAAAATGGCCTGGGCATGGAGGTGAAAACAGGCCCGGGGTTGAAGGGGTTAATCAATGGATCTTGTAGTGACTCAAGATCCTCAAATGGTAAGGCTGTTTTTTTTTTTTATTCATCTTAGCCACCGGTGCATCTACCCTAGGGACACTATGCCAAATCGAAACACACTCTTCATTGAACAGGTACTTTATTTTTACTGACCAGGAGATAACATTTTTAACCAGTTTATTCTACTCCCAATTGATTAGATACTTAATATTTTCTTGTACTGGGAAGACCCTATATTTTCTAAGTCTAAGGCTCTCAAACATAAGGTCCTGTCTAGATCTAGATTCCCCTCTCTTCTTCTAGCTCTATAGTGGATGTAACTGCTGTCAATAATAGGTCAGTATCCTCCATACAAAACAATGGTTTCCTTGTTTGGTCATCTGAGGACAATACAATACATCAGAATTTGTTTTAAAAAGAAAGTCTCTCCCATAGGAGAGATACTGGGGTATAACCCCTCTTTCTCTACCAGTAATGCTGTGCTAGATTTAGAGCCATGTTCCTGCCATTCAGGGCGCTGATCATTCTCTTAGGGAAGAAAAAACACCACTTTCCAGCAGTTTGTGCTCACTACTCCTTTCCATGGTGGCCGGTCAACATCCTCTCTTTGTAAGGTGCGCACTCCCTGGATACATCATTTCCGGTTCCACGGTAGAATGCACACAATCACTTCCGATGCATCATATCCTGGCCCCAATTCTGCATCTCAGAACCGCTGCTGCCTCACGCCACAGACACGCTGCCATGTTTCTGCAGGAAGGAAGAAATAACCTGCTCCTCCAGCAGAACACCGCCCAGCTACAACAGAAATTATGAGGAGACTCCCCAGGTATCCCCTGTGGGTAAGAGAGGAAGAGGACCGGACTTATCAGTGGCTCCTAGTGTAGACTTAGGCCCCTTTCACACGAGCGGGAGACTCGCATCATGTGCAGTGTACTGAACTGCCGGCACTGAACTTACATAGCATTATACTGATTTATGATGCTATGTAACCCCTGTTCAGTGCCGGCAATTCAGTACACGGCACACGATGCAGGAGATGTCCGAGTCTCCTGCTCATGTGAAAGGGGCCTTACTCTAACAGGTAATCTCCTAAGGTACCGACAATTTGACCAGAGACCCTGCAACCCCAACTCTTGGATCCTGGAGAGTTCCACAGGAAAACTGAGGAGGTGGATCCTTTTAAAGATCCTGTTGGTTCTCATTTCCTGTCTGAATGGGCTCTCTCACAGGTGCTCTCATGAGGTGTTATGAAAATAAAAAAAAAAATCTGAAATTTTTACTTACAGCAATACTGACTGTTTGCTTCTTTCTCAGCTTTTTAGGATCAATTTGAGCAATGACTACGTCAGGACATTGTGCAGCCTCAATCCTAAAACAAGATAAAGATAAACATAATAGTTGTGTGTCTACTGAAAGCAACATTTTCCTTCCCATTAAAGGAGCTCTGTCCCCTATTAAACCAGACATACTGGCTGGTAGAACTCCTCTCTTCCTTTTGTCTGTATGATAAACAGCTGTAGAGAAATCTGCATTTTTATTTATATGCAAGTAAGGATTTTGAGCACTCAGAGGCGGGGCTGAATACTGAGTACTGCTCTGCACACGCCCCCCGTCTATTGACTGACTAGACACCAGGCTGAGGGCAGAGCCCTGTCCAAGAACTGCGTCCTAGCATCTACATATCATATACTGTACTATAGCTTCTCCACCCTGAGATCTACTCAGAAAGTGAAACTACATATCACTGCTTTATTCACAGGGACAATGTATGATTACACAGACACCAGTAATATGTGTTAGCTTATAAGCATGGGAAAAACACATCTCTAGGTGGTAATGCTATAGTTTGTTGGTTAAGTAATTGGTTTAAGCCTAACGTGTTCTCCATGGAGGCGCGTGAAGACGTTCTGCCGGCGTCCCTGGAGTATGCGAGTATGTATGTATGTATGTCTGTGTCTTGTTTCAATGTGAGTCATGTGTGGGGCCGGAGCGCTGCTCCGGCTCCACACATGTATCAGCGTTAGCACGGATCCGTTGGCACCCTTTAGGTGCCGGATCCGTGCTAACGCTAGTGTGAAAGAGGCCTCAGTTGGCCAAAGTATTCAGTCAAATTAGTAGCTGTCTCAAAAACAAAGACCTATCCACCAAATACCTAGTTACATGGGTTGAAAAACAGATCAACCACAGTCCCCACTCCCCTTCTTTTAGGGAAAGTGGCGAGTCTGGTGAAGTAACAGCACTTGGGCAAAAATTTATGAGCAGTTTGTGACTTCGATGTATTTTAAAGATACATTTGGCGCAACAAATGTCTGACGTGTACCACAAGACGACAATGCATCGATATGTGTAATGCATGTAGTGCAGTGTGTAGGGAATGCAGACAGTGATGAAGTACAGGGAGGATCCGCTACAAGGCTATAATTTCCTGATGTTATTTAGAATAGTAATGGTCCCCCTGCATACCCACATCACTACAATTTATTTTGTTGTACTCCGTTAGATGAGCAGAATAATGAAAATAATGGAAGTATTGGATCGGGCACACATTTTGTCATACGTTTAACGTACATACCATGCCATCCATCTCCATAAAGTTCCATTGTATAAAAAAAAAAAAAAATAAAAAAAATTATATATATTTATATGTTACAATCACCGGTAATCCGGTTTCCTGGAAGTCTCCATGACAGCACAACCTGAGAGTCTTCCTCTGACAGGACAGGAAAATACAGAGAGGGTTAAAAACCCCACCCCCTTCCCCCCCAACACCAGTGTATTATAACTGTAACCCGGAGGGATAGAAAAAAATTGACAAAAAAGAAATAATAGCAGTAGGGTGGGAGGCTTGTGCTGTCATGGAGACTTCCAGGAAACCGGATTACCGGTGAGTGTAATACTCATTTCCCCAGTTGTCTCCATGACAGCACAACCTGAGAACTACCAAAGTGAAAAACTTGGGGGGTGGGGGGGGGGGGGAGGGGGAACAACTGCCCCAAGAACCTTGTGACCAAATGCCATGTCCTCATTAGCAAAAACATCAAGCCTATAATGCTTGGTAAATGTGTGGGTTCTCTTCCAGGTAGCTGCTCTACAGATTTGCTCCAAGGAAGCAAAGGCTCTCTCCGCCAGGAAGCGGAGACTGCCCTAACAGAATGGGCCTTAAGAGAGGGAGGTGGCTCCTTACCTGAGGCCTTGTAAGCCTCTGTAATCGCGCTTCTTATCCAGCGCGCTATAGAGCTCTTAGCCGCCCTTTTACCCTTATCCGGGCCAAAAAAACTGAACAAATAAATTCTCATCTCTTCTCCACTCCTTAGGGATGTCTAAGTAACGTAGGACAGCCCTTCTAACGTCTAAATTATGATATTTAGCTTCCTGCTCATTTTTTGGGTTGGCACAAAAATAAGGAATCACTATATCTTGTGACCTATGGAAGGTAGAAACTAATTTATCTTCAAAAATGGACAAGAAAGGTTCGCGAATAGTCAGAGCTTGCAATTCACATACCCTTCTAGCTGATGAAATTGCTACTAAAAAGATGGTTTTAATAGTCAGCAATTTCAAGGATAGGGTATCTAGGGTTCAAAGGGAGCAGAGGATAGACCCTGGAGAACAGTGTTAAGGTTCCAAGGGGCCACCATGTTTTTAATCCTAGGGCGCAATCTGTCCGCTGCCTTCAGAAACCTAGATATCCAGGGCACCTCGTACAGACTGGTGTTATAGAGGGCACCTAAGGCTGAGACCTGGACTTTTAGGGTATTAGGAGATCGCTCCATATCTAGCCCTTCCTGAAGGAAATCTAGTATGAGCGGAATGTTTGGAGTGGACTGGGTAAATTTGTCTCCTGCCCAGGAGGCAAATTTTTTCCAGACCTTAAGATAGGCCTTAGAGGTGTTAGATTTCCTGCTCAGCAGCAAGGTACTCACAACCTTTAGTGATAGCCCTAAGCCTAAGAGAATTGATTTCTCAGTATCCAGGCCGATAACCTGAGAAGTTTGGGATTGTGATGGTTGACTGGCCCCTGAGACAGAAGATCCGCTGATGGGGAAAACAGAATGGGATCCTCCTGGGAGAGAGACTTCAGGAGGCCAAACCAACCCCTCCTGGGCCAGAAGGGTACTACTAGTATCAGGGTGCATCTCTTTGATCTGAATCTTTGCAGCACTCTCGGAATTATCGGGATTGGGGGAAAGGCATAGACAAGCCCTACAGTCCAGTCTTGGGTAAACGCATCCACTGCCACGCAAGGATCTCTTGGATTCAGGGAGAAGTAATGATGAACCTTGTGATTCTTCCTGCAGGCAAATAAGTCCAGAATCGGATTCCCCCAACGACGTTGAATCAACTGGAACGCCGATTGGGACAGGGACCATTCTCCGGGGTCTATTGTGTGACGACTTAAAGGGTTATTCTCATTTTAGACAATGGGGGCATATCGCTAGGATATGCCCCCATTGTCTTATAGGTGCGGGACCCGCACCTATTTCCAGAACGGAGCCCCCGAACTGAATGAGGGCGCACTGCGCATGCGCAGCCGCCCTCCATTCATTTCTATGGGGCCGCCGAAAATAGCCGAGCACTGGCTCGGCTACTTCCGTCGGCTCCATAGAAATGAATGGGAGCGCACCGCGCATGCATGGCCCGGCTCCCATTCATTTCTATGAGCGGCGCGGGGAGCTGCGCCTGGTGGTGGCCAGACACCCGGAAACCTGGGGTCCTCCAGGCGCAGCGCTCCCCGCTCCGTTCTGGATATAGGTGCGGGTCCCAGCGGTGGGACCCGCACCTATAAGACAATGGGGGCATATCCTAGCGATATGCCCCCATTGTCTAAGATGAGAATACCCCTTTAAGAAGTCTGCCTGTAGATTTAAAGATCCCCTCAGATGGACCACAGACAGTGAGAGAATGTTCTTCTCTGCCCAGCTGAAGATGTGACCTGCAGATGGCGATCTCGTTCCCCCCTGGTGTTGAATGTAGGCCACAGCTGTGGAATTGTCCAAGTGGACTAACACATGGCGCCCTCTTGAGTAGGCCTGCGTTATTTTGAGGCCTTCCCAAATGGCCTGGAGCTCTCTGAAATTGGAGGAGCTTTTCCTCAGAGTCGGGGACCAAGACCCCTGGAAGGAGCCCACTGTCGCATGAGCCCCCCAAACCCTGGCGTCGGTGGTCAGAGAAAATACATTTTCCTGAGCCCAATGTATGCCTTCTTGTAGGTTTTGATCTTTGAGCCACCATCGGAGTGAGTACTTTACTTCTTTCGTAAGACAAATTCTGTAGTCTAGAGTGGACTGTGATTTATTCCAAACCTGAAGAACTAGATTCTGTAGCGGCCTCATATGATGCTGGGCCCAAGCTACTGCTGGAATTGAGGAGGAAAAAAAACCTAGAACCCTCATGGTCTTCCTGATTGAGGAAATGGGGTTTTCTACCTGCAGTTTTAAATTCTGAATCTTGGATGGAGGTAGGAAGGATTTTTGAACTACAGAGTCCAGGGCAATGCCTAGAAAGGTTCTTTGGCTGTCGGGGATAAGGTTGGACTTTCGCCAATTTATAATCCACCCCAACACCTGAAGCCGGTCTAGCACGGTCTGTAGGTGATTTTGAAGGATGTCCGCACTCTCTCCCAAAATTAAGAGGTCGTCCAGATACGGCACTATTGGGATGCCTTCCTGACTTAAGGAGGCTACTACTTCTGCCATTACCTTGGAGAAGATACGAGGGGCGGAAGAAATCCCAAACGGTAGACAATTGAATTGGAAGTGGCGGATCCTCCCCTCCTGGGAGATCGCAAACCTGAGGTATTTCCTGGATGAGGGATGGATTGGAATGTGACAGTAGGCGTCTTTGAGGTCGACCGTGACCATCAGTGCACCCTTGTTTATTAATTTTACTGCAGATTTGATATTCTCCATTTTGAACCTGCGATACACTACATGTTTGTTTAGTGGTTTCAGGTTCGGAATTTCCCGTTTGGTTTTGGAACTAAGACTAAGGGGGAGTAATGACCTGCTCCTAATTCCAGCTCTGGTACATCTTCTATCGCTCCAAGATCTAGTAGCTCCCTTATGCCCTCGGACAGAAGCGACTGTTGGGATGGTGGAAGTTGAGTTAAAGTGAACTTTTGTGGGGGAGGAGACAGCAGCTCGATTGAGTAGCCTTCTTTTATAATTTTCAGGATAAACTGGTCTCTGATGTAACAATCCCAAGCTGGAAAAAAAGAGCTCAGCCTTCCCCCCCCGACACGCGTGGCGTCATTGCTTGGAAGAGGAAGCCGCAGAGGGATCTCTTTTGTTTGGGTTAAACAAAAAGTTCTTCCCTCGACTTCCTTTGTTATGTGACCATCTTCCCGATTTTCCTCTATCTGACCTAGTATCTTGGCATTGCTGTTTTGCACAAAAAAAAAAAACTGGGATTTGTTCCGATATCTATCTTCTGGAAGCCCTTTTTTACGGTCGGTGGCGTTTTCCAGAATTTTGTCTAGGTCGGGCCCAAACACGTACTGCCCATAGAAGGGAAGGGATATCAACTTGTTCTTAGAAGTCATGTCCCCTGTCCAGGCCTTCAACCAGAGGACCCTTCTGGTGGTATTTGAGAGAACTGCAGTACGGGCAGCAAGCCTTACTGACTCGGCCGAGGAGTCAGCTAAGAAACTAGTGGCCACTTTTAGCAAGGGAAGACTCTCTAGAATCTGATCCCTTGGAGTTTTGTTGATTGCACCTCTAGTTGTTCTAGCCAGACCTTCAGGGTGCAGGTTGCCGCAACTCCGGGTTTTAAAAGGGCCACAGTGGCTTCCCATGTCTTTTTAAGAAGACTCTCGGCTTTTCTGTCCATGGGGTCTTTTAGTTGCGCTGCATCCTCAAAGGGGAGAGCCGTGCGCTTAGCTACTTTGGCAACTGGGGCATCTACCCTCGGAATTGCCTCCCAGCCAGCGCAGTCTTTTTCGCCAAAAGGATAGCGCCTTTTTAAACCGCGGGGAATAAATGAACCTTTTTCTGGTTTATCCCATTCAGACCTAATCACTTTTTGAATATTATCCGGGACAGGGAATACAGATCTATGTCTTTCTCCTAGACCCCCGAAAATTTCCTTCTGAACAGACTTGGGCCTTCCCGGGATCTCCATCCTGATAGTGGCTCTTATGGCCTTAATTAATTCCTCAATATCATCAGGATTAACGAGGAATCTTCTATATTCATTTTCTTCCTCCGACTCCTGGTCCAGGTCAACAAACTCCGGATCTGATAAGTCTGGGTTTACGGAATCAGAATCACTACCCCCAGATAGGGGATCCCTGGGCAACCCCGACCTATGGGGAGGGGGTCTACGGGAGGGGGGAGGTGAAGTTTTACGGGCCGCCAAGGCCGAACAGACCTCGTCCCTGACCATAGATTTGATTTCCGTCAAGGAGGCTGGTAGATTCCGCCTTCACTACCGACTCCGTACAATCTTTACATAGGGGTTTAACCCCAGAGGAGGCGTTTATCACAAACCCCACACTTCCTAGCTTTAACTTTAGCAGTGGAAGATGACTCCTTTTCTCCCTAAAAGTAAAGGGGGAGAGAAGAGTCACCATACCAAGGGTCTCACAAGAAAATGGAGGGTGCCTGAAAAGGCTACTCACAGAACCCTGGTTCGGTGGAGGCTCCATCCCAGAGCCTGCAGTGGAGGGGTTGCTCATGCTGTCCTTCCCCCGCCAACAGCCAGCCGTACATGCAGTATGCAGTGGAGAAAAGCCGGGTGCAAGATCCGGTGGGCGCCGCCATCTTTGTAGTCCCAGAGCATGCCCAGTGCGCCCGGCGTGACATCATGACGTAGCTCCGCCCCCAGGACGTCAGGCATCATCTCCAGGCGGCCAGAGGGAAGCGCGTCACAGCGCCGCTCCGGCCGCCATCTTACCACTCCGCATGAAGCCCATCAGGACCGCCGCAGGAGGGAGCTTCGCAGGGGCCATCCAAACCATGACCCGGGCACCGGCCGATGCAGAGGAGGGAGAGCCCAACTAGGGATCCGACCCCTGGCCACAAAGAAAAAAAGGTAACAAAAAAAAAAAAAAAAAAACAAAAAAAAAACACAGAGCTGGGACTCCAGCGTCTCCCAGCACCTCTCCTGATCTTCCTTCCTGACAGGACAGGAAAATACACTGGTGCTGGGGGGAAGGGGTGGGGTTTTTAAACCTCTCTGTATTTTCCTGTCCAATCAGAGGAAGACTATCTCAGGTTGTGCTGTCATGGAGACGACTGGGGAAATATATATATATATATATATATATATATATATATATATATATATATACCACATACATACATATATATAAAATACGTTGCATCCTGCAAAAGTCCAGCAAACAATTTCATATAAAAACGGACGGAATTCTATTAATTCTATAATTTATCTGAGGTGTCCGTTTAAAGAGGTTGTCCGGGTTCAGAGCTGAACCCGGACATACCCAGGTTTTGACTCCCGCAGCCCTCCTGAACAGGGCATCGGAGCATCTCATGCTCCAATGCCCTCCCTTGCCCTGGATCGCGCAGGGCAAGGGTTCTTTTGTTTATAACCATTCACTGCCGAGCGGAGGCTTCCGCCCGGCAGTGAGTTCGGTGACGTCACCTGCCGTAATGGGCTGGCTTTAGCGCTGCCCTAGCCGTTTGAATGGCTAGGGCAGCGCTAAAGCCCGCCCATCAGCGCCGATGACGTCACCGGGCTCACTGCCGGGCGGAAGCCTCCGCCTGGCAGAGCCCGGTACGTCACCGGAACCGGGCTAAATTCCTTTGCCCTGCGCTAATTAGCGCAGGGCAAAGGAGGGCATTGGAGCATAGGATGCTCCGATGCCCTGTTCAGGCGGGCTGCCTGGGTGAACCGAAAGGTATGTCCGGGTTCAGCTCTGAACCCGGACAACCCCTTTAACTATAAGTTTTTTCAAATATGTTAAACACATGACAGAAATGTGATGTGACCCCAGCCTAAAGGCCCTTTCACACGACCGTGGAGCACGGTCCAGGACGGTCCGTGAAAACCCGGACCGTACTCCTTCTGAGGGCAGGAGTACACGGCGTCATTGGTTGCTATGACGCCTTGCGCTTCATAAGGCCACCGCTGTACAGTGATATACTCTGTACGAGCGTGTACAGTGCATCACTGTACAGCGGCGGCCTCAGGAAGCGCACGGCGTCATAGCAACCAATGACGCCGTGTACTCCTGCCCTCAGAAGGAGCACGGTCCGGGTTTTCGCGGACCGTCCCGGACCGTGCTCCACAGTCATGTGAAAGGGCCCTAACTGACAGAAAACAAAACAGACTCCAATGACTGATGGTTTCCGTTCAGTTTCTGTTTGCGATCCTGACTTATCAGACAAAAAAAGTCCTGCATGCGAGAATTTTTTGGGACGGTCTTTTTGACAAAATCTGTGACAGATTCTCCAAATGCAGTCTCCAACGCAAATGTGAACAAGTGCAGGCTACATATTATGTATTTAAAATTACTGCAACTTTCGTACGCCTTATTGGCTAAAAATACTCCTCAAGAATGGTAAGAGGAGTATTTTTACTCATCCGGAAAAAAATAAAATGAAAACGCGATCTCTGGTTGTGGGTCCCAACGCTGGGACCTGCACCTATCTCCTAAGAAGAGCCCCACAAAGTGATAGCTGGAGGAGTCCGGTCACCACCAAGCGCTCTACCTATAGAAGTGAATGGGAGAGAACTACGTCCTACCGGCCACTGCTCCCATATTTTTGGTGCCCCTCCAATAGAAACTAATGGAGGGCGGCTGCACAAGCGCAGTGAGCCCTCCACCACTTTAGGGGGGTGGGTTCTGTTCTCAGTATAGATGCGGATCCCACCGCTATCAGACAATGGGGGTATATCCTAGTGATATTCCCCCATTGTCTGAGATGAGGCAACCCATTTAACGTTAGTGTGAAACTAGCCTAAAATGGGACTAAATAAAAAACAAAAAAAACTTTTCGCCTCTGCTCTCTCCACAGCACGGTGTCTACGCATTACACTGACGGCACATAGCATCAGGTCATAGTGTGCTCTGACCCACACTGGGGGAGATTTATCCAACTGGTTTAAAGGAAAACTGGCTTAGTTTCCCATAGCAATCAGATTCCATCTTTCATTTTCCAAAAGAACTCTGCAAAAATTGAAAGGAGGAACCCGATTGGTTGTCATGGGCAACTAATCCAGTTTTCCTTTACACCAGTGTTGATAAATAGACCCCACTAGGTCCTGTTCTCTAGCTCTGCAGGACCACGACTTAGTGCAGTGCAAGCATCTGGAGAAGAACACACAGTGGTGAGTTATACCAGTGCACCCCAAAAATAAATCCATTTATCCTCCTCATGGGCCCCTTTCAGCAGCAGCTTCCTCTTTTCCCATGGTAGCTACCCCCTGCATACAAATCAACAATGTAGACACTGCCTCTGAATGATGCCTGACAAAGTTTGCAAAGCAAACATTACCATATAAAATAGCGCTACTCCAAGCCCCATATATGCATTCCACATAGAGGCAGGACCAGCACACACTCAGCACGTGTGACGTTATTACTTACTGGACCCGCCTTAGATATTCCTGCGGTGTACGAGGGGGAACTGCAGGATCGAAATCTTCCGTCAGGTCGCACTTCCCTACTGGAAGGAGCCGCGGCATCACCTCCTCAGGCCCAGAGTCCATGCTTGCGCGGTAGTGACTAGAACGGAGTTGCTCCTGGCAGATATGTCATAGGAAGAGGCGGGGTCTCGCCGTCCATGGGGCGGGGCCTCAGGACATGCCGGAGATTCGGCAGAGCGCGTTGGTGGAGAGAGGAGCAGATGCTGCAGGTTGGTGTGTGGATGAGAGTAATGATTGTTATTTTTTATTTATTTTTTTACTTGGGGGCATTTTTGCAGTGACTTAATGGAGGGGGTGATCTTTGAACTGGGGACTATATGCTAGAGGGGCTGAAGGCAGGGGGAGTGATGTATTTTACCTGGGACTGTATGCTGGACAGACTGAAGTTAGGTGGAGTAATGTATTTTGCATGGGACTGTATGCTAGAGGGGCTGAAGGCAGAGGGAGTGATGAATTTACATGGTACTGTGTGCTGGAGGGGGGGAAGGCAGGGGGGAGTGATGTATTTTATATGGGACTAGGGTTGGGCGATATAAAAAATATTCCCCACGATGATGTTAAGAAATGTATCACGATTATGATATATATCGCAATAAATGCCAATTCAGAATAAAATTTAAAAAAAAAAAAACACTCAAAACATGTATTAGTGTTTCCATGTTGCCCCCATACATTATAATGTCTCCTTGATGTCCCCGTACACAAATATCTCTTAGTTGCCCCACCAAGAACAGGGTCACCCTTCCCCCCCAATCTAATGGAGCAGCCAGTCAGGCGTGCGTCCTGCTGCTCCATTCATTCTCTATGGTAGTGCTGGAGATAATAGCGAACAGTTATCTTCCGTGCTCCCATATAAAGTGGGACATGCTGGTGGAAAACCCTGATAAGTGGGTTGTTCAGAGTGTGCCTATCATAGGTGCACATTGTCAAAAGGGCACACTGGCATCATAAACATGCCTTTCAGCCAAATAAAGTATTGGGGGTCATTTAATAAAGACCAGTGGTTCCCATATGTGTCTTGGTCCCTACACACTACAGCCATATTACCGCAACCCCAGAGAACAGTGATTGTTATCTCAGCCCCGGCCTCTCCGGGCAGGAGCTCCTAGAGCGCTGTGCCTGTTACCTTAGCCCCAGCCTGTCAGCGCAGCAGCCCCCAGAGTGCAGTGCCTGTTAGCACCAGTCTCCTGCCTCCATGGTTTACATTGGCTAGATGCAATTTCTTTGTGACCTAATGGACCTGAGATGGACCTTTAGCCAGTAAGAAGCCAACTACGATTAAAAGCCAAAAACGTAGTCGCCAAAATGCCCCATTAGACTTCATCTGCTTCTGACTAAGAGGCCGATTGTATTCAGTACTCTGATATGTCCTCCTTTTCCTTTTCTGATGAGAAGGAAGGAAGAAATTACTAAGAGCTATAAGTCTACTATGGGGATCGAGGAAGGTAAAGAACCTAGATCTATGCAGGACATTATGTTTGGACGATTGGAATCACGTAAGCGTAGAACCTTTCCAATTCATAAAAATGTCACAACTCTTATTAACCACTTCAGATCTGGGCCATTTCCCCCCTTCCTGACCAGGCCTAATTTTGCAAATCTGACATGTGTCACTTCATGTGGTAATAACTTTGGAACGCTTTTACTTATCCAAGCGATTCTGAGATTGTTTTCTCGTGACACATTGTACTTCAAGTTAATGGTAAATTTGAGTCGAGTCCACACATGGAGTACTGTGTACAGTTCTGGGCTCCTGTGAACAAGGCAGACATAGCAGAGCTGGAGAGGGTTCAGAGGAGGGCAACTAAAGTCATAGCTGGAATGGGTGGACTACAGTACCCAGAAAGATTATCAAAATTAGGGTTATTCACTTTAGAAAAAAGACGACTGAGGGGAGATCTAATAACAATGTATAAATATATCTCCCATGATCTCTTTATCCCAAGGACAGTGACCATGACGAGGGGACATCCTCTGTGCCTGGAGGAAAGAAGGTTTGTACACAAACATAGAAGAAAATTCTTTATGGTAAGAGCAGTGAGATTGTGGAACTCTCTGCCTGATGAGGTGGTGATGGTAAGTTCACTAAAAGAGTTCAAGAGGGGCCTGGAGGTATTTCTGGAGGGTAATAATATTATAGGTTATAGTTACTAGATATGGGTTGTTGTTGATCCAGGGAGTAATTCTGATTGCCTGATTGGAGTCGGGAAGGATTTTTTTCCCCTAAAGTGAGGAAAATTGGCTTCTACCTCACAGGGTTTTTTTTTGCCTTCCTCTGGATCAACTTGTAGGAAAACAGGTCAAACTGGATGGACAGATGTCTTTTTTTCGGCCTTATAATGTGATATTTTTATAGAGCCGGTCGTTTCGGACGCGGTGATACCAAATATGTCTATCTTATTTATTTTTATTTCTAACATTTTTTAAATGAAATATTTGGGGGAAAATTATTTTTTTTTATATATATATGTGATTTTTTTTTATATATAATACTCTATTTTTTGTATTTTTTTTTTTTACACTTTGTGTCCCCCATAAGGTCATACAAGACCTCAGGGGGACATTTAACTTCACTTATTTATTTATTTTTTTTTTTTTACACTTGATTTCTCCTGTAACTGGGGCTGACATAGTAGCCCCAGTTACAGGGGAAATACATCCCCAGAGAGGCTGTACAGCATAATACTATGCTGTACAGCCTCAGTGCAGGGCTGATCGGGTCTATGAGAGACCTGGCAGGGCCGGAACAGGAAGCGCAATAGCGGTGAGGCTGTGTATACAGCGATCTAGAAGGGGGGGACCCCTGGGAACGGTCTTCTCTTTGGGGTACCCTGCCGATTAGCGTGCAGCTGCTATCTCTGAATAGACGTTCAGAAACGTCCATTCAGAGATAGATAACCACTTCCCGAATGTTTATAGTCAACGGGTGGACGGGAAGTGGTTAAGGGAGAATGGAAGAGACCGAATAGGAGAGTCTTTATATCCAGAAGATTAAAGGGGTATTCCAGTAATGTAACTTAAGGTTATGTTTTTTTTTTCCCTGCTTCCCTAATCTCCAACAGCGCTTGGGTCCTAGATATCATAGGAGCAGCGTTAAAGCTGGACTTTCGTTCTTTTCCTCCAGAAAGATTCATAATTACAAAGGTACAGTCATTAAGGCTAGGTGTTTCAGCCATGGAGGAAGAGGTTTTAAAGTTATTAACCCCTTCACCCCCGGAGCTTTTTTCGGTTCTGCATTTTCGTTTTGCGCTCCCTGCCTTCAAACAGCCATAACTCTTTTATTTTTCTGTTCACATAGCTGTATGAGGGCTTGTTTTTTGCGGGACAAGTTGTACTTTCCAACGCCACCATTTAATATTGCATACGGTGTAGTGGGAAGCGGGAAAAAAATTCCAAACCGGGTGAAATTGCAAAGAAAACGCTATTCCGCTACAGTTCTACGGGTTTCTTATTTACAGCGTTCGATGTGCATTAAAACTGATCCGTTACTTTCATTCTACTGGTCAGTACGAATCCGGCAATACCTAATATGTATAGTTTTTCCTGCGTTTTCATAGTGATAAAATAATTAGAAAGTTGCCCTTTTTTTTTTTTTTCCTTGTCATATCTTGACCCCTATAACTTTTTGGTATTTATGTGTACAGAGCTGTATGGGGGCTCATTTTTTGCGGGACGATCTGAAGTTTTTATTGATACCATTCTGGGTTGTGTATGACTTTTTGATCACTTTTTATTTAATTTTTTTTAGAAAAAAAAAGCGACAAAAAACGGCAAATCGCCATTTGGACGCTTTTTTCCGCCACACAATTCGCCGTATTGGAATTTTTTTTTATATATTTTAAAAGTACGGGCGTTTTCGGTCACGGTGATACCCATGATGTCTATATTTATTGTTATTTAGGTATTTATTTTTTACTTATACGGAAAGGGGGGTGATTTGAACTTTTACTTTATCTTTTTTATTTTTTATATATTTTTTAACATTTTTTTTTATTTTTTTTTTACTATTAGCTCAAATATGGGCTTATATATTGTGGCTTTTTTTTTTTTCTTTATGAGCAATTATGGATTTTATAGACTCAGAAATCCATGAGTTGCTCATTTCTTATCCTGGCCTGCCATCTAGTGGCCAGAATAAGAATTGCACTTTGAAAACTGTAATCCTCACCAGCGAGGATTACAGTTTTCATATGGTGTACAGACACCCCGATTGGCCACACGGGGTGTCTGTACACCACCCGGAAGCTAACGCTTCCGGGTTTAGACGCAACTCACGGCATCTAGTCACCCCGGAAGACGCCGCCGACATAGTAGGTAGCGGCAAGTCTCTGCTGTTAGTTATATAGAAAGCGGGGGCACACCTATATTAAAATAGAGTGCACGTCACGGTCCGGAACCAAACCAATTGTGACTACATAAACAATTGTTATTACCCCTGAGGAAGCTGACTTGATCGGCGATACGCGTGGGGAACACATCCTCCTAACAGCATGCCACACAAACGCCTGATTAGATGAGTATATTTATTGATGAATTGTTTTTTTGGATGTCACATCTGTCTTTCTCAATCATGTTGTACCTGTTAATACTCTTCATCAGCTATATTAATCATGTTGGCGTATTGGACTTAGTGTGGCAGCTACATTTGTTTTGTTGTTAGAGGTATGGTTGAGCTTATTTGAACTCTTCCATTGTGGTCTTATTGTATACAATTTTTTAAAATAACTATGTGCTAGTGTGTTTATAATAAAATTCATATATATATTTTTAGATGTGCGGTCTTTGTGCGGTCTGTCTGTTTATGTAGTCACAATAAGTCTCTGCTGTTAGAAACAGCAGAGACTTGCCGGCCATGACGCCCGCCGCACCCGCGAGCGGGCGCCATGTGCCCGCATCGCCCCAGCGCCGTACATGTACAGCGCTGGGCGTGAAGGGGTTAAACAAGGAGGTTTTGGTTCCAGACCCAGTAGAAGAAGGAAGAGGCTTCTACTCCCCTTTGTTTCTGGTAAAAAAGCCCGATGGCTCTTATAGGACTATCATAAACTTAAAAAAGTTGAATCTGTACCTAAATTTAAAAAAGTTCAATTTGGAATAAATTAAATCAGTGGTAAACCTGCTTTTCCCTTCCTGTTTTATGGCGGTCTTAGATTTAAAAGACGCGTATTATATACCAATTTGCCCGCAACACAAAAGATTTCTGAGGGTGGCAGTCCAAGTTAAAGGAAAATTGTTACACCTACAGTTTCAGGCCATGCTGTTCGGTTTGTCCATGGCTCCTTGGGTCTTTACGAAGCTGGTGGTCGAGATGGGAGCTCACATAAGAGAGTAGGGTGTTCTCTTTGTCCCATATCTAGATGATTTTTTGGTTATAGCAGATTCAGAGAGGGCAGGCAGGCGGTCAGTGTCAACAGTATTACAGATTTTAGAGGAATTGGGCTGATTCTAAACAGAGAAAAATCCTGCCCTTCCCCATCTCAGTCTCAGGTTTTCCTGGGGCTACTTGTGGACTCCAGGGTCCAGAGGATTTTTTTAACCGAAGTGAAAAAAATACAAAACGTTTTTCATTTGGTGTCAGATCTTTTTCATCTTCAGGTAATTTCTCTGAGATGGGGAATGTCAATCTTGGGATCCCTTTCAGCCTGCATTCCAGCGGTAAGATGGGTGCAATTTCACGCCAGAGCTCTTCAATGGGAGATTCTTTCCTTTGGGGCGAAGGGAAAAGTCCCCTTAGAGGAGAAGTTAAAAATGTTGGATCAGACCCTGCAGAATCTGACCTGGTGGTTAGAAAAGAAAAACCTAGATCAGGGGCTTCCCTGGAAGTTGGAGGAATTAGTTTGCCTTACTACAGATGCGAGCCCAAAGGGTTGGGGGGCTCACATTCAGGGTTTCCATCAGGGCAGTTGGGAAGAAAAAGAAAAGGAGGGCTCTTCCAATCTGAAGAAATTAACTGTGGTGCGGAAAGCCCTGTCTGCGGCGCTTCCCAGGCTAAAAGGGTCAAATATAAGGCTCATGTCAGACAACAGGATGGCAGTGTCCTACATAAACAAACGGAGGCACAAAGTGCTGGAATCTAATGTCAGAGACCCAAGAGATTTTAGCTGTTGCCAAGAAGAACTTTCTGTCAATATCAGGGGGTTGGACAATTCACAGGCAGACTATCTCAGCCGACATTCCTTGTCCCAGGCAGAATGGAGTTTGAGTCAGGAAATTTTCAAAAAGATTATGGCTCTATGGGGCGTCTGGTGATAGATCTTTTTGCTATGGCCAACAACAGGAAATTTCCAAGATTCTATTCCCTAGACTCCAGGGGATCCCCTTATGGGATAGACGCCCTTATGCACAGATGGGATTTTCCACTCAGTTATGCCTTTCCCCCTATTCTTCTAATTCCGAGAGTTCTAAAGAAGTTCAGGGAGGAAAGAGCAAGGGTGATATTAATCGCCCTGTTCTGGCCAAGGAGGACCAGGTTTTCGTGGCTCAGGATGATGTCCATTTCGGACCCCTGAGTCCTTCGGGAAAACTAGGATCTTCTGAGCCAGGACCCAATTTTCCACCCGTCGCTAAAATACCTCCATCTGAGGGCATGGAATTTGAAAGGAGTCTATTAGCAAGGAGAGGTTTTTCTGATAGATTAATCTCCACTCTTTCAACCACTTCCCATCCGCCCATAGACTATAAACGTCTGGGAAGTGGTTACATATCTCTGAATGGACGTTTCTGAATGTCCATTCAGAGATAGCAGCTGCACGCTAATTGTTCAGCTGCACAGTGGGGTACCTGCTGTCAGTGACAGCAGGATACCCCAAAGAGAAGGCAGGGACCGTTCCCAGGGGTCCCTGCCTTCTAGATCGCTGCGGTCACGTGCATGAGCTGCCGGGTCTTTCATAGACCCGATCAGCCCTGCACTGAGGCTGTACAGCATAGAATTATGCTGTACAGCCTCTCTGGGGGTGTATTTCCCCTGTAACTGGGGCTACTATGTCAGCCCCAGTTACAGGAGAAATCAATAGTTTAAAAAAAAATAAAAAAAGTAAAGTTAAATGTCTACCTGAGGTCTTGTATGACCTTATGGGGGACACAAAGTGTAAAATTAAAAAATAAAAAATAAAAATAAATATAATAATAAAAAATAAAAAATAGAGTATTATAAAAAAATAATTTCCCCCAAAATATGTCATTAAAAAATATTACAAATAAAAATAAATAAATAAAATAGATATATTTGGTATCATCGCATCCGCAACGACCGGCTCTATAAATATATCACATGATCTACCCCATCAGTTTAACGTAAAAAAAAAAAACATTATGCCAAAACAGATTTTTTAATTACCTCACCTCTCAAAAAACATATCAATCAATCAAAAAGTCGTATGTATCCCAAAATGGTAGCAATAAAAACGTCATCTCATCCCGCAAAAAATGAGCCCACACAAAAGATCATAGCCAGAAAAATGAAAAAAATATGGCTCTTAAAAAATTGCATCACAAAAACATTTTTTTCTAAAAATGCTCTTATTGTGTAAAACGTAAAAATTAATAAAAATTAGACATATGTGGTATAGTTGCGTCCGTAACAACTGGCTCTACAAAAATATCACATGATTTACCCCATCAAGTGAACCGCGTAAATAAAATCTAATAAAAATTATGCCAAAACAGCTTTTTTTGTTGCCTCACCTACCAAAAAACATAATATCAAACAATCAAAAAGTTGTATGCATCCCAAAATGGTAGCAATAAAAACATCACCTCATCCCGCAAAAAATGAGCCCCCACACAAGATCATAGCCAGAAAAATGAAAAAAATATGGCTCTTAAAAAATTGCAATACAAAAACATGATTTTTTTTCTAAAAATGCTCTTATTGTGTAAAACGTAAAAAAATAAAATAAAAAATAGACATCTTTGGTATTATTGCGTCTGTAACAACTGGCTCTACAAAAATATCACCCCATCAAGTGAACGGTGTAAAAAAAAAATATATGGAAAAATGCCCCATAACTGCTTTTTTGTGACTTAACCTCCCAAAAATGAGATTAAAAAGTGATCAGAAAGCCGGATGTACCCCAAAATGGTGCCATTAAAAAGCACAGCTTGTCCCGCAAAAAATAAGCCCTCACGCAGCTCAGTCCACAAAAAAATTAAAAAGTTATTGCTCTTTAAATCCATGACAGAAAATTCCATGTTAGAAAACTCAGATACTGCTCCTCCCCTTCTGAGCCCTGGCGTATCCCCAAATAACAGTTTATGACGACATGCAAACTGCAGAATCGGGGTAATGAATATTGAGTTTTGTTTTGTTGTTAACCCTTGATGTGTTACAGGGGAAAAAATGATTAAAATGGAAAATCTGCAAAAAAGTGAAATTTTGAAATTTCATATCTATTTTGCTTTAATTCCTGTGGAATACTTAAAGGGTTAACAACATTTCTAAAACCAGTTTTGAATAGTTTGAGGGGTGTAGTTTCTAAAATTGGGTAATTTATGGGTGGTTTCTATTATGTAAGCCTCACAAACTGACTTCAGAACTGAACTGGTCCTTAAAAAAGTTGATTTTGCAAATTTGCATAAATTGCTTCTAAAATTCTAAACCTTATAATGTCCTAAAAAATAAAATTACACTACCAAAATGATGCCAACATAAAGTAGACATATGGGGAATGTCAATTAATAAGTATTTTATGGGGTATCACTATCTGTCTTAAAAGCAGAGAGATTCAAATTTAGAAAACAGTGAATTTTTTCAAATTTTCGTTAACTTTTGGATTTTTTAATAAATAAAAGTAAAACATATCGACTCAAATTTACCATTAACATGAAGTACAATGTGTCACGAGAAAACAGTCTCAGAATCGCTTGGATAAGTAAAAGCGTTCCAAATTTTTACCACATGAATATTTGCTAAATTAGGCCTGGTCAGGAAGGGGGTAAATGGCCCGGATGGGAAGTGGTTAAAGAACAAGAAGTGTACTACCATATCTATCTACTGTAGAGTTTGGAATGCGTTCTTACAGTTTTCAGGCATTGAGTTTTGTAATATTCCTGAGATAGTTCCTGTAAATCTGATTTTGAAGTTCTTACAAAAGGGGTTAGATATGGTTTTAGCTTCCAGTACTCTTAAAGGGGTTCTGCAGTTTTTTTCAAACTGATGATCTATCCTCTGGATAGATCATCAGCATCTGATCGGCAGGGGTCCGACACCTGGGACCCCTGCCGATCAGCTGTTTGAGAAGGCAGCGGCGCTGCAGGAGCGCCGCGGCTTTCTCTGTGTTTACCGCAGGCCCAGTGACGTCACGACTAGTATCACTGGCCTGGGCGGGGCTAAGCTCCGTTCACATGAATGGAGCTTAGCCGCGCCCAGGCCAGTGATAGTAGTCGTGACGTCACTGGCCTGCGGTAGACACAGAGAAGGCCGCGGCGCTCCTGCAGCGCCGCTGCCTTCTCAAACAGCTGATCGGCAGGGGTCCCGGGTGTCGGACCCCCGCCGATCAGATGCTGATGTTTGAAAAAACTACAGAACCCCTTTAAAGTTCAGGTTTCTGTCAGTTGTTTTCGGTCAGGATATTGCTAGATCCCATTGGGTTACTAGGTTATTTCGTGCGGTCAGTAGGTCTGCCCCTTTGTCATCTCCTAGAGTTCCTCTGTGGGATTTGAACCTAGTATTAAGTGCTTTGACCAGGCCCCCTTTTGAACCTTTGGAAGATATCCCTGTTAGAATTTTAACCTTTAAGCTGTGTCTTTTAGTCGCCTTTACTTCCGCTAGAAGAGTTAGTGAGATCCAGGCAATGTCAGCTAATCCACCATATACCACCGTTTTGGAATACAGAGTCTTGATAGAATTAGATCCCGCGTTCCTTCCCAAGGTGGCTACTAAATTTCACAGATCAAAAAAAAAATATTGTACTACCTGCCTTTTTTCAGAACCCGAAGAATAGGGAGGAAGAGACTCTCCATTGTTTAGACATCAGAAGGTCTATGATGGTCTATGATGCAGTATCTTTCATGCACTAAAGATTGGAGGAAGTCCTCCTGTCTATTTATTCTTTTCCAGGGTATTAACAAAGGCAAAGCAGCTACAAAATTGTCTATTGCAAGGTGGATTACTTCTGCTATTTCCTTGGATTATACTTCTTCAGGCCTTCCTGCTCCGGGGGACTTAAAGCACATTCTACCAGGGCAATAGCCACTTCCTGGTCAGTGA
Organism: Rhinella marina; assembly: GCA_900303285.1. NCBI lineage: Eukaryota > Metazoa > Chordata > Amphibia > Anura > Bufonidae > Rhinella > Rhinella marina. The sequence goes on from ONZH01008800.1 coordinate 45,983, forward strand.
AGGGTAACGTCTCTATTGAAGACATCTGTAAAGCTGCAACATGGTCTGTCCGTCCACTTTCTTCAGGCACTATAGACTTGATCTCTCCTCTCCTGAAGATCTTTCCTTTGGCGAAAGGGTGCTTTCTTTTGTCAACCCACCCTGATTTTTTCCTTTCACCCATGACAGCACCATAGAGAGGTAGATCCGCCCCCACAACTGGACAGGAAGCCCCAGAGCAATCAAAAATGGAACACCCACTTCCTCCTTCAGTGTGGTTTCCCGTCCTTCGGACAGAGGAGCCTGGAGCATGCAGCTCCCGGGGCTCTGAAGCAAGGAACACCTTATGGATTGAATTTAGGTGTTTTTAGTGAATATTTTTGTTGTGTGGTTGTCTGCCTCTTGGCTTTTGGGCCTGGTTGTCTGCCTCTTGGCTTTTGGGCCTGGTTGTCTGCCTCTTGGCTTTTGGGCCTGGTTGTCTGCCTCTTGGCTTTTGGGCCTGGTTGTCTGCCTCTTGGCTTTTGGGCCTGGTTGTCTGCCTCTTGGCTTTTGGGCCTGGTTGTCTGCCTCTTGGCTTTTGGGCCTGGTTGTCTGCCTATTGGTTTCAGGGCCTGGTTGTCTGCCTCTTGGCTTTTGGGCCTGGTTGTCTGCCTCTTGGTTTCGGGGCCTGGTTGTCTGCCTCTTGGCTTCGGGGCCTGGATGGCCTGCCTCTTGGCTTCGGGGCCTGGATGGCCTGCCTCTTGGCTTCGGGGCCTGGATGGCCTGCCTCTTGGCTTCGGGGCCTGGATGGCCTGCCTCTTGGCTTCGGGGCCTGGATGGCCTGCCTCTTGGCTTCGGGGTGGATGGCCTGCCTCTTGGCTTCGGGGCCTGGATGGCCTGCCTCTTGGCTTTGGGGCCTGGATGGTTGCCTGGCTACAGGCTGAATACCTTTGATCTTACGTTGGTTTCACTGAATCTGTTACCTGTCTGGCTGATCTCCTGTGCGGCTATGCTGGTTAGTTGATCAGATGTCTATCTATGCTTGCTTAGCTGAATGTATGGCATGTATTCCAGCTTCATTAAAAGACTGGCTGCTGAGCGTCTGTGCTTCTATGCCTGGTTAGTTGAACACTTGTGCATCCATGCCTGCTCGGCTGACTGTCTTTGTGTCTGTGCCTGCTCGGCTGACTGCCTTTTGAGTCTGTGCCCGCTTGGCTGACTGCCTTTTGAGTCTGTGCCCGCTCGGCTGGCTGCCTTTTGAGTCTGTGCCCGCTCGGCTGGCTGCCTTTTGAGTCTGTGCCCGCTCGGCTGGCTGCCTTTTGAGTCTGTGCCCGCTCGGCTGGCTGCCTTTTGAGTCTGTGCCCGCTCGGCTGGCTGCCTTTTGAGTCTGTGCCCGCTCGGCTGGCTGCCTTTTGAGTCTGTGCCCGCTTGGCGGATCCACCTCTCTTTGGCGCTGTCATGGTTTCTGGAAAACCTAATTACTGGTGAGTGTAATTGTTATTTTCTCTAATAATTCGCTCTCTATGTGCTGTCCTGGGTGTATGGGAAAAATGAATGTTACTTACGGTAATTGGATTTTCCAGAACCCAGGACAGCGCCCTTTATTTCCCTCCCTTGGGTGTTGGTATATTCCTTTTGGTCACGGGTAGGGTTGCACCGGGTATCGAATTATCGATATCCAATCAATACTTTTGTACTGGTATTGATTTGATACCGGGATTTGCTTGTTACCAATACTAAGCTGCGCTACTGCACAGCCTAGTATCAGAGAACATGGAGCGCGCTGCTCTCAGAGCGCTCCATGTTGTCCTCTGCAGCACAGTGGAGAAGGAGTCCCTCCCTCCCCCATGTGCTACTGCTGCCGCTGCCACCAATGAGAGGAGGAGGGGAGGGGCTGTGGCCTCTGCGCCACCAATGAATATAACTGAACTTTTAATACAAGTACAGGGGGCGGGTGCCGGTGGCAAAATTACATAACCGGCACCTGACCTCTATTACAGGGAGCTGCGATCAACGGCAGTTATCCCCTCAGGTGCTGCAGTGCACTCTCCCACACCCATTAAAAACACTGGTGGCGTAGTTTGCCCCTCCAATTACCCCAATTAAAGTAATTGGTGGCAGTTCCGATCGGAGCCCCAGCAGTGTAATCGCGGGGCTCCGATCGTTTACCATGGGAGCCAGGATGCTACTGAATCAAAAGTTTGGTATCGTGACAACCCTAGTCACGGGTGTGCATTAAAAAAAAAACAAAAGTTATATTGTTATTCCTAGGAGTTCAGATTAATTGTAATATATACACTCACCGGCCACTTTATTAGGTACACCTGTCCAACTGCTCGTTAACACTTGATTTCTAATCAGCCAATCACATGGCGGCAACTCAGTGCATTTAGGCATGTAGACATGGTCAAGACAATCTCCTGCAGTTCAAACCGAGCATCAGTATGGGGAAGAAAGGTGATTTGAGTCCCTTTGAACGTGGCATGGTTGTTGGTGCCAGAAGGGCTGGTCTGAGTATTTCAGAAACTGCTGATCTACTGGGATTTTCACGCACAACCATCTCTAGGGTTTACAGAGAATGGTCCGAAAAAGAAAAAACATCCAGTGAGCGGCAGTTCTGTGGGCGGAAATGCCTTGTTGATGCCAGAGGTCAGAGGAGAATGGGCAGACTGGTTCGAGCTGATAGAAAGGCAACAGTGACTCAAATTGCCACCCGTTACAATCAAGGTAGGCAGAAGAGCATCTCTGAACGCACAGTACATCGAACTTTGAGGCAGATGGGCTACAGCAGCAGAAGACCACACCGGGTGCCACTCCTTTCAGCTAAGAACAGGAAACTGAGGCTACAATTTGCACAAGCTCATCGAAATTGGACAGTAGAAGATTGGAAAAACGTTGCCTGGTCTGATGAGTCTCGATTTCTGCTGCGACATTCGGATGGTAGGGTCAGAATTTGGCGTCAACAACATGAAAGCATGGATCCATCCTGCCTTGTATCAACGGTTCAAGCTGGTGGCGGTGGTCCCATGGTGTGGGGAATATTGTCTTGGCACTCTTTGGGCCCCTTGGTACCAATTGAGCATCGTTGCAACGCCACAGCCTACCTGAGTATTGTTGCTGACCATGTCCATCCCTTTATGACCACAATGTACCCAACATCTGATGGCTACTTTCAGCAGGATAATGCGCCATGTCATAAAGCTGGAATCATCTCAGACTGGTTTCTTGAACATGACAATGAGTTCACTGTACTCAAATGGCCTCCACAGTCACCAGATCTCAATCCAATAGAGCATCTTTGGGATGTGGTGGAACGGGAGATTCGCATCATGGATGTGCAGCCGACAAATCTGCGGCAACTGTGTGATGCCATCATGTCAATATGGACCAAAATCTCTGAGGAATGCTTCCAGCACCTTGTTGAATCTATGCCACGAAGAATTGAGGCAGTTCTGAAGGCAAAAGGGGGTCCAACCCGTTACTAGCATGGTGTACCTAATAAAGTGGCCAGTGAGTGTAGGTTATTATTGTGTCAGAACTTCTCTCATGCTTGGATACTCACACTGAGGTGGAGGAGAGTCTTCGCCTTTTTTATTGTTTAGGTTTCCTGTCTCTGGGGGCGGATCCTCTCTCTCTACGTGCTGTCCTCGGTTCTGGAAAATCCAATTACTGTAAGTAATTTTCATTTTTTTTGGCCCTGGCTATACATAATATATAGTTTTTTTTTATTGTTTATATATATTTTATATGTAAAATTAGGAAATTGTAAAATTTTAATATTTTGGTGTTTTTCTTTTTTTTTTTTACTTTTTATTTAATGATTAGCCCGCTTATGGGCTAGAACCCTTGTCCTATTCACCCTAATAGAGCTCTATTATGGTGAATAGGATTTTACACAGTCCCTGCTGCCTTGTGCTATGTGCACACAGAGCAGGGAGCTTACCATGGCAGCCAGGGAGATTACACTGCTGGGGGTCCTATCAGAACTGCCACTGAACCACCAATGAAGGGGGGGGAGAGGACCCTGTGGCCACTGCCACCAATGTTTAGAATACTGGGCGTTCGGGGAGAGGGCGCACTGTGCCACCAATTAATTTAATTTACCCTTTAATACAAGTATAGGCTACGGGTGTTGGCCATATAACACAGCCGGCACCCGGCCTCAATGACTGGGATCCCGCTGAACTGCGACAATTAAACCCTTAGGGTTAATTGATGCTGTTTGCGGGATCGACACTTCCTGTTATTGAGACCGGGTGCCGGCTATGTGATATGGCCAACACCCGTAGCCTATACTTGTATTAAGAGGTAAATTAAATTCATTGGTGGCACAGCGGCCACAGCCCCTCCTCACATTGGTGGCAGCGGCAGCCGGATCACAGTGGAGAGGGAGGGACTCTCTCCTTCTCCACTGTACCGGCTGTAATGTGCCCAAGACGTTTTAGACGCAGTCAGCACTCAAGTGCAACTGCCCCTATGATGTCACTAAAAATACTGCAGTAATTAAGAAATGACGATATAATAAAAAAAACAAAAACATCTTTTTCCACATGTCTCCCCAACGGCACCAGCGGAGGATATCCCGCCTCCCAGGAACAGGAAACAACATGGAGATCAACACTTTAAAAGCCCCCTCCCCTTTACGGGACAGATGGAGACCTTCACTCTTGGAGGGTTGTTTCCCTCTTCTTCAGAAAAATCACTCAGCCTTTGGTGGGTAATCCCTGGATGTTCCTAGGAGGGCTGTAGCAGAGCGCAGGAAGTGAGGGAGAAGATGTGATCGCCCTACCTGCGCTTTGGCGTGAGTCCTGCGTGTGCGGGCAGCCTCAGGCTTTGCCATTGCTGCGTGTTCCCAGCAGGCAGGAGGATCAGGCCCGTATCTGTGGAAGGCCGGGCCAGGCTTTCCTTGTCTCAGGAGAGGAAGCGGCATCTCGTCTGAGCCAGGCCACATCAGGTGACCGGCGGGGGCGGCATCGTGGCGCGGTCATGTGAGGCGATCACGTGATGCCGGACCCGGAAGTAAAGGGGGCGGCAGATTTAAAACGGGTAGTGCAGCTGGACTCCAATGCCATTTCAGTACCTCGTGGATTTAGCGTGCATCGGCAAGATGTCTATCCCTCCTAATGCAGATGCGGGAAAGAAGTGTTCTGAGCCTCCTAGGGTCCTCAGCCCGGTAAGATTCTGTTCATTCCTCCTCATGTATCGCAGAAGCACTTTTTTCTTCATTTCTTTCTGTGTTGGGCTGCACTAGTTGGTGGCAAATCCTGTTCCTCCTTTTTGTCTTGGTGGTGGTTCTTTCTGAGTCTTAGGAATCTTTGTCATCCGGTTCCCTCTTTTTTCTAGGGCAAATCTGCTGGGAAGTCAGGAGAACCTTTACTGAAAGGCAAAAAGTGTGCTTTATGCAAAAAGGCACTGTCCTCCTCATGTAACAAATGTATCTGTGTAAAATGCATGGAAAAAGTGGTGTCAGAAGAAAGCCCTTCCATTTTTGAAAATCTGAAAGTTCTTATCAAGGGGAAGTCAGCTTGGCCATGGATACAAAGTTATCAAATTTTCCTCAAAAATCTTCTACCTCTAAAGTATTTTATTGATGAGGATTTAGAGTTAGAGGAAGGGGAGCTATCCGAAGATTCAGACTCTGCCTCCACTGAAGATGAGTCCGGTAGAAGAGGTAAAGGAATCACAGACGATCCAGGATCAGCTTTTTAAATGGCTGGAAGAAAAGGAGAGTGTTTCCTGTACACGATACGATTAAGAAGCTTATATTTAAAGGGGTATTCCCATCTCACAAATGTAGTTTGTATAGTTAGATACCTTAGCCATACCAATATTTTTATACCAATATTTAAATAGGGTGTATTTATATAAAATATACCGTTTAGAAGATTTGCCTATTTGTATAGGCATTATCCCACATCAGTCAGGCCGTTTCCCCTAGTTACGGCCACCATGGCCATGTATTGGTGGTGGCCGGCTTGCTCTTGTCCAAACCCGCTCTGAGGTAACTGCTGTATTGTGAACACACATTGCATGAGCATTCGGAGACACATCTTAGGGTTGTAGCATTTTTGTCTGCGCTTCCAAAACGCAGAGAAACGGATCTTGTTCCAAGATCAATGCGTCTCTATGGAGCAGCATCCATTTAGAAAGTCTGCATTTTGGACGGATCCTGACCATTGGGTTTTGGACTGGTAGCATCCAAAACACAGATGTGAAAGTACCCCCTAAGATGTGTCTCCGCATGCTCATGCAATGTGCATTCACAATACAGCAGTTACCTCAGAGCTGGTTTGAAAAGGAGCAAGCTGTCCACCACTACTACACTGCCGCAATGGCCATAACTAGGGGCAACGGCCTGACTGATGCGTGTGGGACAATGCCTATCCAAATAGGCAAATCTTCTAAACGGTACTTTTTATATAAATACATTCTATTAGTAATAATATTGGTATGGCTATATCTAACTATACAAACTACATTTGTGAGATGGGAATACCCCTTTAATGATTGGAAAGACCCTGAGAAGAAAGGGATTTCCAAACTGTTTAAAAGAAAGTACCCGTTTGAAGACCAGGATTCTGCCCTATGGGATAAAACTCCCAGGTTGATGCCCCGGTGGCAAGGATCTCAAAAAAATCTTCATTACCCTTTGAGGCTATAGGACTTTTAAGAGAACTTATAGATAAAAAATTTGAGTCCATTTTGAAAAAATCCTGGGAGTCAAATACAGCCATTCTTAGACCGGGGATTGCGGCGACATATACAGCTAGGACCTTGTGCCTGTGGTTGTCGCAGTCAGAACATTCAAGCAACATTCTAGCATCCTTGCCTGTCCTAAAGTAGGCTTCTAATTTTTTGGCAGATGCCTCAGCGGATGTCGTTAGGCTGGCGGCTTGGTCAGCGGCTCTATCAAATTCCGCCAGAAGGGCGGTATGGCTTAGACCCTGGTAAGGGGATTCATCTTCTAAATCCTTGTGAGGGAGACAGATTGTTCAGTCCTGTCCTGGACAACATATTAAAAAAATCCTCAGGCAAGAAAAAGGGATTTCCCGTGGAATCTAAGTATTTTTTTCAACGCCGCTCCTTTCGCCCTCAGAAGAGGGGCAGGCCAGATCAAAATAAAAGAGAGTTCCTCACGAGGGCAGTCCTCTAGAGGTGGAGGAAGGGGTTTACTTTTTAACCAGGATAAGGCCACCCGACAGTCTAATAAATGACGCCAGCTGCGCAGTGGGGGGAAGACTAAGGAACTTCATGTCAGCCTGGGAAAAATATCTTCCTCCCCATGGATTCTAGCCTTAATAAAATCAGGGTACAAAATAGAATTCGATTCACTTCCCCCAGAGCAGTTCATAATAAACAGAGTTCTACAGACAGAAAAACAGCGTCTATTGGAATCCCAGATAGTTCTCCTGTTAAAGAAAAACTTCCTAGTTCCAGTACCATCAGGTCAGGAAAAGCAGGGTTTCTACTCTACGGTGTTCTTGGAAAAAACAAAACAGAACAAATGAAACCCACAGAGCCATAATAAACATGAAAAGCCTAAACAAATTTGTGACATACAAGAGATTCAAAATGGAAACAATACAACTACTACTTCATAGTAACAGTGCACTTGGCAGACGCCTACCATCACGTTCCCATCCATATAGATCATCAAAGATTCTTCAAACTAGCTGTTTATATTCAAGGTCAGCTGCATCATCATCAGTTTGAAGCTCTACCCTTCGGCCTATCCTGGGCTTGAATATAAAAAAATAATGGCAGAGATATCAAGTAATTTCCATGAACAAGGAATGCTATTCATCCCGTATTTCGACGACGACTTTCTCCACTTTCTCGTATTTCAGAAGACACTCTTCGGGATCAGATTATGATTGTGAAACAAACTCTTGTCGTCTTTAGGTTGGATGATCAGTACGGAAAAATCTGATCTCCATCCCTGCAAAACAAAAGTTTTTTTTAGGAGTGCAGCTGGACTTCCATTTAATGTCCTCTTTTCTTCCTCAAGAAAAAAGCAGTAGTCTTGAAAGAAAAGGTAAAGGTATTCTTGCAGCGACAGCGGTCTCAATTAGGGGCATCATGAAGTTATTTGGCTTACTGACAGTAACCAGTCAAGCAGTAAGATGGGCTCAGGCTCATGTCCGAACTCTACAGTCTTTTCTTCTCAGCTCTTAGGACGATCTCTTTAGACAAGACGATCACAGTGCCTCAATATGTAAAATGCTCCCTTTACTGGTGGCTAATTCAAAAGAATCCGAGTCGGGCGGTTCTTTTTCGTCAAATGAACCTTGTAGTCATCACCACAGATAAAAGCAACTTCGGATGGGGAGCACATTGCAATCAACAGGTGATACAGGGCTCCTGGAGCCTAGCCTTCACCAAGTCATCTTCAAACGTAAGACAACTCGCAGCGGTTCTATTTGCTCTGAGGGGGTTTCTTCCAAAAATTCAAGGCCAGAATGTAAAAATCTTGTCGGACAATGTAAAAACAGTAGCCTACATCAACAAGCTAGGCGGAACAAGGAGCAGATCATTGGAGTCCATAGCAGCCCAGATCTTCGCTCTGGAAAAGAATCATCTTCATGTATTATCTGCTGTCCACCTAAAAGTAGAACGACTTCCTGAGCAGAAACCCCCTCAGAGAGGGGGAGTGATCCTTAAACCAGAAAGTGTTTGACCAGATTTGCAGTAAGTGGGGTCATCCAATTCTGGACCTATTTGCTTCAAAAGACAACAAGAAGCTGATCTCAACCCTTTGTACACCTCTGTCCTAATTGACGTACTGAGTGCATGCAGGAAGAAATACACCAGAATACAAGACTCGAGTATAAAAACCTCTCTCAGTAAGAGTAGGAGCGCAGTGACTTGCTTTATTAGGCACACAGTGGTTTTTATATGTACATCAGAGGGGGCGTCCCCCTGAGGCTCATGGCATTGTTTCATTGGCTAAAATACAAAAACAAGAAAAGAGATAACACTTGGCATCTGTGCAGTGTGCATTATTTTACAAACTTTGGTATACAAACTATGTAAACATCTAGGTGCCAGCACCATATCGTAATGGCTTCACATTAATATCATGTTATCCTCAACAGTCCCCCCTTTGAAGCCATTTCAATTGGCTGGATGCTATCCCTAATCTAAGCGGGTCCTACAATCTGTTCCATTGTACCTGTTGTTTCACCACTTTGGAGACAACCTATCCCTATTGGATAGGCTCCCTCTTAATGGACTTATACAATGGGAAGTCAGATTCTTACCTATCCCTTATACAGAACATATGGGGCTGCTGTTGAGTGGTGGATGCTTAGTTGGGTTTCAGTCTTCAACATCTCAATTATTGTGAACATAAAAACTATTAATACTGAAAATCTTTGGGCAATACCATCCACGGGTCACTGGCCTGAAACAGCTTTGTTCTTTCTTTTACACAACTTTTTCACTATCTCATTTAGAATCCATATTCTTTGAGTCAGGATCAGCAGTCACACAAGGGGGAACATGAAACGCCATCCTTTCAAGTCTCCAGAATCAACACTTTCTTGCAATGACTGGTGTAAATCCAATTAGGCTTTCCTTTCAGCTTCACTGATGTGCTTGTGGTCAACAACACTTGTAATGGACCATCAAACGAGGGTTTAAGGACTTTTTGAATGTGTCTTTTTAGCAGCACCCAATCTCTAGACACAAGTGGGTCTGTTCCTAGTACCTTATCAGGATCTGGAAGTTAAGTAAAAACTCGAGAATGTATTTTAGTCAAATGCTTGTACAAACTGATCACATCATCTGTCAGAGAACCATGTTGCATCTGGAGCTGCTGTGGAAAATACAATCCTGTGCTAGGGGCTGACCCAAAAAGGACCTCAGGGACTAAGGCCTGTTTTACAGTTAAGGGTATACCTTACTGAAAAGAGGGCTAACAGCAGGCACTCTGTCTATGGCTCTTTGAAATTTTAACTTTAGTGTCCCGTTCAGGTTTTTTCATACCCTTTTTCCTATCCTACCTCTGCTTTGTGGATGGTACGGTAAGGCCTTTTCTATACCAAAAACCTTAATCATCTCTTGCATCACTTCACCTGTGAAGTGAACACCTGTGTCACCTTCTATGGTCTCTGGTACCTCGTACCTGTGTACAACTTTGGCCATAATCTTCTTTGCTGTGGTCTAGGCTGTGACCTTAGCTATAGGGTATGCTTCTGGCCATTCTGGAAACAAGTAATCACACACCAATACATACTCATACACACCCACCTTGGGTAGTAGAATGTAATCTTCAAGCATTGAAACGGATACAAGGGGTGAAGTGAGTGTTTCTGGGGTACCTTTACCACCTTACCCACGTTCGGGGCACAAATCATACATCTTTTAGCATATCTGGCTGCTACAGTCCTGAACCCTGGGGCGTACCATGTGCTGTGTACTAAATCACACAGCGGTTTTTGACTGGTGCATCACTCCATGGGTTGCCTGTGCCATCGTGGGTTAGAGGGACCTGGGAAGGCAAAGTTTCCCTTGGAACTGTATTAGGCCTTCCCCCTTTGCAGTCCCTCCTTTTTTACACCCACTGATCCCTTTCCTCCTTCCACGCCTAGTTCTGTAAGGTCTTAAGAACTTCCAAGGAGACAGGAGGAGTTGTTTCAGGGATCTGAGCTGTGGCCACTAAGGCAGGGGTCTGCCTCGGCAATTTGGCAGCCAATTTTTGCCACCTGATCTGCCTTTTCCCTTCGCCTCCTCTGTGTCTGTTTCACAGTGGCCTTTTGTTGTTTTTTTTTTTTAACTGCCACTCAAGTTGGCAACATGAGGGCTTTCATAAGAGACCTCACCGCTTCCCCATATTTTTTTTTAAACATTCTTTATTTTTGATTTTAATGAAATACAAGTAACAAATATTGTTCACAATCAAATAACATGTGTTTCAGAACATTTATTGTATAGAAAAACAGGTAAGTGCTCTTTATTCAGTCCATATCACCAGATACAATACTCTTTACCATTCAATGTTAAAACTTGGATATTCATTGTGACCCTCCAACCTAATGGTTATGCAGAGGTTATACTCTTGGCATGATTGGAAAGCCAGTGCTTGCATTGATTTCCTCTCGTGAGGAACACAAAACATAGAGACAGAAGACAAGACAAACTTCAAAATGACAACCAAAAATACCATTGGGGGGGTGAGGAGGAAGCAACAGCGATTTTTAGTGCATGTGATGGATGGGTACTATACAGAGTTTACTATCTCAGCCCAGGGTTGCCACACCTGTTGGAATCGGTCAGGGCTCCTCTTCAGCCAACTAGTCATCTCCTCAAATCGTTATGTTTTATTTACCTTAGCCCTCCATTCTCCAATCGATGGTTGTTTTGTATCACCTGACCAGTGGAGAGGAATTAGGGCTTTTGCCGTCGCTAAAATGTGCATAACAAGATTTTTCTTAGACAGTTTGTATTCTTTGGATGCTCTGGCAAAAACAATCATATCTAGAGTTATCTGAAAATCTGGTTTAGTGAGTTTCCTAATGACTTCTCCTATCTTTTCCCAGTATGATGTGATCAGAGGGCAAAACCACCATATGTGAACCCTCTTCTCCTCCACATCTCCAGCACCCTCTCCAAACAAAGGGAATGAACCAACTGGAGACATAAAATAGTCTGAAAATAATTCCCTCACTCTCAGTCCTGCTGAACCAGCTCTTTCAAGACGAGAGGGGTCTCCATGAACTGCTGCTGTAAAGACTTCAGCATCTTCATCAGGAGTGGCCTCATACATGCTAATGTAGTTATGGAGAACTACACACGCTTTAATAACATTATTAACATTTTCCGCGGCCAGCTGGAACGCCATTTGCTGTTTAAAGGGATTCTGTCACCACCATTTTGCATATTAAGTTATTTATACCACTGGATTTCTCTTATCATAAGGATCCCCAAATGGTTATTGTTATAGGGCCCAGATGAAGATTTGTGGTGTAAAAATCCTTTTTTATCTACTGTCAATCACTTACATTAAGGGGCCCAAGGGGAGTTGACCATGGTTGCTGGAGCCCGGGCTCGGCGATTCCGTTGGAGCCCCGGACCGCCCACCTAATTAATATTCACTTCACTGAGTGAAGCTCCGACGCGGCAATTGATGTACTGCGCCTGCGCAGCCTCGGACGGCACACCTAATTAATATTCACTTCACTGAGTCAGTGAAGCTCCGACGCGGCACTGCGCCTGCGCGGGATTACAGCCGCCGCCGGAGCTTCACTGACTCAGTGAAGTGAATATTAATTAGGTGTGCCGTCCGGGGCTGCGCAGGCGCAGTACATCAATTGCCGCGTCGGAGCTTCACTCAGTGAAGTGAATATTAATTAGGTGGGTGGTCCGGGGCTCCAACGGAATCGCCGAGCCCGGGCTCCAGCAACCATGGTCAACTCCCCTTGGGCCCCTTAATGTAAGTGATTGACAGTAGATAAAAAAGGATTTTTACACCACAAATCTTCATCTGGGCCCTATAACAATAACCATTTGGGGATCCTTATGATAAGAGAAATCCAGTGGTATAAATAACTTAATATGCAAAATGGTGGTGACAGAATCCCTTTAAGATCCCGAAGGCACACTCCACAAACCTTCTGGCCCTGCTTAACCGATAGTTGAATTTGCGCCTTTTCTCATCCAATCCTCGCCTGGGGAAAGGACGCATGAGGTTTAGCGATAGGGCAAACCCCTCATCGCGAACTATGACATATGGTGTAGGTGAGCCAGAGAAGCCAGGAAGAGGAGGTGGCTGGGGAATGTCCAGTTGGTTGGACTGAAGCCACTGACCCATTCAGGAAGCCCGGAAAATGCGAGCATCAGCCGAACTTCCGTAGGCCCCAATATCTACAATTATAAACCCATAGTTTGTGTCAGCCAAGGCCAACAAAACTACAGAGAAAAACTGTTTATAGTTATAGAATTGGGACCCTGAGTTTGGTGGCTTCTTCACCCATATGTGCTTCCCGTCAAGGGCACCAGTACAGTTGGGGAATTGTGCCCTCTCCAGGAAGCCCTGGGCAATATGAAGCCACTGCTGCCTTGTTGGTTGTGGCAGCACAGCAGCTCGCAGTTGCAACCAAATGGTGGCACAGGTTGCCCTCACTATCCCAGCAATTGTGGAGGTCCCCATTCGAAATTCAAAATGTAATGAGAATAAAGAATTTCCTGTGGCCAAAAATCTGTGAACAAAAAATAAAAATAATCAAGGAACAGTCAAAACACTATGTAATATATCAAATCATCTATATATCGGAAATAAATTAAATTTCTGAGGTTAGAAGTGAACAAATAATAATAAAAGGGCAGACTAGATGGACCAGGTGGTCTTTTTCTGCCGTCAATCTTCTATGTTTCTATGTAACCCACATCCTCTTCCTCTGCGAGTCCTCCTCAAGCATTTCTCTCCACTCTCCAAAGCATCTGTACACCAGCCAGTCAGGATTTGATAATGGGAAAGTGGACATCCTGCAAAGTAACAAATGCAAACACTCCACACACTAGATAATATCCTCACAAAATGGAGCTTTCTCAAACAGAAGAGCATGATGTTTTTTTTTTTATATGTGTTTCAAATGAACATGTGACAATAGAGGTTGCGTTTTTTTTCACGTTAAAAATGCATACCATCCGGATCTCATGCGCGCGGAAAAAATGCAAACACTGAACGCAATCGCAGACATAACTGACTAAACTTGCTTGCAAAATGGTGTGAGTTTTCCTGAACGCACCTTGAACGCATCTGGACCTAATCCGTCACACTCGTGTGAAAGAGGCGTAACAGTGACTCAGGCAATGTCAGTATTGGGGAAATGACTTCTTGCATTCCAACAGTAAAGTGGGCACAGTTCGTTTCAGGGTCCTTCACAACCACATACTAGACAAGAAAATTTGGATTCCTGTGTCGGTGATAGATTCTCTGAGGTGGTGGCAAAGTCTAAAAAAATCTTTTCAGAGGTGTCAAATGGTTAAAAGAAAACCCAATAGCAGGTATTCCTATTCCTCAGATAGCATGCAGGCACATCAAATTTTGTCGGCCAATGCCACAGTTGTGGCATATTTAAACAAACAAGGAGGTACTAGGTTGGAGTCCCTAATGTCGGTTTCTCAGGAGATTTTTTATCTGGTAGAGCAGAATTGTCTGTTCATTTCAGCCATACATCTCAAGGGAACAGAGAATATATCCGCGGACTTTCTGAGCTGACACACAATCAGTCAAGCATAATGGTATCTAAACCAGAACGTCTTCAAACAGGTGATAAGTTATGGGGCGTACCCAAAATAAAAAAAACAAGAAACGCATAAGGTTTTTGTCCCTGAATCCCAAGGATCACTCTTCCGGAGTGGATGCTCTTTCCTAAGGTTGGGAAATGGTGCTTTGTTACGTCTTTACTCCACTCTGTCTTCCCAGGGTGATGGCATGTTTCACTTGACTCAGGATCCTGTCACAAGCAGACCCTTGGGTTCTGCCAGACAGGAAGGATTTATTATTTTGGTGTCCAATTTTCCAATCGGAAGTGGAGAAATTACGTCTTACAGCATGGCTATTGAGAGGCAATTTGTGATATCTAGAGGCCTTTCAGAGGAGGTTGTTTTACCCTTCAGAAATATAGAAAAGCAGTAACATCTGAGATCTATATCAGAATTTGGAAAACCTTGGATTTTATTGGGAAACCGGTTCATATTTCTAGCCATCCAGATATTCCGGTTATTCTAGATTTTCTCCAAAAAAAGTTTGAATAAAAATGTTAAACCTAGTACTTTGAAAGTGCAGGTTTCTGTCTTTAGTGGTGTTTTTGATTATTGATTAGCTGAGCATGCCTGGATCAAGAGATTAATTTCTTCCACTGGCAGGTTGTATCCCTTTCTGAAATGTAGACTAAATCTAAATTTCAAATAGCATTCATTATATAGAGGAAGTTAATACAAGGTACTTACTAATGTATTGTTATTCTTTTGCTAGCTGGATTCATTTTTCAATCACATTATACAGTGCTTGTTTCCATGATCGTTTCAACGACCACCCTGCAATCCATTAGCGTCACTGTGCTTTCATACTATAAAAAAAAGCACCAGCCTATGTGAGCTCCTACGGTCTCAAAGAGGCTGGCATTTTTTTGTACAAGCGCCACTAATCGATTGCAGGGTGGTCATAACCATGGAAACAAGCAGTGTATGATGTGATGGAAAAATCAATCCAGCCAACAAAGGAGGGAATATGGGTAATAACAGTACATTAGTAACTGTTTTGTATCAACTTTCTATATATGATTTATGGCCTCTTACTGTGGGAATAGTTTTTCTATTACTAAAATTAACATCCCCATTCTTTTAGAGTTCCTCTAGGAAGGATTAGACAAGAGGTTAGGGCCAAATACCTTAAGAGTTCAGGTTTCATCTTTAAGTTCCTTATATGATCAAAAGCCAGCAGAGAATTCCACGGTATCTTGTTTTTTTTAACCCTTTCATGACGGGCGATTTTCAGTTTTTTCATTTTCGTTTTTTACTCCCAGTCCTCCCAAAGCCATAACCTTTTTAATTTTTCTGTTCACGTTGCATTTTTATACTGAAAAAATAAAATAAAAACCTTGAAAGGAATACATGTTTTCCCCACACCTCCACAACGGCACCACCTGAAGGGTACCTTTCTCCTGTCCGCCTTCTCAGGGACAGGAAACAACTGTGAGATCAGCCCATAAAAGGCCCCCTCCCTCTTACCTTCTCCAGCTGTTTACTGTCCCTTTCAAGGCAGGAGGTGAATCTTGTGCAGGGCCTTTAGGTTTGTTCTCCCTGTTAGTCCACAGGGCGACTGCAGGGGAATGGGGTTATGGAGAAAAATTGTATCGCTTCTACCACCTCATGGTCTAAGTCCAGCGTGCGCTGGCTACCTCGGGCTTCTCTCCGTGTTGGGCCAGTGCGACATCATCACGCCTTTCCAGGAAGTGGGAGATAAGGCAGCACGCTGAGGAGGAAACGTTCGGAGTTTCTGTGGTGGAACTGTGTGCCTTCTCTCAGTAGCAAATCCCTACAGACAAACCCTCCCGCAAGGCCGCTGACACCTCGGTAAGCCTCTCCCAGAGGATAATTTTATGTTGGCTTCTTCTGCCTTTCCAACCTATCTACTGCACAATAGGGTTTGATTTTTCCTCTTCCTGGGTGACGGCTCTCTATTTTAATTTTTCCTAATTGAGCTCCCCTCCTCTTGCTTATGTCGTTTATAGGGCAGGGAGAGCATGAAGGGGGAGCCGTCACAGAAGAGGAAATGTTCTTTATGTAAAAAGACGCATTCTGCCTCTTCTGTGTCCAAATCACTATGCCCAAGATGTATAAACAAAGTGGTCTCTGAAGAAACCCCTTCTCTGGTGGACAGCCTAAGAGACTTAATTAAGAAGGACGTTGGTGCAGCAGTTGAAGCGAAGCTATCTACAGTCTCTTCTAAAGCCTCCACTTCTAAAACTGTTATACTGCAGTCACAGGCTTCTGATGTTGATGAGGGAGTGATTTCTTCAGACACAGACTCTAGTGTCTGAGAATACTTCAGGATGTCTGCTTTGTTCAATCGAAGATACTGAGTCTCTGTTAAAACTATCAGGGCCACGATTAAAATAAGCCAAGGAGCCCCTTTCTGTGCTTGCAGACAGGAAAAGATGGGTTTTTCCTGTTCATAGCAATATAAAGACTCTTATACAGAACTAATGGAAGGATCCTTAAAAGAGGCAATCCACATCTAAAATGTTTAATAGGAGGTACCTTTTTTTGAAGAGGATTCTAGTTCTTGGTTTAAACCTCCAAAAGTTGATGTTCTGGTAGCGAGGATTTCCAAGAAATCCTCTCTGCTGTTTGAGGATCTGGGGCTGCTGAGAATCCAATCCAAAAAATGTGAGTCCTTACTTAAGAAGACCTGGGAGTCCTCTACGGCCATGTTAAGATCTGGGATCTCATCAAGGACTCTGTCTTTATAGTTGAGCCAACGTGAGGAGCACATTGAATCTGGTACTCCCAGAGAGGAAATCCTTGCTTCCATTACAATTTTAAAACAGTCCTCTAATTTTCTTGCGGATGCCTCAGAGGACATTGTTAAGCTGTCACCAAAGACAGCAGTATTATCTAACGCTTCCCACAGGGCTGTCTGGCTAAGATCTTAGTCAGGGGATACAAGAAGAATAGACTATGTTCTCTTCCCTGTGAGGGCGATCAAGTGTTTGGTGCAGCTCTGGATGATATTTTAGAGAAAGTCCTTTGACAGAAAGAACGGGTTTCCTATGGAGTCTAAATTTTTTCACCAAAGTTTAAAAAAAAAAAGATTAAAATAGACAAATCGCCAGGACCGGATGGCATACACCCCCGTATCCTAAGAGAATTAAGTAATGTCATCGCCAGACCCTTATTTCTGATATTTAAGGACTCTATACTGACAGGGAGTGTTCCACAGGATTGGCGCATAGCAAATGTGGTGCCAATATTCAAAAAGGGTCCAAAAACAGAGCTCGGGAACTATAGGCCGGTAAGTTTAACATCTGTCGTGGGTAAACTGAGGGTTTTCTAAGAGATGCTATCTTGGAGTACCTCAATGAAAATAAGCAAATAACTCCATATCAGCATGGCTTCATGAGGGATCGGTCATGTCAAACCAATTTAATCAGTTTCTATGAGGAGGTAAGTTCTAGACTGGACCGCAGCGAATCAATGGATGTCGTATATCTGGACTTCTCCAAAGCATTTGACACTGTACCACATAAAAGGTTAGTATATAAAATTAGAATGCTTGGCCTGGGAGAAAATGTCTGTATGTGGGTAAGTAACTGGCTCAGTGATAGAAAACAGAGGGTGGTTATTAATGGTACATACTCAGATTGGGTCACTGTAACTAGTGGGGTACCACAGGGGTCAGTATTGGGCCCTATTCTCTTCAATATATTTATTAATGATCTTATAGAAGGCTTGCACAGTAAAATATCAATTTTTGCAGATGACACTAAACTGTGTAAAGTAATTAACACAGAAGAGGACAGTACACTGCTATAGATGGATCTGGATAGACTGGAGGCTTGGGCAGAGAAGTGGCAGATGAGGTTTAACACTGACAAATGTAAAGTTATGCATATGGGAAGGAATAATGCGAGTCACCAGTACATACTGAATGGTAAAATATTGGGTAACTCTGACTTAGAAAAGGACCTAGGAATTTTAGTGAACAGAAATCTAAGCTGCAGAAACCAGTGTCAGACAGCTGCTGCCAAGGCCAATAAGATAATGGGTTGCATCAAAAGAGGCATAGATGCCCGTGATGAGAACATAGTCCTGCCACTTTACAAATCACTAGTCAGACCACACATGGAGTACTGTGTACAGTTCTGGGCTCCTGAGAACAAGGCAGACATAGCAGAGCTGGAGAGGGTTCAGAGGAGGGCAACTAAAGTAATAACTGGAATGGGTGGACTACAGTACCCAGAAAGATTATCAAAATTAGGCTTATTCACTTTAGAAAAAAGACTACTGAGGGGAGACCTAATAACTATGTATAAATATATCAGAGGTCAGTACAGAGATCTCTCCCACGATCTATTTATCCCCAGGACTGTGACTGTGACGAGAGGCCATACTCTGCGTCTGTAGGAAATAAGGTTTGTACACAAACATAGAAGAGGATTCTTTACGGTAAGAGCAGTGAGACTATGGAACTCTCTGCCTGAGGAGGTGGTGATGGTAAGTTCACTAAAAGAGTTCAAGAGAGGCCTGGATGTATTTTTGGAGGGTAATAATATTACAGGTTATAGTTACTAGAGAGGGGTCGTTGATCCAGGGAGTAATTCTGATTGCCTGATTGGAGTCGGGAAGGAATTTTTTTCCCTAAAGTGGGGAAAACTGGCTTCTACCTCACAGGGTTTTTTTGCCTTCCTCTGGATCAACTTATAGGAAAACAGGCCGAACTGGATGGACAGATGTCTTTTTTCGGCCTTGTAAACTATGTTACTATGTAAAGTCACTCCTTTCGCCCTCAAAACATTCTAGATTTAACTAAAGGAAGAAATAATCCAGTTCCACATGGCAATCGGCTAAATGGAAGAATAGAGGTTTCCTGTTCAACCCTGACAAGGCCACACTTCCTTCTTCCCAATGACGCCAGAAGTCCGGTGGGGGGCAGGCTGAAACACTTTGTGTCAGCTTGGGAGAAGATCCATGCATCTCCTTGGGTGCTCTCAACCATAACCTCGGGTTACCGTTTAAAACTCTTGGAAGTCCCTCCAGACAGATATCTAGAAAATATAAAGTTGAAGGGAGAAAACCAAGAAGCGATGGATCAGCAAATATCTCTGCTTCTACAGAAGGTAACAATAGTGCAAGTTTCCCCAGAAGAACAAGGAAGGGGCTTTTACGCCTCAGTATTTCTGGTTAAGACGCAAAACGGTACCTTCTGTGCTATAATAAATCCCAGAGGTCTAAACAGGTACAATAGGTTCAAAATGGAGACAGTAAAATCCGTAATCTGCTGTCAAGAGATGATCAATCTGCTTCATGGTGGTGATAGGTGGATAAAATGGTCAGAAGACCACTCGAGAGTTCTTCAGTCCTTTCTGTTACAGTCTTGGACAAGAAGCAGACCTCTTTAATAGCAGGATAAGCATTCCGTTCAATGTGAATATCTCACTGACATGGTGGGTCAGATGGAGAAATCTGTCCTGGGGAGTGGAATGGCGGCAGGCGGATCAGCTTGTAATTACAACCGATCCTAGCAGACAGGGTTGGGGAGCACACATGAACATGCCATGAAAGAGGGGTTATGGCAAGAAAGTCTGGCACATGCATCTTCCAACATGCGTGAGTTAAGTATGGTCTGGCAGACCCTAAAGGCTTTTGCTCCCTCGTTTCAGCAGAATCATTTAAGGATTCTGTTGGACAATACTATCACTGCGGCTTATCTAAACAAACAGGGGGGATGAGAAGCCACTGTCTCTGTGATTACGAGGAAGATTTTTGTTTTGGGCTGAAGAGAATTTAAAGTCTCTTTCAGCTGTTCATGTAAAGGGAAAAGAAAATCGAGTGGCAGATTTTCTCAGCAGGGAAAGGCTAAGAGAAGAGGAATGGAAAAATCAAGTAGTGCTCAATTGTTATGTCTCAACATTTATTAAATTGTGGCATCTACTTCTGAGTCCTAGGTTATTACCTGTAGAAGGTAAGATGGAGGGGACCTTTTATGGGCTGATCTCACAGTTGTTTCCTGTCCCTGAGACGGCGGGGTACCCTCCAGGTGCTGCTGTTGTGGAGGCTAAAGGAAAATCTAATTACTGGTAATTTTTGTTAATTAATCATCTTTTTGTTTTAGTGTACTTTTCAGTGATACAATTTTGGGCCATGGATGACTTTTTGATTATTTTTTTGTGGGAGGAGAAGCAAGCAAAAAATGCTGAATGGCCATTTTGACTTTTTTTTCCATTTTGCCGTTTTCCATATGAGATGACTTTTATTTTTATATTTTAATAGTACAGGCATTTTTGCACACCAGGATACCTATGATGTGTATTATTATTTTATTTATTGTTTTTCATTTTGGGAAAGGGGGGTGAATTTTTTTATATTTTTCTAATTTTTTTATTTATAAAAACTTTTTTTTTCACAGTACTTTTTATAGTTCCCAAAGGGAACTATAACAAGCAACCATTGGATTGCTTTTCTCATAGACTCCAATGGATTAGCATTGGAGTTTATGAGCATTTTACTGTATTTATATGAAGCTCTGCTACAGGCAGGGACTCCATAGAAATTACTAAGCAGCAGCCTGCTGCTAACACATTCCGACTCCCCTGATCCCCACCGTGGGGAGCCGGATTACACCCGGACATGTGTTACTTTCCTGGAATCTGAATTTAGTTCTTATGGCCTTAATGTCTTGTTGAGCATATTGAAGTTACTTCCTATAAAGACAATATTTTTAGTGATTATCTCATCAGCAAGAAGAGTCCGTGAGACACATGCTCTATCCACTAGATCTCTGTTTCTGTTCTGTTTTCCTCAAAACTTTGAGGACAAATTATTTTTCAAATTAGAACCACAATTCTTAACCAAAGTCGCATCATCTTTCTACAGATCTCAAGATATAATCCTTCCTTTTGCAACAATCTGAGGAATAATAAGGAAAGACAGTTCCATAATTTGGATGTGTTACATACAGGTCACTAAATCATGGAGGAAATATAGGAGACTCTTTGTTCAATTTGCAGGTCCAAATAGAGGTAAAAGTGCAACAAAGAGTTTTCATTTCCAGATGGATATGTCAGCTCATCATAGGAAAAGAGGCTCTGGAGGACATTAAGACCAATTGTACGGGGGGCGTGGCCGGAAGCCGACCGACATGGCTGTGTGAGGAGATTGCTCCGTATCCCCAGGCTCCTGTACGCTCCATTAGCCCCTTCAGTTGACCCACAATAGGTAAAAAACGGATTCCTAAGCCTTCCAGGACCCCAGCAGACCTACCGGGCACAAGCTCCTCATCAGACTCTGGACGCCTTTGTGCTACGGAGCGCCGCTCCCCTGGAGCACAAGATGGCGGCTACACATGCAGCGCGGGACCAGGGAGGAGAGGAGGCGGCGCTGCACAGCTCTCCCGCTGCAGCTCCAGTGAGTGCAGTCTCCCCCTCGCCGTGCACCCCAGCTGGAACTGTTTCCAGCCATCACTTGGATCCCCATGAGACCCCTCTATTTCAGCCACACACTGTAGGCTGCTCCCAGGTCGTGTCATCTACCCCCACTGCTGTTTCTGCGGCAGCCCTGCAAGACATTACAGGCCCAACTGCATTGGCTATACTGGAACCCCCTGTGCTCTCTGGATTTTTAACCCCTTCATTACCGGGGTCTTTGTCTCCAATCAGTGGGGGGCCCCCTCATATGTCACCTGTGGGACGTTCTTTCAGTGCTGTGGTCAGAGGGGAAGAATTGCCCACAGATTCCCCTGGATCTGATAAAATGAGCCCCAATTCACCTGTCGCCAGCTCTGTGGGACTTCAGGAGGCTTTAGAGGTCGCTGGGGTCCCCTCCTCGGCCAGAAGGCTCCCTCCTCTCCCGCAAAGACCCCAGAGAATTGGTAATTCTGGAGCCCCTCAGCCGCCTTCCAGCCTGACTCCCTCTGCTGTCTCAGATATTGGCACTCCGCAAATTTGGGATTCCCCTGCCCCACCAAGATGTGACTCTTCATCCTCTTCAGATTCAGAAGCCCCAAATGCTTTTTGTAACCCTCCTCCTGATTGGTGGTCTCATATCCAACAGCTGCCTACAAAGCAAGATTTCAGGGCCCGTATCTCTGAGGTGAAAGATGCCTTTAGGGAGGAAATAGCGGTGGTGAGACAAGATGTACAAAATGTGGGCCAACGTGTGCACCAGCTGGAAGAAGATCAAAATGCCTCCCGCACCGTCATCCGCTCCCTTCAAAAACAATCGTCTTCCCATACTCTCCAACTGAGGGACCTGCAAAGTCACATTGAGGACCTGGACAATATGGGGCATCGGCATAACATTAGAGTGCGAGGTGTGCAGGAAGTCCAGGGGGAGGAAGATGTCCGTTCTACCCTTCTCTGTATTTTCAATACTGTTTTGGGCCGCCCTGCGTCTCACCCTATCCTGATGGATCGGGCCCATAGAGCCCTTCGTCAACAGTCGCTGGAAGGACCACCTCGAGATATTATTTGCTATGTAAATGACTTTAGCCTTAAAGAAGAAATAATGGCAAAGGCAAGAACCCTGCAACGTCTGGAACACCAGGGTGTCAAAGTGTCGCTATTTCAAGACTTATCTTGGTTCACCCTTCAGAAGTGGAGAGCCTTGAAGCCTTTATTGGAGTTACTCCGCAAGAACTCTATCCCCTATCGTTGGGGCTTTCCCTTCAGCCTGACGGCCAGGAAATCTGGGACCACAGCGACCATCAAGACTCCGGATGATCTTCCCGAATTCTGTACCCGTCTAGGCCTATCACCGCTTCCAGATTGGGAAGCCCCTACCGTTCTACCTCCTATTCCGGCGACGTGGACAACAGTGGGTACTCGCAAACGCCGCCAGCGTGATGTGCCGCCGGAGAAACCTCTTGCACCTTCTTCCTAAGGACCGTTATGCTTGCTGCTTTGTTCTCTTATCCTATGTCTTAATATCTCCGGTTCTTCCCCCTTTTTTTTTTTTTTAGTCTGAAGCTTAGTAGTTATTATAGATACTCATTATGGGTTACTTTACCTCTGTGGAACTCTGGGCTGGAGGCCTCTTGAACTCGGTTTTTGGTTGTTCGGCTTTTGCCACTTTCCCCATAACGAGTTCAACTCGGTTATCTCAGCTATTATAAGATAGCTGTATTGTACGTTTCTGACACTTCTGTTAGATTGAACTCCATGGACGTGAAGGTCTCCCAGGCTGGGATGCCTTTAATGTCCACACATGATGTCTTTATTTTACTATTTTACTGGTATTTTTCTCTGTTATTCTCTAGTTTCTGTAGTTTGTCTCTCCATGCTTGACCTATGCATCTCTTGCCTCCGGGGCTCAGAAATTGTGGCGGGATGGGAGGAGCGGCCTGGCATCTATGCCCTGGGGTTTTTCCATTGGGTAACTCTGACATGGAAAAGGACCTAGGAATTTTAGTGAACAGCAAACTAAGCTGCAGAAACCAGTGTCAGACAGCTGCTGCCAAGGCCAATAAGATAATGGGTTGCATCAAAAGGGGCATAGATGCCCGTGATGAGAACATAGTCCTGCCACTTTACAAATCACTAGTCAGACCACACATGGAGTACTGTGTACAGTTCTGGGCTCCTGTGAACAAGGCAGACATAGCAGAGCCGGAGAGGGTTCAGAGGAGGGCAACTAAAGTCATAGCTGGAATGGGTGGACTACAGTACCCAGAAAGATTATCAAAATTAGGGTTATTCACTTTAGAAAAAAGACGACTGAGGGGAGATCTAATAACAATGTATAAATATATCAGGGGTCAGTACAGAGATCTCTCCCATGATCTCTTTATCCCAAGGACAGTGTCACGCGAGGTCGGCGTCGCGCTCCCTCTGCACGACATCGCCGGACCTCTCCGCCCCCCCTAGAGACGAGCTATAGGGAATTGAAGTGCTGGTCTTGTCAGCCAGCACTTCATGAGTTAATTCTCTGTTTGGGTTTAGCCATGTGGTGCTGATCACACCACATGGCTACTTTGCATATTGTTTGGACAGCTTGCTCCGCCTCAGGTCATGTGATGCTGGCCACATCACATGATCCTGGGTGGGCTATTTAAAGATGGCAACTGCCTCACTCAGATGCCTGTGATTAGTTTATACTTTTGACCAGTGCTTGTGCGACCTTGTGTTTTGGATTTGCTATTTGGACTCTGACTTTGGACTTGGACTTGGACCTCTCTTCTCTTGACCCCTGGTATTTACGCTATCTCCTGTGTTTGACCCGGCTTGCTGACTACTCTATCATTGTGTTTGTTCCGTCTGTGTTTTGTCTCTCCCTGTGTTCCCTTTCCCTCCCTCTGCACTTACCCAGTATAGGGAACGTCTTCGTGGTTGTCCGCGGCCGCCTAGGGCCGTTTGAGGCAAGTAGGTAGGGAAAGAAGGGGGGTTTCAAGTACAGGGCACACCTTCCCTTGTCTCCCCCGTGACAGAATCACAGGCCGTATCATATGGAGCAATTGCGGGTGCTCACGGACCAGGTTCAGGGTATGGCGCAGATGATCCAGGACCTGGCCGAGAGGCTCCTACATCAGGAGCAGCTACAACCTGCACTAGTAGCGGCTCCCTCCACATCTAACCCCATTGTGGAACCTCATGTTAAATTGCCGGATCGGTTTTTGGGGAACCGGAAAACTTTCCGTTCCTTTAAGGAGAGCGTAAAATTGTATTTTCGCTTACGTCCTCACTCCTCGGGTGCCGAGCAGCAGCGGGTAGGAATAATTATTTCCTTGCTGCAAGGTGATCCGCAGGAATGGGCCTTTTCTTTACCGCCTGACTCCCCAAGCTTGCAGTCTGTGGAAGCATTTTTTCAGGCCTTAGGCCTATTATATGAGGAGCCTGACTTGACTTCTGTAGCTGAGACTCAGCTCAGAGACATTCGGCAGGGTAACCGTCCAGTAGAGGATTACTGTGCTGAGTTTAGAAAGTGGTGTGTTTCCTCTGGATGGAATGACCCTGCTTTGAGAAGCCAGTTTAGGGTGGGGCTGTCTGACCATCTTAAGGACTTACTTGTCAGTTACCCTACTCCTGACACCCTAGAGGCGGCCATGACACTAGCCATTAAACTGGATCGTCGAGTGAGGGAGAGACGGAGGGAACGTTCAGATATTCCTCAGGGTGTCGTCCTGCCTGAATCCCCTCTTCTGAGTCCACCTTCTACCAGGGTCCCGGAGGAGTCCATACAGTGGGGAGGAACTTTGAGAGATCAGAGACGCTTGAATGGAACCTGTTTCTACTGCGGTGAGACGAACCACTGGCTCCAGCAATGCCCGAAACTTCTGCCCTCTAGAGAGCTTTCTGCCGGAAGTAAGGTAACCCCAGCGGTGGTAAGGAGGAAAGTATTATTACCTATCTCCATTGCGTACAACCAACTCAGGGGGTCCGGTAAGGCTTTTGTTGATTCTGGTTCTGCCATTAATTTTATTGATTTTGATTTTATACAATCTGTGGGGATTCCGCTAGTTCCTTTAAGGAAGGTGATTGAAATTATCGCACTGGATTCCACTCCATTGAATAATGGGAGAGTGGAGTTTTGTACTCCTGAGGTTGTATTAACTGTAGGAATTACCCATACCGAGACTTGTTCCTTCCTTGTATTAAAGGATTTACCTGCCGACCTTGTTTTAGGTCTGCCATGGTTACAGGACCACAACCCTGTGATCAACTGGTCGGTAGGTGAATTGGAAAAATGGGGAATGAATTGTGACAAATGTTGTAAATCAGTATTGCTGTTTGGAGGTACCACTGAGTCTCTTTCCTTGCCCAAGTATATCGGCGATTTTTCGGACGTTTTTTCCATGTCCGAGACTGAGTTCCTCCCTCCTCACCGGCAATATGATTGCGCCATCGACCTTATTGAGGGATCCAAATATCCCAAAGGTCGCATTTATAATCTCTCTACTCCTGAACGTCAGTCCATGAGGGATTATCTCAAGGAGAGTCTGGCCAAGGGTCACATCCGGCCTTCAGTTTCTCCCATGGGGGCAGGTTTTTTCTTTGTTGGTAAAAAGGATGGAGGATTGAGGCCCTGTATCGATTACAGGGAGCTCAATAAAATCACTGTTAAAAACAGATACCCGTTGCCCCTTATTCCTGACTTGCTGAATCAGGTCCAGGGGGCCTGTTGGTTCACCAAGCTGGATTTGAAGGGGGCATACAACCTAATCAGGATTCGTGAGGGGGACGAATGGAAAACTGCTTTTAATACCCCGGAAGGTCATTATGAGTACTTGGTAATGCCTTTTGGGTTAAGTAACGCTCCGGCAATTTTCCAAAACTTTGTCAATGACATTTTTAGACCATTTATTGGGAAATTTGTAATTGTCTATATTGATGACATCCTGATTTTTTCTGCAGACTGGGAAAGTCACGTATCTCACACCAGGCAAGTGCTGGAGGTGTTGCGTGAAAACAAGTTGTTCGTTAAAGGGGAGAAGTGTACCTTTGGTGTTCAGGAAGTGGCCTTTTTGGGATACATTCTCACCCCTTTTTCTTTCAAAATGGACCCAGTTAAAGTACAGGCCATTGTGGATTGGGTGCGACCTTCCTCTTTGAAGGCGCTCCAGCGATTTCTGGGGTTTGCTAATTTTTATCGTAAATTTGTCAAAAATTTTTCTGTGGTAGCCAAACCCATTACGGATTTGACTCGCAAGGGGGCTGATCTGGTCAATTGGCCCCCTGCAGCTATTGAGGCCTTTGAAAGGTTAAAGCAGTGTTTTATTAATGCTCCTGTGTTGGTCCAGCCTGATCAAAGTAAGCCTTTTGTAGTTGAGGTGGATGCATCTGAGGATGGTGTGGGGGCTGTACTGTCCCAGGGGTCTTCCACCTTAACTAATCTTATGCCATGCGCCTTCTTCTCCCGCAAGTTCTCTCCTGCCGAGAGGAATTATGACATTGGTAATAGGGAGTTACTTGCAATCAAGTGGGCATTTGAGGAATGGCGTCATTTTTTAGAAGGGGCAGTTCACCGCATTACGGTCCTCACGGATCATAAGAATTTAATGTTTTTAGAATCGGCTAAGCGATTGAATCCTAGACAGGCGAGGTGGGCTTTATTCTTTACTCGTTTTGATTTTTGTGTTACCTTCAGACCCGGGAGCAAGAACGTTAAGGCCGATGCCTTATCCCGAAGTTTCAAGGCGTATCAGCCTCCTGACGTCCCTCCTGAGCCCATCCTGCCAGCTGATATCATCGTGGCCGCTACCTCATCTGACCTCGCTTCTGAAATCTCGGCAGGACAACATCTTGCTCCCATTGGTACCCCCAATGACAAATTGTTTGTGCCGGCTCATTTGCGATTGCAACTGCTGGGTGAGTGCCATAATTCTGTTTTGTGTGGACATCCTGGCATCAATGCCACCAAGGAGTTGGTCTCTAGGCAGTATTGGTGGCCGTCAATCTCCAGAGATGTTCAGGCTTTTGTAACTGCGTGTAACACTTGTGCCAGGTCCAAGAATACCAAGACACGACCTATGGGTGAGTTACATCCTTTACCCATACCTAGTAGACCTTGGTCACATCTGTCCATGGACTTTATCACGGACTTGCCGTGCTCTGAGGGTAAAACCGTGATATTTGTGGTGGTTGACAGATTCAGCAAAATGTGTCATTTTATTCCTTTGTGTAAATTACCCTCTGCAAAGGTCTTGGCGTCCGTGTTCATGGATAATATTGTCAAACTGCATGGTGTTCCTGAGAATATCGTTTCTGATAGGGGAGTACAGTTTGTGTCTAGGTTCTGGAGGGCGTTCTGTAATAAGATTGGTATCTCTTTGTCCTTTTCATCAGCCTTTCATCCGGAGACCAATGGTCAGACTGAACGTCTTAACCAATCCGTTGAGCAATATCTCAGATGTTATGTTTCTGATAACCAACATGTGTGGGCCAGATTCCTGTCTCTGGCTGAATTTGCAATTAATAATCGTGTTAATTCATCCTCTGGGATGTCGCCGTTTTTCTGCAATATGGGTTTTCATCCACGCTTTGGCTCCTGTTCCCCATCTGCGTCGATTGTCCCAGAGGTCAATGATTTTTCTCAAGAACTGTGCACAGTTTGGGCACAGGTTCAGTCGAACCTGGAAAAGGCCCAAGGAGTTCAAAAAGCTAAGGCTGATAGAAAACGTTCTAAGGGTGTGAATTTTAAGGTTGGGGATAAGGTATGGTTATCGACTAAAAATCTCAACATGAGGGTACCATCCTACAAGTTTGCACCTCGCTTCATTGGTCCTTACAGGATCACCAAGGTGATCAATCCAGTTTCTTTTAGGTTATGTTTACCCGACTCCCTTCGTGTTCATAATGTTTTTCATGTGTCTTTGCTCAAACGTTATGTTGCTCCCGTTGGTCCTGAGGAACAGTCTCCTCCTCCGGTTGAGGTAGCAGGACAAATGGAGCATGAGATTGCCAGAATTGTGGATGTGAGAAGGGTCCGGAATTCCTTCCAGTACCTCGTACATTGGAAGGGGTTCGGTCCTGAGGACAGGTCTTGGGTACCGTTGACCAGGATGCATGCAGACTCGCTCATCCAAAAGTTCCATCTGCAGCATCCCGATAAGCCTGCTCCCGCTGGTAAGGGTCCGGTGGCCCCTCGTGAAGGGGGGGGTACTGTCACGCGAGGTCGGCGTCGCGCTCCCTCTGCACGACATCGCCGGACCTCTCCGCCCCCCTAGAGACGAGCTATAGGGAATTGAAGTGCTGGTCTTGTCAGCCAGCACTTCATGAGTTAATTCTCTGTTTGGGTTTAGCCATGTGGTGCTGATCACACCACATGGCTACTTTGCATATTGTTTGGACAGCTTGCTCCGCCTCAGGTCATGTGATGCTGGCCACATCACATGATCCTGGGTGGGCTATTTAAAGATGGCAACTGCCTCACTCAGATGCCTGTGATTAGTTTATACTTTTGACCAGTGCTTGTGCGACCTTGTGTTTTGGATTTGCTATTTGGACTCTGACTTTGGACTTGGACTTGGACCTCTCTTCTCTTGACCCCTGGTATTTACGCTATCTCCTGTGTTTGACCCGGCTTGCTGACTACTCTATCATTGTGTTTGTTCCGTCTGTGTTTTGTCTCTCCCTGTGTTCCCTTTCCCTCCCTCTGCACTTACCCAGTATAGGGAACGTCTTCGTGGTTGTCCGCGGCCGCCTAGGGCCGTTTGAGGCAAGTAGGTAGGGAAAGAAGGGGGGTTTCAAGTACAGGGCACACCTTCCCTTGTCTCCCCCGTGACAGACAGTGACCATGACAAGGGGACATCCTCTGCACCTGGAGGAAAGAAGGTTTGTTCACAAAAATAGAAGAGGATTCTTTACGGTAAGAGCAGTGAGACTATGGAACTCTCTGCCTGATGAGGTGGTGATGGTAAGTTCACTAAAAGAGTTCAAGAGGGGCCTGGATGTATTTCTGGAGGGTAATAATATTACAGGTTATAGTTACTAGATATTGGTTGTTGTTGATCCAGGGAGTAATTCTGATTGCCTGATTGGAGTCGGGAAGGAATTTTTTCCCCTAAAGTGAGGAAAATTGGCTTCTACCACACAGGGGTTTTTTGCCTTCCTCTGGATCAACTTGTAGGAAAACAGGTCGAACTGGATGGACAGATGTCTTTTTTTCGGCCTTATAAACTATGTTACTATGTTTAAAAGACGTGTAACTTTAAGGGAAATGCGCAGAGCAAAGGCTGATATTGTTCTTTTACAGGAGACACACCTTACAACAGGAGGGTCCTTCGCTTTCGCTAAACATTGGTTCCCCAGGGTCTTCATGGCTTCGGCTAATACTAAATCTGCCGGAGTTGCCATCCGAATATCTAGATTCTGCCCTCTTCAGGTTGATGCGGTACAAGCTGACCCCTCTGGACGCTATCTTCTGCTTCAAAGTACTCTGTATGGGGTGGGCCTCCAGCTGGGCACGGTCTACGCTCCTAACTCGGGTCAGATCTCTTTCCTTTCCTCTATACTTTCAGCTTTCTCCTCTGTACGTGGTAGACTACAGCTCATCGGCGGGGATTTTAATGTCCCGTTCTCGAAACATGCAGATAGGGCTACCACTCCCCCTATGCCCCCGTCCTTCCGATGTAAGCGCCTCTCTGGTGGACTTCGCAGATCAATCCGTACTCACTCCCTTTATGACCTTTGGCGAGTGAATAATCCGACTTCTTGCCAGTATTCCTTCTATTCCGGCCCCCACCTCACACATACGAGAATCGACTATTTCTTTGGGAACATTATGGCCCTGAGGTCGTTGGCGGAGGCATCTATTGGACCAATATCCTGGTCAGACCATGCTCCTATTTATGTAGAGCTGCGTCTCCCTTCTGCCCCCAGGAGACAGGCACACTGGCGCCTCAACGACTCCCTTTTGACCAATCCTACTACTCTTGATGAGCTCTGTACCTCTTTGTCTCAATATTTTGTGGAGAATGGTCCTTCTGTGCCTTCCCAGGGGGTTTTGTGGGTGGCCCATAAAGCAGTTTTCCGAGGGGTGTGTATTTCTCTTTCCTTTCGGCTCAAGAAAGACAGGGAAGCACAGTACCGGCAATGTACACAATCTCTGAGAAAAGTTGAACAAGCTCTCACTTCTCACCCTACCAAGAAATTATTGAGGTGTATTGTTGAACTGCGGGCTCAACTTAAATCTCTGGACACTACATCTACAGAGAAACTGCTCCGCTACACCCGTCAGAGATTTTTTATGTTTGGTAATAGGTCTCACACTTTGTTGGCCCGCCAGCTCAGGGAGGGTTCCGCTGCCTCAGCTCCTCAAGCTATTAGAGATGGCCAGGGAGTAATGCAATATCACCCTGAGAAAATTGCCAATTTATTTCACTCCTACTATGAGGCTCTTTACTCCCTTCCGACTGCTTTACCTTCGGATGTGGAGGAGCGAAACACCCTCCTTGATGGCTTTCAAGCACAGTGTCAATTGCCTACTTTGACCCCTGAGGCCCTTGCCTACTTAAATCAGCCTATAACTGTGAAAGAGGTGGAAGATACCATAGCTGAGTTGCCTAGTGGCAAGTCTCCTGGCCCAGACAACCTTCCTTACGAATATTACAAGACTTTTGGAGACCTGTTGACCCCCTACACTACATGACAAAGATTTTTAATGGGTTTTTGCAGGGGGATAAAATTCCCGATACCATGTTGAGCTCTTACATCACTGTCGTCCCTAAACCTAATAAAGACCCGGCGGATTGTGCAACTTACAGGCTCATTAGTTTATTAAATTCAGATTTGAAGACGTTCACCAAATTATTAGCCAATAGGCTGAATGTCTGGTTGCATCACCTTATCGATAAGGATCAGGTGGGATTTGTTAAATTTCGCCAAGCAGGAGACAACACTAGGCGGGCTATCGACTTGATAGAGGTGGCTTGCAGGGGGGAGAAGAAACTATAGTTTGCATGCTGAAAAGGCATTTGATCGCCTGAATTGGGACTTTATGTTCCGCACATTACATCACTTTGGCTTTAGAGGGCCTTTTCTGACGGCTTTAATGGGTCTCTATTCCTCTCCTGTGGCCACGGTGCGGTTGACTCATGCCCACTCCCACCTCTCTCGATAAGTAATGGGACCAGACAGGGCTGCCCCCTTTTCCCTCTTCTTTATGCACTTAGTATTGAGCCCTTAGCTGCGCTTATTCGACACTCCCCAGATATCGGGGGTGGTGGTTAGAGATAAAATGTTCACTATATCACTTTTTGCAGATGACGTCCTGTTAACATTGACAAATCCCTTTTTATCACTCCCCAACTTACATCCACTTCTCGACCAATGTGGTAAATTGTCGGGGTACAAACTTAACACCTCTCAATCTGAAGCACTCCCCATTAATGTATGTTCAACCAGGCTAGCCCTCCTTCAGAATAACTTCCACTACACATGGCAGAACCAATCCATCAAATACCTAGGGATCCACCTTTCTGGTTACTATTCTGCCCTATATTAGGCTAATTTTCCCCCATTGCTTGCGGAGATAACATTTTTGCTATTGCTCTTTTTGCTAAGTGGAAAAACCTCCTGCTTTCGCTCCTAGGTAGGATAGTGGCTATTAAGATGTCCATCCTCCCCAAACTACTTTATCTGTTTGAGACCCTTCCGGTGAGGGTGCCAGCCTCAACACTGCGATCTATTCAATCGGACTTTGTCAAATTTGTCTGGAACTATAAACGACATGGGCTGTCTAAACAAATCCTGATAGCTCTTCCTGATATTGGTCTGGTCTGGCTCTTCCTGATATTGCCTCCTATTATCTTGCAACCCACCTGTGGCAAATAGTTTCTTGGTCTACATTCCATTCCTATAATCGTTGGACAGAAATAGAGAGGTTGTGGCTGGCGCCAACTCACCTCGGGACGATGATTTGGGGACCTATGACCTCAATTCCCACATCAGGTCTGCTTGGCCCTATGGTACATACAAGAGAGGTCTGGTATAAAACCAGGATCAGATATAACTTAGCTATTCTAGCTTCTCCACTCTCTTTGTTTCTCTTTACTCCTCATCTTCCAGACAGTTCTGGGGCAGGGATGGTTGGACCGTGGTCAGCTGTGGGGCTGTACCACTTAATCGACCTGAAGGATCCCTTATCTAATAAGATTCTCCTATTTGAGGATATCCAGACAAAATATTCGCTTTCTCGTACACTGAGGTTCCAATATTGTAGGATACTGCATTACTGTAGAGGTGTTTTAGGATCTTTGACGGTACCTGCCCTAACCCTATTTGAGCGCATCTGTACACGCCCCCTTCTTCTAAGGGGCTGATATCCGATGTTTACCAAGTGATAATGGAATTTGAGTTCCCTCCGGACCTTAAACACTCCTATATGCTCAAATGGGAGGACTGCCTCCAAAGGGAGTTACCTCCAGACATCTGGTGGTCTATCTGGAGGAGGGCGCACATAAGTTCCTCCTCTGTAGTATATAAGGAGAACCAGCTGAAAATTCTTTTTCTTTGGTACCATACTCCAGCAGTTCTCAATGTGATGTATCCGGGGACCCCAGATGTCTGTTGGAGATGCTCTCAATCAGGCGCCTCGGTATTCCACGTTTTTTGGACATGTCCTCTTATTATGCCATTTTGGGGGACTGTACAGAGATTCGTTCAGACTATCATAGAAAAGGCTATTCCTAGGGACCCATTGATCCTGCTTTAGAATGTGGTCCCGGGGGGGATGGGGGGGTTGTGATGCCAGGCTGCTCCTTCATATTGTTCTTTATTGCTCTACATTGGAAACAACCTGCCCCTCCTTTGGAGCTGGATCTTTATTCCCGGATCCAGGAGATTAGATCCTTGGAGTATTCAGTAGCCCAGCAGCGAAAGACTACTACAAAATTTCTAAAGTCTTGGGACACTCGGAGGCATTTGCTAATTACATGACAAAGGAGAGACTCTACGTTTTATCTTACTGTCATTCTTTATTGTTTGATATGTTGATACACACTTTTTGTTATTCTCATGATGCAATGTTTCGCTTTCATACCAAATGTTGTATGTTATACTTTATAAAATTCTAATAAAATCTAAATGAAAAAAAAAGACCAATTGTACAACAGCAAGGGCAGCCTCGTGAGCAGAAAGAGCTTCTGCCTCAGTAGAGCAGATTTGTAAAGCGGTGTCTTGGAAGGAAATACATACATTTACTAGACTTTATTGGATAGTTGTATTCGCTGATCACAACTGTGCTTTTGGTCACAATGTTTTGCAGGCTGCTATCCCTCCCTAAATTATCTCTGTTAATTCTGAGGTATGCTGTTTTGGAGATGACTTGGGGAAAAATGTAATTACCAGTAATTGGGTTTCCTGGAAGTCTCCACAATAGCACACCTGAGATTGCTGCTCCTCCTCTATTAAGGACAGTAAAAACACATTAACAAAAACAAACAAACGGGACTCACCGGAGGATAGTAAATTTAAAATCCCTGAACAAATATATAAATTACGAATGGTTCAAAATGGAATTGGTAAAATCTAACATAGGCATCCTGAAGGAAGGGGATTTCATGGCGTCCTTCAGGATGCCCATTATCATATTCCGATTTGCAAAAAAGATCAGAGGTTTCCCAAAATAGCATTATTCTTGAAAAATCTGATTTACCACCTCCGATTTAAGGCCCTACCATTTGGGATAACATCTGCCCAGAAAATATTCATAAATATAATGGAAGAGGTAGTTGCCAACTTAAGAACATCAAACATAATTATCATCCCTTAGGCTTAATTCAGACATCTGTGGAGCACGGTCTGTGAAAACCCGGACCGTGCTCCTTCTGAGGGCAAGAGTGCACGGCGCCAGTAGTTGCTATGACGCCGTGCACTTCGTGAGGCTGCCGCTGTACAGTGATACACTCGATACGAGTGTGTACAGTGTATCACTGTACAGCGGCGGCCTCATGAAGCACGCAGCATCATAGCAAACAATGACGCCGTCCGCTCCTGCCCTCAGAAGGAGCACTGTCCGGGTTTCCACAGACGTCTGAATTAAGCCTTACTTGGACGATCTAATATTGGCCAATTCAAGGACAAATCTAGAAAACGGGATATTCTTGACCTGTCAGATTCCTAAGTTGCTCCTACAATAAGGTAATCAATGTCCCTATTAGGCACTCTGGGGGTCATTTATCAAACTGGTGTCAGGAGAACTGGCTTAGTTGCCTATAGCAACCAATCACATTCTACCTTTCATTTTAGGCAGCTCCTGAAGGAATTTGGCTGCTATGGGCAACTAAGCCAGTTCTACTTTACACCAGTTTTAGAAATCTTTCATTTCAGTGGTCAAATGGGCACAGGCCCATTCTAGGATCCTTCAGTGGTCAATCCTGGAAAATTAGGATAAGAGCTTAGAGTCTCTGGAACAAAAATGTCCATATCCCCAGTAGTAGTGACAGATGTGGTCTCATGGAAATCTCAGATTCCTCTGCAAAAACGTGTTTCTTGGATCAAGAAAGACTTTCAGATTATCACTACATCACTGAGAGAGCTCTTAGCTGTCTGAAAAATCTGTCAGAAATTGAAGGGAAAGGTAAGATTCGACAACGCCTCAGTGGTTGTGTATCTAAATAACAAAAATATCTGAAAAATCTTTTTTTGCGATTTATCTGAGAGGTCTACAAAATGTGAAAGCAGATTTTTTTTTTGTTCAGGGTTCAATTAGACTGGGGGGAATAGAACATCAGCATGCGGGTGTTCAATCAGATGTTTGCCTTAACATGAAATACAAAGCTTCAGAAGTTTTTCTCTCTCAGCCCTAACAGTGGGGAATTAGGAGTGGATTCTCTCTTCCAGGCTTGGAAATTTCAACTGGGATACTTCTTGGCAATAACCAAAGACAATTACCTTTCCCAACTGGTTCAGGACCTGACTAGAGGGATGGCCATACTGGACTTAGTATTAACCAATAGACCTGACAGAACAACAGATGTGCAGGTTGGGGGACACCTGGGTAACAGTGACCATAAAATAAGAACCTTTAAATTGTCCTTAAAAAAAGCATTTCTTCAGGGAGGAACAAAAATACCAAACTTTAAAAATGCAAAATTTAGCCAACTAAGAGAGGACATAGATCTAACTAACTGGGACAAAATCCTCGAAAATAAAAATACAGCCACAAAATGGGATATTTTTAAAAGCATCCTAATATCCAATTGTGAGAGGTACATACCATATAGGAATAAAATGATAAGAAAAAAGAAAAAAACAATGTGGATAAACAGAACTGTAAAGAAAGCAATAAATGACAAAAAGAAAGCATTTAAATCACTAAAACAGGAGGGGAGCGAGGAAGCATTGAAAAACTATAAGGAAAAAAATAGAATTTGTAAACGACAAATAAAAGCAGCTAAACTAGAGACTGAAAGACTAATTGCTAAAGAGAGTAAAACTAACCCTAAAATGTTCTTCAATTATATAAATACTAAAAAGTATAAATCTGAAGGTGTCGGCCCCTTACAGAGTAATGAGGGGGGAGTTGCAGAGAGCGATGAGGAGAAAGCAAAGCTACTAAATATCTTTTTCTCCACTGTATTCACTGAGGAAAATAAAGTGTCAGATGAAATGCAGAATATAAAAGTAAATTCCCCATTAAAAGTGCCCTGTCTGACCCAGGAAGAAGTAGCGCTTAAAAGATTAAAATAGACAAATCGCCAGGACCGGATGGCATACACCCCCGTATCCTAAGAGAATTAAGTAATGTCATTGCCAGACCCTTATACTTGATATTTAAGGACTCTATATTGACAGGGAATGTTCCACAGGATTGGCGCATAGCAAATGTGGTGCCAATATTCAAAAAGGGTCCAAAAACAGAGCCCGGGAACTATAGGCCGGTAAGTTTAACATCTGTCGTGGGTAAACTGTTTGAGGGTTTTCTAAGAGATGCTATCTTGGAGTACCTCAATGAAAATAAGCAAATTACTCCATATCAGCATGGCTTCATGAGGGATCGGTCATGTCAAACCAATTTAATCAGTTTCTATGAGGAGGTAAGTTCTAGACTGGACCGCAGTGAATCAATGGATGTCGTATATCTGGACTTCTCCAAAGCATTTGACACTGTACCACATAAAAGGTTAGTATATAAAATTAGAATGCTTGGCCTGGGAGAAAATGTCTGTATGTAGGTAACTAAATGGCTCAGTGATAGAAAACAGAGGGTGGTTATTAATGGTACATACTCAGATTGGGTCACTGTCACTAGTGGGGTACCACAGGGGTCAGTATTGGGCCCTATTCTCTTCAATATATTTATTAATGATATTGTAGAAGGTTTGCACAGTAAAATATAAATTTTTGTAGATGACACTAAACTGTGTAAAGTAATTAACACAGAAGAGGACAGTACACTGCTATAGATGGATCTGGATAGACTGGAGGCTTGGGCAGAGAAGTGGCAGATGAGGTTTAACACTGACAAATGTAAAGTTATGCATATGGGAAGGAATAATGCAAGTCACCAGTACATACTAAATGGTAAAACATTGGGTAACTCTGACATGGAAAAGGACCTAGGAATTTTAGTGAACAGCAAACTAAGCTGCAGAAACCAGTGTCAGACAGCTGCTGCCAAGGCCAATTAGATAATGGGTTGCATCAAAAGGTTGTTAACAAGGTCTACACCTTGCTGTGGGTAAAAAATGGACTTGTTTATGGCGCCAGTCAATGGGAAAAGGTTAAATCAATATCAAAAGGGGCATAGATGCCCATGATGAGAACATAGTCCTGCCACTTTACAAATCACTAGTCAGACCACACATGGAGTACTGTGTATAGTTCTGGGCTCTTGTGAACAAGGCAGACATAGCAGAGCTGGAGAGGTTTCAGAGGAGGGCAACTAAAGTCATAGCTGGAATGGGTGGACTACAGTACCCAGAAAGATTATCAAAATTAGGGTTATTCACTTTAGAAAAAAGACGACTGAGGGGAGATCTAATAACAATATATAAATATATCAGGGGTCAGTACAGAGATCTCTCCCATGATCTCTTTATCCCAAGGACAGTGACCATGATGAAGGGGCATCCTCTGTGCCTGGAGGAAAGAAGGTTTGTTCACAAAAATAGAAGAGGATTCTTTATGGTAAGAGCAGTGAGACTATGGAACTCTCTGCCTGATGAGGTGGTGATGGTAAGTTCACTAAAAGAGTTCAAGAGGGGCCTGGATGTATTTCTGGAGGGTAATAATATTATAGGTTATAGTTACTAGATATGGGTTGTTGTTGATCCAGGGAGTAATTCTGATTGGAATCGGGAATTTTTTCCCCTAAAGTGAGGAAAATTGGCTTCTACCGCATGGTTTTTTTTTGCCTTCCTCTGGATCAACTTGTAGGAAAACAGGTCGAACTGGATGGACAGATGTCTTTTTTTTGGCCTTATAAACTATGTTACTATGTTACTATACACATTCCTGCTTCTTCCTATCTTATCCAGGGTTCTGAAGAAGATCAGGGAGGAAAAGGTGTCTGTAATCCTGATAGCCCCATTATGGCCCCAAAAAGTGTGGTTTCCTCCTTTTGAAAATATCACGTCAGATGCCTTGAATTCATCCCTGGGAGGAAGACCTTCTTTCCCAGGGTCCAACTTTGCATCCTCGAGTAGAGACCCTTCACTTAGCAGCTTGTCTTCTGAAAGGTTGACCCTTAAAGGAGTTGTCTGAGTTATTAAAAAAATATATAGCAATGTGAATCTGATGGGCAGCAATATATAACTAAGTTAAGCAAGTTTTAGGCAAAAAAATGTATATTTCCTCATTTTCCTGGTTCTTTTCTGGCCCTTTGTTTACCTGCAGTAACAATAATCTCTGCCCCTCCCCCTGCTCTGCAAAGGGAGTGAATACAAGTGCTGCCGGAGTGAAATGTCTGCCTGCTGGGATACTCAGCAGAATGTTGTATGTGTAGGACTACAAGTCCCAGCTGTACAAAGACACTGCTGATACACACAGGATCTTCCCCATACCTGTTCTTGTGCAATACTCTACAGAACTTGTCTAGTCTGTCAGCTCCTGTGCCCAGCATTTGTCTCCTCACTGCCTGCAGCTACTCAGTAAAGCCTTCAGCCCTGAGTCTTTGCTGGCTGAAGGGGTTAAAATCTGGCCTGCACAGTGACATCTTGTATAAAGATTCTTATCTGATCCCGTAGGCTTGTGTATGAAACATCAGCACAGCAGGGAGAGAAGCTGACATCACAGGTCATGTGACCCTCAGTGAAATCTGAGAAAGGGGCCACTGAAGTTTAAGTAAGGGCATTGAAAAAACATTACATTTGCCTAGTTAGAAATATACAAAGGACAAAACAATAACTTGGGAAAGGGTCTTTCTGATCAGATGATTGACACAATTTCAGCCTATGACTTCCTAAATTCATAGTATTCCAGAATCTGGGAGTAGTTTTGTTCTTGGAGCTTTGAGAACCAGATACCACTAGATAGTATGTCCATTCAGTCTATCCTAGAATTTCTGCAGTCAGGATTTAATAATTATCTACGTCTGAGCACATTAAAAGTACAGGTATCAGCTTTTAGTACAGGCCTTGTTTAGAAAATTGATTAACATCCTTGGATAATTTAGTTGATTAGAGGGGCCCCTAGACTAAGACCTTTTAGTTAGACTAGGGAATTCTCCTTGGGATTTGAATATAGTCCTTCCAGGTATAACTGAACCATTGTGTGAAGCCTCTGTGAAAATCCTTACTCTTAAAACTGTTTTTCTGGTAACTATTGTTTCAGCCAGGAGAGTAGGAGAAATCCAGGCTTTAAAATGTACTTTCTCAATTCTTTTTGTTCTAGAAGGTAGGGCAATCCTTAAATTTGATCATGCTTTCCTCTCCCAAAGTGGTCTTTCAAAGGCAGGAGGAGATTGTTCTTCCCTCCTTCTGTGAAAACCCTAAATCGAAAGTCTCTTTCCATACCCTTGATGTAACACATGTTCTGACATATCTAGAAGCCACTAAAGTTTGGAGAACGTCTGATTCCTTGTTACAATTCCAGGGTTCAAACAAAGGATATATGGTTTCTAAAGATTACTGACTGGACAAATGTATCACAGAGACCATTGATATTGTAACATAGTAACATAGTTTATAAGGCCGAAAAAAGAAATCTGTCCATCCAGTTAGGCCTGTTTTCCTACAAGTTGATCCAGAGGAAGGCAAAAAACCCCTGTGAGGTAGAAGCCAATTTTCCCCACTTTAGGGGAAAAAAAAATTCCTTCCCGACTCCAATCAGGCAATCAGAATTACTCCCTGAATCAACGACCCATCTCTATTAACTATAACCTGTAATATTATTACCCTCCAAAAATACATCCAGGCCTCTCTTGAACTCTTTTAGTGAACTTACCATCACCACCTCCTCAGGCAGCGAGTTCCATAGTCTCACTGCTCTTACCGTAAAGAATCCTCTTCTATGTTTGTGTACAAACCTTCTTTCCTCCAGACGCAGAGGATGTCCCCTCGTCACAGTCCTGGGGATAAATAGATCACGGGAGAGATCTCTGTACTGACCTCTGATATATTTATACATAGTTATTAGATCTCCCCTCAGTCGTCTTTTTTCTAAAGTGAATAACCCTAATTTTGATCATCTTTCTGGGTACTGTAGTCCACCCATTCCAGTTATTATTTTAGTTGCCCTCCTCTGAACCCTCTCCAGCTCTGCTATGTCTGCCTTGTTCACAGGAGCCCAGAACTGTACACAGTACTCCATGTGTGGTCTGACTAGTTATTTGTAAAGTGGCATGACTATGTTCTCATCATGGGCATCTATGCCTCTTTTGATGCAACCCATTATCTTATTGGCCTTGGCAGCAGCTGTCTGACACTGGTTTCTGCAGCTTAGTTTGCTGTTCACTAAAATTCCTAGGTCCTTTTCCATGTCAGAGTTACCCAATATTTTACCATTTAGTATGTACTGGTGACTTGCATTATTCCTTCCCATATGCTTCTCTGCCCAAGCCTCCAGTCTACCCAGATCCATCTGTAGCAGTGTACTGTCCTCTTCTGTGTTAATTACTTTACACAGTTTAGTGTCATCTGCAAAAATTGATATTTTACTGTGCAAGCCTTCTACAAGATCATTAATAAATATATTGAAGAGAATAGGGCCCAATACTAACCCCTGTGGTACCCCACTAGTTACAGTGACCCAATTTGAGTATGTACAATTAATAACCACCACCCTCTGTTTTCTATCACTGAGCCAGTGGTACAGTGTCAAATGCTTTGGAGAAGTCCAGATATATACGACATCCATTGATTCGCTGGGGTCCAGTCTAGAACTTACCTCCTCATAGAAACTGATTAAATTGGTTTGACATGACCGATCCCACATTTGCTATGCACCAATCCTGTGGAACACTCCCTGTCAGTATAGAGTCCTTAAATATCAGAAATAAGGGTCTGGCGATGACATTACTTAATTCTCTTAGGATACGGGTGTGTATGCCATCCGGTCCTGACGATTTGTCTATTTTAATCTTTTTAAGACGCAGCTCTACTTCTTCCTGGGTCAGACAGGACACTTTTAATGGGGAATTTACTTTTATATTCTGCATTTCATCTGACAGTTTATTTTCCTCAGTGAATACAGTGGAGAAAAAGATATTTAGTAGCTTTGCTTTCTCCTCATCGCTCTCTGTAACTCCCCCCTCATTACTCTGTAAGGGACCGACACCTTCAGGTTTATACTTTTTACCATTTATATAATTAAAGAACATTTTAGGGTTAGTTTTACTCTTTGGCGATCAATCTCTCGGTTTCTAGTTTGGCTGTTTTTATTTGTCTTTTACATATTCTATTTTTTTCCTTATAGTTTTTCAATGCTTCCTCACTCCCCTCCTGTTTTAGTGATTTAAATGCTTTCTGTTTGTCATTTATTGCTTTCTTTACAGTTCTGTTTATCCACATTGTTTTTTTCTTGTTCCTTAACCTTTTATTCCCATAAGGTATGTACCTCTCACAATTAGATATTAGGATGCTTTTAAAAATATCCCATTTTGTGGCTGTATTTTTATTTTTGAGGACTTTGTCCCAGTTAGTTAGGCTTATGGCCTCTCTTAGTTGGTAAAA
The DNA here is from genome assembly GCA_900303285.1 of Rhinella marina. Classification (NCBI taxonomy): domain Eukaryota; kingdom Metazoa; phylum Chordata; class Amphibia; order Anura; family Bufonidae; genus Rhinella; species Rhinella marina. The sequence continues at coordinate 87,714 of ONZH01008800.1, forward strand.
TTTAGCTTTTTTGAAGTTTGGTATTTTTGTTCCTCCCTGAAGAAACGCTCTTTTGAATGACAGTTGGAAGGTTATTATATTATGGTCACTATTTCCCAGGTGTCCCCCAACCTGCACATCTGTTGTTCTGAATGCGCTTCCCCCTATCCGAAGCGTGGGGAAGACTGAGTGGCTTATTTAAGGGTATGAACACACCCCCATCTTTGCCATCCCCCACGCCTGGATTTGCACGTGTGACCGGGAAGCGGCCCCAAACTTGGCGTCTTCCGTGTGCAGCAAGGAGGCCACTCGCAAGTATACTTGCGTTCCTCATGACCTTAGAGGACTCAATTGATCTTACCAACAATGTGATAGTTGCTTGCGATATCCATGGCAGTATATGCATTGGCATGTGTTTTTTTTTTTTTTTTGGGGGGGGGGGGGGTGCACTGGATACTAACTGTCTGTTATTATATAATAAGAAGTAACAGCTCCACTATTTGAACAGATCAGAGTGGAGACATTTTGGGCAGCTATTAGTGTATGCAACATTTGCACACATACGGGCACACCTTGCCCTAATGTGTGCAATACTTGCAGACATATGTGCATACTTTACCTCTATTTCATCCATGTCTGAACTACGCTAGAGTGGTTAAACACCATCATGATTATTTTAAATAGTCTTGAGTAACACTGGTGTTATTGTCATTCATGTCTGAACTACGCTAAAGTGGTGATATACCATCATTATTATTTATTAATACTCTTGAGTGACACTGGTGTTTTTGCTTATCATTTTGATCTATTTTGTTTGAGACATTTTTGGTCTGGTCATAGTATCATTCTTCTCCTTTGGTCCCCTAATGAGCATGACTTGAAGGTGAAATGCGTAGGGACCCCGCTTTTTTGGGATAGTTGGTTTATTTTGCTGATCTAATAACTGACTGGACAAATGTATCACAGAGACCATTGATATTGTAACATAGTAACATAGTTTATAAGGCCGAAAAAAGACATCTGTCCATCCAGTTCGGCCTGTTTTCCTACAAGTTGATCCAGAGGAAGGCAAAAAAAAACCCTGTGAGGTAGAAGCCAATTTTCCCCACTTTAGGGAAAAAAAATTCCTTCCCGACTCCAATCAGGCAATCAGTATTACTCCCTGGATCAACGACCCATCTCTAGTAACTAAAACCTGTAATATTATTACCCTCCAAAAATACATCCAGGCCTCTCTTGAACTCTTTTAGTGAACTTACCATCACCACCTCCTCAGGCAGAGAGTTCCATAGTCTCACTGCTCTTACCGTAAAGAATCCTCTTCTATGTTTGTGTACAAACCTTCTTTCCTCCAGACGCAGAGGATGTCCCCTCGTCACAGTCACAGTCCTGGGGACAAATAGATCATGGGAGAGATCTCTGTACTGACCTCTGATATATTTATACATAGTTATTAGATCTCCCCTCAGTCGTCTTTTTTCTAAAGTGAATAACCCTAATTTTGATCATCTTTCTGGGTACTGTAGTCCACCCATTCCAGTTACTATTTTAGTTGCCCTCCTCTGAACCCTCTCCAGCTCTGCTATGTCTGCCTTGTTCACAGGAGCCCAGAACTGTACACAGTATTTGTAAAGTGGCAGGACTATGTTCTTATCATGGGCATCTATGCCTCTTTTGATGCAACCCATTATCTGATTGGCCTTGGCAGCAGCTGTCTGACACTGGTTTCTGCAGCTTAGTTTGCTGTTCACTAAAATTCCTAGGTCCTTTTCCATGTCAGAGTTACCCAATATTTTACCATTTAGTATGTACTGGTGACTTGCATTATTCCTTCCCATATGCATAACTTTACATTTGTCAGTGTTAAACCTCATCTGCCACTTCTCTGCCCAAGCCTCCAGTCTATCCAGATCCATCTGTAGCAGTGTACTGTCCTCTTCTGTGTTAATTACTTTACACAATTTAGTGTCATCTGCAAAAATTGATATTTTACTGTGCAAGCCTTCTACAAAATCATTAATAAATATATTGAAGAGAATAGGGCCCAATACTGACCCCTGTGGTACCCCACTAGTGACAGTGACCCAATCTGAGTATGTACCATTAATAACCACCCTCTGTTTTCTATCACTGAGCCAGTTACTTACCCACATACAGACATTTTCTCCCAGGCCAAGCATTCTAATTTTATATACTAACCTTTTATGTGGTACAGTGTCAAATGCTTTGGAGAAGTCCAGATATACGATATCCATTGATTCGCTGTGGTCCAGTCTAGAACTTACCTCCTCATAGAAACTGATTAAATTGGTTTGACATGACCGATCCCTCATGAAGCCATGCTTATATGGAGTAATTTGCTTATTTTCATTGAGGTACTCCAAGATAGCATCTCTTAGAAAACCCTCAGTTTACCCACAACAGATGTTAAACTTACCGGCCTATAGTTCCCGAGCTCTGTTTTTGGACCCTTTTTGAATATTGGCACCACATTTGCTATGCGCCAATAATTGTTATTGGTATATTAGCATTGAGACTGTTGACCAAGACAAGTCTACATGCAATACATGTTTTGTTATTTTGTGTAATTCAATTTTCACTGGTGTGGTGATTATATCAGTGGTGGTGGTGCTATCTTTGCCAGGGCTAGTGAGGGATATTAGGAGATTCCTGATACGGGATCGCCCCTATCGGGGCGGCTATTCCGTTCTAGGCAGGGCTTTCACAGATAGGGTGAGGACTAGGGATAGACGTTCCAATCAGTCTAACCATTTATTATCTATCCTCCCCTATCTCTCCTTTGTCTGCTCTATCAATCACAGAATAGAAATCCCCCTCATTGCATTGACTTGGATTCTTTAATAATTTTTGTACCAGTTATTTATTTTAATAGTTCTGAATAAAAGCTATGTTTCAATATTATATTAAGGTCACTTTCATAAGACTTTTCTTTTAGGATACTCTGTGGGGCAGGAATGACGCGTCTGCACCAGCAGGTTCCTGAAATATATATATGTAATGATGGCTGCACCTCCGGGAGGGTTCCAAAGTGTAGACCAATAAACAACTTGTACCTGGTTGCTGATACTGTAGTCAGATGCCAGTAGCTTCTCTTGACCACACGGGTGCTGGCAGAGTCCATGAAGACCAGGGACGGTCGATTACCTCTGTCAGGCTTGACAGTCCAAGAAATATTCAGGGTTCTAGTGGTTTAGCTGTTAATTGTCACTTGCTGTCCTGACATGGCCAGTGTCAGGGGTAATGACAGCCTTTTCCTTTAGGAAAGGATCTCCACTTTTCTTCCTCCTGCACAATACTTGGTTCCATCATAACTAACTCCTTACACCTCCTCCTTTCTCTTACTCTTTACTACATTTGTCTCATTACCTCTCCTACTCTAACTTCCTGCTACTGGGCCTTATATAGAAGGCAGAATGCCACCATCTAGTGGTGGGAATTAACACTGCAGTACTCAGCCATAGAGGTTCTTATACCATATACAAAATAGACAAGGGTTTTACAATGACATGGCTACTATAAATACATAGTCATAAACAGTTTGCTGTGTCCCTTTTACACACATATGTGGGACACTGCAGGAGGAGGATGAGGAGGAGAATGTTGGCGAGACTGAAGAGGATACCAATGCTCATTCCTTCTTATCTGTTGAGCGCGTATGGGCTGAAGAGGAGGAGGAAATGGAGAGTCAGCCTATTGAGGAGAGGGAATTCTTGCGTGTTGGGACTCTGGCCCACATGGCTGACTTCATGTTAGGCTGCCTTTCCCGTGACCCTCGCGTTAGAAGCATTTTTGCTAACACCGATTACTGGGTGTTCTCCCTCCTGGACCCCCGGTACAAGCAGAACTTTTCCACTTTCATTCCTGTAGAGGAAAGGAGTATGAGAGTGAATCAATATCAACAGGCCCTGGTGCACAAGCTGAAACTATCCTTCCCATCTGACACCGCTAGCAGCAGAGGACGTAGTTCTGTGGGCCAACTAGCGGGGGAGAGGAGGCGAGCAGGCAGCTTGTCAAGCACTGGCAGGGGAACACTCTCCAAGGCCTTTGCCAGTTTTATGTCACCCCAGCAAGACTTTGTCACCCGTCCCCAGTCTAGGCAGAGTAGGGGGGAGCTGTTCAGAAAGATGGTGAGGGAGTAACTAGCTGACCATACCAACGTCCTGCGTGATCACTGTGCTCCATACAACTACTGGGTTGCAAAGCTGGACACTAGTGATGAGCGAATCGAAGCGGCAATATTCGTGATTCGCACGAATATTGCCCACTTCGGCTCGGCTCGTGATACTGAGGCAGCGCGGACTCGTGAATATCCGTGAGTCACTGCCAGTTTGAAATGCCCGCTTTTTTCAGCCAATCAGCATGAATCTATTTATTGATAGATCTGAAGATAATTTTACCTAGATATCAATAATCTATATTGGCCAGTGCATTTTAGTGCTCTCTGTAATACACGGTGCTGCGACAAGGGAATATATTACATCAGCCTTCTATATACCTCACAGTCTATAGATTCCGTATTGATCTGTAGATTCCAGTGTGATATACAAATACTGCGTGCTATTTCTTGATAGATCTGAAGATAATTTTACCTAGATATCAATATATCTATATTGGCCATTGCATTTTAGTGCTCTCTGTAGTACACGGTGCTGCGACTAGGGAATATATTACATCAGCCTTCTATATACCTCACAGTCTATAGATTCCGTATTGATCTGTAGATTCCAGTGTGATATACAAATACTGTGTGCTTTTTATTGATAGATCTGAAGATAATTTTACCTAGATATCAATCTATCTATATTGGCCAGTTCATTTTAGTGCTCTCTGTAGTACACGGTGCTGCGACTAGGGAATATATTACATCAGCCTTCTATATACCTCACAGTCTATAGATTCCGTATTGATCTGTAGATTCCAGTGTGATATACAAATACTGCGTGCTATTTCTTGATAGATCTGAAGATAATTTTACCTAGATATCAATATATCTATATTGGCCAGTGCATTTTAGTGCTCTCTGTAGTACACGGTGCTGCGACAAGGGAATATATTTCATCAGCCTTCTATATACCTCACAGTCTATAGATTCTGTATTGAATCTTTACAATTATAATAATATAATACTGCTACTGTGCACATGGAGAACCCCAGGGTCAGGGGGAAGAGCTGGGAGAGGTGGGAATCGCGGTGGTGCTGTGGTGTGCGTGGTGACACAGTGCCGGCTGCTGTAGGTACAGTGGAAACACGTAAGGTCAGGGTGCCTGGTCAACTCCAGAAGTTGGTAGGGCAGCGTCCTACAACTCTGACAGACCCCAAACAACAACAGGAGGTGGTTCAGTGGATTGCAGAGAGCACGTCCAGCCACGTTTCGTCTGCTCTCTCATCCAGCCAGTCGACTTCTCTGAGCCAGGGTGTCTGTCCTCCAACTCGCCCTCCTTCTCCCCAGCCAGAACCCTCTAGGGGTATGTCCCACGGACAAAATTTATCCATGGAACTCTTCAGCCACCACTTCCCTGATGTGCCAGTGGATGAGCTGCTATGCCCTGATTCTCAGGACCTTTTGCTGTCTCCGGGTTATGAGAGTGGGGAGTTAGCAGTGGCGTCTGAGGAGCTGGTGGAAGATGACGAGGAGACACTGTTGTCGGAGGTAGTTGTCAGGGACATCACTGTGGAGTCTGAGGAAGACCTGGGGGATGATGAGGGGACAGATCCTACTTGGGTGGATGAGGCAACTGGAGGCAGTGGTTCAGACTGTGAGACGACATCAGCACCACAAGCTGTTGAGAGAGCCAGAGGGCTGCGACGAGGGAGAAGCCAGGGCCAAGTCACTACTTCCCCAAGTGAACCTAGAGGTCACGCTCCAGCCCGTACTATGCACCACTCCTTAGTTTGGGAGTACTTTAAGGATGATGAGGCCGATCCTCGTTTGGCGGTGTGCAAGCTGTGCCACATGTCAATGAGCAGGGGTTCAAAATGCAACAACCTGACCACTAGTAGCCTGCGCAAACATTTGGAGAGAAAACACCCCACCAAATGGTTTGCACTTCTGTCAGCTGGTGACATTGACACAGTTAGTCCAGCAACTGTGTCTCGTCCAAGCCAGTACGTTGCAGCCTCCAGCCCTGAAAGGACCCCTCCAGCTCCATCTCCCTCCCTCTCCTCCACTCATGTGTCCCATGCGACGTTCAACTGTCTCTACCACAGACATTTGAACGCAAGCGCAAGTACGCAGCCACCCACCCCCATGCGCAAGCTCTAAATGTGCACATCGCCAAGCTGATTAGTTTGGAAATGTTGCCATACAGGCTCGTGGAGACAGAATCCTTCCGCAACCTTATGGAGGCAGCAGCCCCCCGTTACTCTGTCCCCAGCCGACACTATTTTGCCCAATGTGCCGTCCCCGCCCTGCACCGGCATGTGTCTGAGAACATCGCCCACGCTCTCAAAAACGCGGTTTGTGGTAAAGTCCACATGACCACAGATACGTGGACGAGTACCGGTGGCCAGGGACATTACATCTCCCTCTTGGCACATTGGGTCAATCTGGTGGAGGCTGGGTCAGAGACCGATCGTGGGGCTGCACATGTGCTACCCACACCACGAATTGCGGGACATAGTTCTGTCTGTGTGTCTCCGGCACATTATGCCTCCACCTCCTCCTCCAAAGTGGCAGTGATGCCCCAATCGTCAAGTCTCATTTCCTTGATGGCCAGCAGTTTCAGCACTGTGGTAGGGAAGCGGCAGCAGGTAGTCCTGAAACTGCTAAGCCTGGGGGATAAGAGGCACATGGCTGAAGAGCTCTTACAGGGCATCAGGGGGCAGACCAATGTGTGGCTGGCGCCGCTGAACCTTCAGCCAGGAATGGTGGTCTGCCATAATGGGCGTAACCTGGTGGCGGCTCTGCATCTTGGTGGGCTGACTCACGTGCCATGCATGGCCCACGTGCTCAACTTGGTGGTCCAGCGGTTCCTCAAGACCTACCCCCAGTTGAGTGAGTTGCTCACCAAGGTGCGGCGCATATGCGCCCATTTTCGCAAGTCCACCACCGATGCCGCGACCCTCAGGACTGTGCAAGGGCGGCTACAACTCCCTGTTCACCGGCTGCTGTGTGACGTTCCCACGCGTTGGAATTTGACGTTACACATGCTAGCCAGGGTGTACCAACAACGCAGGGCAGTTGTAGACTGCCAGCTGATCCCCCGAGGTGGTAGTCAGGCCAGTCAGCTAACTCACGTCTATGCTGAGGAGTGGACGTGGATGGCTGGCATCTGCCAGGTCTTAGGTCCCTTTGAGGAGGCAACAGAGATGGTCAGTGGTGATGCACACATCATCAGTGTCACCATCCCTCTGTTGTGCCTCATCCAGAACTCCTTGAGGAACCTAAGATCTGAGGATTCAGCAGTGTCACAGGAGGTGGGGGAAGACAGTGACATTGAGAGCACCCTGTTGCCAGTTTCGCAGCGCGAAACTGAGGAGGAGGAGGAGGCTGAGGAGGAGGAAGAAACTCTTGGCCACCATGCATCAGGGGGTGATTCCATGCTACCTGTTGAGCGGGTATAGGCTGAGGAGGATGAATTGGGGTCGGAGGAAGGGGGGGGAGGAGGAGATGGAGAGTCCGCTAAGTGAGGAGGCTGAAGGCTTGCGTGTTGGCACAGTAGGGCGCATGGCAGACTTTATGCTTGGCTGCCTTTGTCGTGATCCCCGGGTCAAGAGGATAATGACTATTGGGTGTACACCCTCCTTGACCCATGCTACAAGGACAACTTTGCCCAACTTATACCCGTGGAGGAAAGGAGCACCCAACTCACTTTCTACCACAAGGCCCTGGTTCAGAAACTGTTACAGGCCTTTCCAGACCAGTTGAGCAACAGGGGGCGGACTGCAGTGGCTGAAGTTCGAGAGGAGAGGAGGGGGAAAGTCAGTGTAGGCGCCAAGGGCAGGGGTACACTATTCCATGCTTTTGCCAAGTTTCTTAAACCCAAGCAAGACAGTATGACACAGCCACAGGGCAGGCAGAGCAGGGCGGAACAGTACCACAAGATGGTGAGGGAGTATGTCGTGGACCAGACCAATGTCCTGACCGATAACTCCATGCCATATAATTACTGGCTGGCCAAGCTGGACAGGTGGCCAGAACTTGCGCAGTACGCTCTTGAGGTGCTTGCCTGCCCTGCTGCAAGTGTACTGTCTGAAAGGGTTTTTAGTGCCGCGGGGGTATCATTACGGACGCGCCTGTCCACCGACAACGCCGACATCCTCACGTTCATCAAGATGAACAGGTCATGGATATCCCCCCAGTTCTCATCCCCACCTCAGGCTACCTCCTAAATTGCTTGCTTTCCTCCTCCTCCTCCTCTTCATCTGGGTTGCATATGCAACAATTTTTCAGGAAAGTCATGCGGCTTCCTACTAACAATTTTTCAGGAAAGTCATCCGTCTTTCTACTAACAATTTTTCAGGAAAGTCATCTGGCTTTCTAAAAACAATTTTTCAGGAGTCATGCGGCTTTGTAACCAAATTTTTTATGAAAGGCCATGGGGTTCTATACACACAGTGCTGACGGAAGCCCATCAGCCTTTCTAAACACAATGCCCACTGCCTCTCCCAAGCGGTTGTGGTGCTGATGTTGCCTCACACTTAAAATTGATCTGTTCCGCTCTCTTCCTCTGGCTGTCTACGGAGAAGGCGGACGCTCCGAACCGGTATCATGGCGGCTCTCCGGCCCCTCATTAAGCCCAGGATCGTCAAGAAGCAGACGAAGAAGTTAATCCGCCACCAATCAGACCGTTATGTAAAGATTAAGCGTAACTGGCTTAAACCCAGAGGTATTGACAACAGAGCCCGTAGGAGGTTCAAGGGGCAGATCCTGATGCCCAACATTGGGTACGGTAGCAACAAGAAGACCAAACACATGCTGCCCACAGGGTTCCGCAAATTCCTGGTCCACAATGTCAAGGAGCTTGAGGTTCTGTTGATGAGCAACAAGTCCTTCTGTGCAGAAATCGCCCACAACGTCTCCTCCGAAAGACCATTGTGGAGAGAGCGGCACAGCTCGCCATCAAAGTCACGAACCCCAACGCCAGACTGCGCAGCGAAGAGAACGAATAAATATCTCTGTGGTTATTTGTGCTAAATAAAAGTTAAATAAACACACAAAAAAAAAATTGATCTGTTCCTGTGACTGATCCACCCAAGTTGAATCTGTCCCATCATAAGAAAGTCCCCCCAAGGAGTCCCCACTGTAACTTGCTTCACTTTCAACTACCTCACCCCCTGACACCTGTGTCTTGCCATTGTCCACCACCTCCTCAGACAACATTGGTAAATCCCCACTGTCAGCACACTGAGACTGCAAAAGGTCTTGCGAATTGGGGCAGAGAATGTTCTGGGGTAGCACATCAGAGAAGGGGTGACTATGGGGTTCCAGGGAGTACGTGACCACATGCAATCTCCATCCAAAAAGTCATACTGAGGCTTACCACCATGCTTTACACTGCAATCTTATTGAAAGACAGACAATCAGGGGTTCACCGCCAGGTTGTCAGGCAGCATTTTTAAGTGGGTCACCATTACCATGTCCCTGAAAATTGCCTTGGGGTCATCACCAGACTATTGGCCAGATTTAGAAAAAATGGTGCAATTAAGGAGCCTCAGAGGCATCCCTACATGCTGCCCCTGGTGTTTCCTATCCATTTCCAAGGTGTTTCCATCTTTTTCTGAGGTTTTCACATGTTGGGGCAAACTTGACTGTGCAGAACCTTTGGCCCCTGCAAAAATATTCGGGTCTCCCATAGACTTTAATGGGATTCGTGATTCGGCTCGAAACCACGAATCCCGCGGAAAATTCGGGCCGAATACCGAATCCCCGAATCTTTTAGGATTCGCTCAACTCTACTGGACACGTGACCTGAACTGGCGCTGTACAGTTTGGAGGTGCTGGCCTGCCTTGTCGCTAGCGTGTTGTCAGAGCGGGTCTTCAGTGCAGCTGTGGCATCATCACTGATAAGCGTACACGCCTGTCAACTGACAGCGCTGACAGGCTGACGCTTTTTAAAATTAATAAAGCCTGGATTTCACTGGAATTCAAATATCCACCGGGGGAAAGCGGCTCAACATGAAGATTCTTTATGTATTCTTTTCTCTCCTCCTCCTTCTCTTCGCACACAAACGCTGAGCCAACAGGCAATTTTTCTGAGGGGCAACTGGCGCTCTTTACAAACAATGTTTACGGAGGGCCACCTACAGGCCCTCTCTCCAATAAATTTTTTAGCAGCGTCAACTACAGACACTCAAAAACAATTTTTCAGGAGGGTCAACTACAGACACTCCACAATTTTTCAGGAGGGTCAACTACATACACTCAAAAACAATTTTTCTGGAGGGTCAACTTCAGACACTCCAAAACAAATTTTTGGGAGGCTCAAAACAGCCATTTGACTACAATCTCAGTCTGACCAAGGCATTGGTGGAGTCACCACCATGCTGTGTCAGGGTAAATTTTTGGGTGGTTCACCTGCTACCTCAGTCTAACTTGGTCACTCTGTTGTCACCGCCATGCTGTGTCAGGGTAAATTTTTGGGTGGTTCACCGGCTACCTCAAGTAACTTGGTCAATTTGGGGTGTCACCGCCATGCTGTGTCAGGGTAAAATTTTATGTGCTTCACCTGCTACCTAAACTAACTTGGTCACTTGTTGGTGTCACCACTAGACTTCGGCTACTGTGCCGCACACCACATAATTGGTCACTGTACTGTAGTATATATAACTGAGAGAAAAAACGTACTCTTTAGACTGTGGCTACTGTGCCACACACTACATATTGTTCACTGGACTGTAGTATATATAACTGAGAGAAAAAACGTAGTCTTTAGACTGAGGCTATTGTACCACACACCACTCAGTTTTTCACTGGACTGTAGTATATATAACTGAGAGAAAAAACGTATTTTCTAGACTGTGGCTACTGTACCGCACACTACATAATTGTTCACTGGACTGTAATATATATAACTGAGAGAAAAAACGTACTCTTTAGACTGTGGCTACTGTACAGCACACTACAGAATTGTTCACTGCACTGTAGTATATATAACTTAGAGATAAAAACGTACTCTTTAGACTGCGGCTACTGTGCCACACACTACATAATTGTTCACTGGACTGTAGTATATATAACTGAGAGAAGAAATGTACTCTTTAGACTGTGGCTACTGTACAGCACACTAAATAATTGTTCACTAGACTGTAGTATATATAACTGAGAGAAAAAATGTATTTTCTAGACTGTGGCTATTGTACCACATACCACTCAATTTTTCACTGGACTGTAGTATATATAACTGAGAGAAAAAATGGATTTTCTAGACTCCGGCTACTGTACCGCACACAACAGAATTGTTCACTGCACTGCAGTATATATAAGTGAGAGAAAAAACGTAGTCTTTACACTGCGGCTACTGTACCACACACGACAGAATTTTTCACTGCACTGTAGTATATATAACTGAGAGAAAGAACGTAGTCTTTAGACTCCGGCTACTGTACCACACATGACAGAATTGTTCACTGCACTGTAGTATATATAACTGAGAGAAAAACGTACTCTTTAGACTGTGGCTTCTGTACAGCACACTACAGAATTGTTCACTGCACTGTAGTATATATAACTTAGAGATAAAAACGTACCCTTTAGACTGTGGCTACTGTGCTGCACACTACATAATTGTTCACTGCACTGTAGTATATATAAGTGAGAGAAAAAACATAGTCTTTAGACTGAGGCTACCGTACCGCACACTACAACATTTTTCACTGCACTGTAGTATATATAACTGAGAGAAAAAACGTATTTTCTAGACTCCGGCTACTGTACAGCACACTACAGAATTGTTCACTGCACTGTAGTATATATAACTTAGAGATAAAAACGTACCCTTTAGACTGTGGCTACTGTGCTGCACACTACATAATTGTTCACTGGACTGTAGTATATATAACTGAGAGAAAAAACGTAGTCTTTAGACTATGGCTACTGTACCGCACACAACAGAATTTTTCACTGCACTGTAGTATATATAAGTGAGAGAAAAAACATAGTCTTTAGACTGAGGCTACCGTACCGCACACTACAACATTTTTCACTGCACTGTAGTATATATAACTGAGAGAAAGAACATAGTCTTTAGACTCTGGCTACTGTACCGCACACAACAGAATTTTTCACTGCACTGTAGTATATATAAGTGAGAGAAAAAACATAGTCTTTAGACTGAGGCTACCGTACCGCACACTACAACATTTTTCACTGCACTGTAGTATATATAACTGAGAGAAAAAACGTATTTTCTAGACTCCGGCTACTGTACCGCATACGACAGAATTGTTCACTGCACTGTGGTATATATAACTGAGAGAAAAAACGTAGTCTTTAGACTGTGGCTACTGTATAGCACACTACAGAATTGTTCACTGCACTGTAGTATATATAACTTAGAGAAAAAAACGTACTCTTTAGACTGAGGCTACTGTGCCGCACACTACATAATTGTTCACTGGACTGTAGTATATATAACTGAGAGAAAAAACATACTCTTTATACTGACTACTGTACAGCACACTACATCATTTTTCACTGCACTGTAGTATATATAACTGAGAGAAAAAACATACTCTTTAGACTGTGGCTACTGTGCCGCACACTAAATAATTGTTCACTAGACTGTAGTATATATAACTGAGAGAAAAAACGTATTTTCTAGACTGTGGCTATTGTACCGCACACCACTCAATTTTTCACTGGACTGTAGTATATACTGAGAGAAAAAACGTATTTTCTAGACTGCGGCTATTGTACCGCACACCACTCAATTTTTCACTGTACTGTAGTACATATAACTGAGAGAAAAAACACATTTTCTAGACTCCGGCTACTGTACCGCACACAACAGAATTTTTCACTGCACTGTAGTATATATAACTGAGAGAAAATTCGTAGTCTTTAGACTGTGGCTATTGTACTGCACACGACAGAATTTTTCACTGCACTGTAGTATATATAACTGAGAGAAAGAATGTAGTCTTTAGACTCTGGCTACTGTACCACACACAACAGTATTGTTCACTGCACTATAGTATATATAACTGAGAGAAAAACATAATCTTTAGACTGTGGCTACTGTACCGCACACGACAGAATTTTTCACTGCACTGTAGTATATATAAGTGAGAGAAAACATAGTCTTTAGACTGCGGCTACTGTACCGCACACAACAAAATTTTTCACTGCACTGTAGTATATATAACTGAGAGAAAGAACGTAGTCTTTAGACTGTGGCTACTGTACACACTACAGAATTGTTCACTGCACTGTAGTATATATAACTGAGAGAAAAACATATTCCCTAGACTGCACTACAGATCCCAGCAAGCCAAGGTACAGCAGTAGTAAAAATGAGTACTGAGAGGACTTTGGGCAATTGGGGTCTGGGTGGACCACGTGCTGTCCCCTTTCTGCCACCAGTCGATGTGCACAGTTTGCAGCCAAGATGGTGGTAGCTGCACTACAAGTCCCAGCCAGCAGCCAGGAGGAGACCAAAAAAAAGGTGCTTGTAGCCCTTAAATGGGCTGTTGGGTTCTTTGAGGACGATCCCTGCCTAACCAAAATCTAAATTGAGGCCCTAACACTCTCCCTGACAGACAGCAGCTCTGTCCCTAATCTCATCCAGGCGGCGTCTGAGGCGAGCAGCGCGGGACATAGTAACATAGTACCATAGTTTATAAGGCCGAAAAAAGACATCTGTCCATCCAGTTCGGCCTGTTTTCCTACAAGTTCATCCAGAGGAAGGCAAAAAAAACCTGTGAGGTAGAAGCCAATTTTCCCCACTTTAGGGAAAAAAATTCCTTCCCGACTCCAATCAGGCAATCAGAATTACTCCCTGGATCAACGACCCATCTCTAGTAACTATAACCTGTAATATTATTACCCTCCAGAAATGCATCCAGGCCCCTCTTGAACTCTTTTAGTGAACTTACCATCACCACCTCCTCAGGCAGAGAGTTCCATAGTCTCACTGCTCCTACCGTAAAGAATCCTCTTCTATGTTTGTGTACAAACCTTCTTTCCTCCAGACGCAGAGGATGTCCCCTCATCACAGTCACAGTCCTGGGGATAAATAGATCATGGGAGAGATCTCTGTACTGACCTCTGATATATTCATACATAGTTATTAGATCTCCCCTCAGTCGTCTTTTTTCTAAGTGAATAAGCCTAATTT
>ONZH01008801.1:0-23780 GCA_900303285.1 Rhinella marina
CTACTACATAGCTCTTTGGACAATTTTACCATATTATATTTTTGCATTTTTATTACCTTTTTTGTATTTTATTACTCATTTATGTTTTTTCAAATATTACAACTGGGCCCAGTCTACTTTTATATTCCTTTATTTTTGGTACTCAGAATAAAAACACAGATTAATTTTATCATATATATCTATTGTCTATATATATACACTAAGTATTAATATCCGAACGTCTTAGTAACCATACCATTTGACTGCCATAACACCTAATGTAAGTGTGTCCACCCAATCCTATTATTTATTGCATTTTCTATAGAGACCCTTGGGTAAGGTCAAGGGTGAGAGCACCTTACCCATTATTCTCTTATTTTGGTGAGCCACTGTATTTTATATTCATTTACTAATACCGTATATGGCACCTATCCGGAAAAATAGTTTGGAGAGAGAGAAAGAGAGGAAAAAGACGTAAATTGTTTGGAGAGGCCGCTGTAGGTGGACCTCCGGAAAAATTGTTTGGAGAGAGGGCCTGTAGGTGGACCTCTGGAATAACTGTTTGGACAGAGGGCCTGTAGGTGGACCTCCGGAAAAATTGTTTGGAGAGAGGGCCTGTAGGTGGACCTCCAGAAAAATTATTTAGAGAGAGGGCCTGTAGGTGGACCTCCGGAAAAATTATTTAGAGAGAGGGCCTGTAGGGGGCCCTCCTGAAAAATTGTGGTAAAAGAGTGCCAGTTAGACCTCTAAAAAATGGCGTTTTTTTGGTCAGCGTTAGGCAAAGACGACATGGAGGAGGAGGAGGAGTAGGAGGAGGAGTAGAGAAGAGGAATCGGATACATAAGTAATGTAAATATTTAGCTACTTTCCCCCGGAGGAGATTTGAATTCCAGTGAAATCCAAGCTTTGTTCATTTTAAATAAGCGTCAGCCTGTCAGCGCTGTCAGTTGACAGGCGTGTACGCTTATCAAGTGATGACGCACCAGCTGCACTGAATACCCGCTCTGACAACACGCTAGCGGCAGGGCAGGCCAGCACCTCCAAGGCGTACAGGGCCAGTTCAGGCCACGTGTCCAGCTTTGAAACCCAGTAGTTGTATGGAGCAGAGTGATCGCTACGGACGTTGGTATGGTCAGCTAGGTACTCCCTCACCATCTTTCTGTACAGCTCTCCCTACTCTGCCTAGACTGGGGACAGGTGACAGTGTCTTGCTGGGGTGACATAAAACTGGCAAAGGCCTTGGAGAGCGTTCCCCTGCCAGTGCTGGACAAGCTGCCTGCTCGCCTCCTCTCCCCCGCTACTTGGCCCACAGAACCATGCCCTCTGCCGCTAGCGGCGTCAGATGGGAAGGATTGTTTCAGCTTGTGCACCAGGGCCTGTTGATATTGATTCACTCTCATACTCCTTTCCTCTGCAGGGATGAGAGTGGAAAGGTTCTGCTTGTACCGTGGGTCCAGGAGAGTGAACACCCAGTAATCGGTGTTTGAAAAAATGCTTCTAACGCGAGGGTCACGGGATAGGCCGCCTAACATGTAGTCTGCCATGTGCGCCAGAGTCCCAACACACAAGAATTCCCTCTCCTCACTGACCTGACTCTCCATTTCCTCCTCCTCCTCTTCCTCCTCCTCCAAGTCCTCCTCTTCAGCCCATACACGCTCAAGAGTTAAGGACTGAGCACTGGTACCCTCTTCTGTCTCGCAGACAGTCTCCTCCTCTTCCTCCTCATCCTCAACCCCCTCCTCCGATACGCACTGAGAAACAGACCGGAGGGTGCTCTGGCTATCAAGCGACGTATCTTCCTCCACCGTCTCTTATGACAAGCGCAAAGCATCCGACTTCATGCTGAGCAGTGAGTTTTTCAACAGGCAAAGCAGCGGGATGGTGAGGCTGATAATGGCGGCATCGCCGCTGACCATCAGTGTTGACTCCTCAAAGTTGCTCAACACCTGGCAGATATCAGACATCCACGTCCACTCCTCATTGTAGACTTGAGGAATCTGAGAGACCTGACTACCAGTTCTGGTGGAAGTTGACATCTGGCAGTCTACAATCGCTCTGCGCTGCTGGTAAACTCTGGATAACATGTTTAATGTGGAATTCCATCTCGTGGGCACATCGCACAACAGTCGGTGAGCGGGCAGTTGTAGGCGGCGCTGCGCTGCCCTGAGAGTGGCAGCATCTGTGGTGGACTTGCGGAAATGCGCACAGATGCGGCTCACCTTGGTGAGCAAATCAGACAGATTGGGGTATGTCTTGAGGAACCGCTGAACTATTAGATTGAACACGTGGGCCAGGCATGGCACATGTGTCAGTCTGCCGAGTTGCAGAGCCGCCACCAGGTTACGCCCGTTGTCACACACAACCATGCCTGGCTTGAGGTTCAGCGGTGCCAGCCACACATCGGTCTGCGCCGTGATGCCCTGTAACAGCTCTTGGGCGGTGTGCCTTTTGTCACCTAAGCTCAGCAGTTTCAGCACCGCCTGCTGGCGCTTACCCCCTGCGCCTAGAGCTACCGACTGAAGGCGCCGTGCCCACGGATGGTAATTCGGTGGAGGAGGTGGAGGGGTCGGAGGAGGCATAGTACGTCTGAGAGACCATGACCGAGGTAGGCCCTGCAATCCTCGGTGTGGGCAGTACATGAGCGGCCCCAGGGTCAGACTCGGTCCCAGCCTCCACCAAGTTAACCCAATGTGCCGTCAGTGAGATATAGTGTCCCTGCCCGGCAGCACTTGTCCACGTGTCCGTGGTTAGGTGGACCTTCTCAGAAACAGCGTTGGTCAGGGTACGGATGATGTTCTCTGACACGTGCTGGTGTAGGGCTGGGACGGCACCTCAGGAAAAATAGTGGTGGCTGGGGACCGAATACCGAGGGGCAGCCACCGCCATGAGATTGCGAAAGGCCTCGGTCTCTACCAGCCTATAGGGCAGCATCTCCAGGCTAAGCAATTTGGAGATGTGGACGTTGAGGGCTTGGGCATGTGGGTGGGTGGAACTGTATTTCCTCTTGCGCTCCAGCGTCTGCTGTAAAGACAGCTGAACGCTGCGCTGGGACACAATGGTGGACACTGTGGAGGATCGTGGAGGCGAAGGTGTGGTTTTCCGGTGGGAGGCGCTCGTGCCGGGGTCCTGGGCAGGGGGTTGACTAGCAGAGGCAGCGAGTGACACAGGGGAAGGAGCAGTGGTGTGACCCGCAGGGGGTGGTGAACGTCCTTGGTTCCATTGAGTGGGGTGTTTAGCACTCATATGCCTGCGCATGCTCGTGGTGGTTAGGCTAGTAGTGGTGGCACCCTGCTGATCCTGGTGTGACACAGGTTGCACACCACAGTCCGTCGGTCATCCTCACTTTCTTTAAAGAGCCTCCAGACTTGCGAACATCTAGGCCTCGCCACGGGAGCTTCACTACGTGAAACAGTTGCTGCTGATGCACCAGCTCTGGCCCTGCTTCTCCCTCTGGCCACACCACTGCCTCTTACAACCTGTTCTGGTGCAGCACTCGCCTCCGCCTCAGAAGCACTGTCTTCACTCGGCATATCAACCCAGCTTGGGTCAGTCACCTCGTCATCCTCCAATTCCTCAGTCTGCTCCCCCCTCGGACTTCCTGCCCTGACAACAACTTCACCACTGTCTGACAACCGTGTCTCCTCATCGTCCGACACCTCTTTACAAACTTAGTAAGTCAACATTGTCATCATCATCATCACCCACAGACTGCGACAGTTGGAAAACTTGGGCATCGGGAACGAGATCAGCAGCAACCTGAGAAGTGGTTTGTGACTCTGGGAAGGGTCCAGAAAACAGTTCCTCAGAGTATGCCGGATCGCATTCCAAATTTTCCTGGGAGGGGGCAGACTGGGGGGAAGGAGGTTGAGGTGGAGGAGCCAGAGGAGTGCTCCCTTGGGTAACGTGGGTAGACTGCGTGGAAGACTGACTGGTGGACAAATTACTTGAAGCATTGTCCGCAATCCACGAGATCAGCTGTTCGCACTGTTGTGGTTTCAACAGTCCTCTACCACGTGTCCCTGTAAGTTGAGACATGAAGCTAGGGAGTGTAGCTCTGCGGCGTTCCCCTGCTCCCTCATCAGCAGGTACTGTCTCACCCTGCCCAGGACCACGGCCTCTGCCCCCTGCAGTAATTGAATGCCCATGCCCACGCCCTCGACCCTTAGCCCTGGGGGTCAACATTTTCTGTATATAAGTGTATTATATAAAAAATAAAAAATAAATGGGCCTGCTGTACTGAAACCCACAAACTTCTTCAGTCTGAACAAGAAAATATATAGGTGGATAAGTTAGAGCAAAATTACGTTATGTTATTACATACAGTGCAGTATGGAGCAATTACACGGAAACTATTAGATTAGACTTGGTCTGTTTAAGTGCAACCCATACAAATGTTGCACAGAAATTTTTGTAATGTAGCTGTATAAGTGAGAGCAAAAGACCGTATTTGATTACGTGACGTACAGTATGGGTCACCTGGACAGAAAATACGGATTGTGGTTTGTGGTGAGTGGACAGCTGAACTGTGACACACAGAATGGTTCCACACTGCTGTATAAAATGGATTTGTATCACTGAGATAGAACATAAAAAAACAGGGTTATATATGGCGATAGCTGCACTACTAGTGCCAGCCAGCCAGCCAAGCCAGGAGACAAAAAAAAATGTCTTCTAGCCCTTAGAAGGGCTGTTGGGTTCTTTGTGGGTGATTCCTGCCTAACAGAGAACTAAATGCAGGCCCTAACACTGTCCCTGAAAGGCAGCAGCTCTATCCCTAACGACATCCAGACGGCATCTGAGCCGAGCACCGCGGCCAGTCACTAGTATATTCCAGGGTCACCTGATCAGGCCAGCCAACCCCTGCTATCGACATGTAAGGGCCCCACGTGATGCTGGGTGTACTGTAGAGTCTCCTGGCTTGTGATTGGCTGAGTTTATAGGCGCCAAAAATGCACGATGTGGAAGTTGCCATTTCCTCGAGCATGGCGAGATACTCATCCGAGCAGCGAGGACTTACGAGTACCCTAATACTCGAACGAGTACCAAGCTCGGACAAGTATGCTCGCTCATCTCTATTAACAACATTTGCAACATCATTTTTTGAATAATTTAAGGGGTGTCGTTTGTAAATTGGGGTCATTTATGGGTGTTTTCCATTACATAAGCCCCTCAAAATCACTTTATAACTGAATTGGTGCTTAAAAAATGGTTTGGGAGATTTTCTTGAAAAATTGCTTAAAATAAAATGTCATTTACAAAATGATGCCGACATAAAGCAGACATATGGGGAATGTTGATTGATAACCATTTTGTGAGGCAGTACTATCTGTCTTTAAAGTAGAGAAATTCAAATTTTGAAAATTGTGAATTTTTCCAAAATTTTGGTAAATTTGGGATTTTTTTTATAAATAAAGATGAAGTACAATGTGTCACGAGAAGACAGAATGGGTTGGATAAATAAAAGCATTCCAAAGGTATTACCAGCAAGTCAGTGCAAGTTAACCCTTAAATAAATTAAAGAGTTGATGACTTTGTGTAGGGGAAACGGGCAAATATCCGGACTTCAGAGTCCCCCTGCCCCAGGGCACTCTCCTATCCGCTCCGGGAGTTTACAGGTAGGACACACCTTCCTCTTTCTGACTGCAGACTTTATATTCTCTTCTGTACATGATTGTGTGGGCGGCCATCTTGTCAGATCTGCTCTTTACAACAGTCAGAAATGTGCTTTACTGCAGCCACATGAACCATAGACAGACTGGAGATGACTTCTATGGTAGAGTGCAGTGAGCATGCTCTGTGACCTGTGTAAAGGCCATTGTGCAGGGAGGGGAGGAGGTGAGCTGTGAACATTGTCTTTGACTTCTATGTAAGAGTATTGTGGGCATGCCCAGTGCGCTGTGCAGAGGTCACTGTATAGAGAGGGAATAGATACACTGTTAATGGTGGATTCTAGCTTCTCTATTCATAGGTGTTACCTGTCATTGTAATCCTGCCTCGGATGATAATGGCTGAGAAGTCACCTCCATATATTATAAGGTTCAGTGACATGTGACTGCAGGTGCTGCCGGGCAGTTCAGGACAATCCTCTGTTGCCTCATCTATCACCTGGTTTGTCCTCATTACAGCCCCGGTCTCGGCAGTGACAATGAGCAGTAACGCATCCTCTGCAGAGCTCTGGGCAGGACAGGACTCGGTGTCTCTCCATTGCTCAGCTCAGGGTTCAGCCATCACCTTCTCCTGGAGCCTGGATGGAAAACCAGTGTCCTCACAGCCTCCATATTACATTACTGGGAGCGATTCTCCTCCGTACTCCAGTCTGACCATCAGCCCGGTCTCCAGGAACGACGGTGGACCCTTCACCTGTACAGCGTCCAACCTGCTGAATAGTCAGACCAGCAATGAGCTCAGCTTCAATATCCACTGTGAGTATAATAATCCCACATGTGATGTCTTGTATGTGTGCTCCCCTCTCTCACTGCCCATGTCAGCTGCTCGGGTCACCTATGGCCTTTATACTGAATATATGAGTCTATACCTCCATCCGCTCTACATCTGTCAGCCGGAGAACGGCCTAGAGTACAATGGGGAGATTATACATACCGCCATATGGTTGTCTCTACCACTGCCCATACCTTGTGTCTAGTGTAGGAGGCACAGGCTCTGGAGGCTCCAGCAGGAGATCTTCTGTGTCCTCAGGTATACAGGAATCATCTGTAGACACGTGTTCACACCCTAGATCCACAGCCGGAGCATGTATGACGGCACAATGACTGTCCTCTTAGTGGTCACCAGGTGCCGTGTGCACACACATCTCTACGTTGTCTTCTCACAGGGCGCCCGGATGGAGAAATCTCATGTCCAGTGACTTCTAATGGCGATATTCTGAGCCTTGTCTGCTCTTGGGAAAATGGCCGACCTCCCGCCAATGTGACGATGACATTTAACGGCACAACAGAGATGAATCCAAACATCGTGACCAGGAACGTGTCCTCCAAGACTCTGATCTGGGGCTCAGTCCTGAACTGCAGTGGTGATCAGCTGGGGAGGACGTCGAGCTGTCTGCAGGTCCTCGGTGAGTCACAGATATCAGTAATTACACCGAAATGAAAGGGTTTAACCTGTGGGGCCATTTTACTGCCCGTGGCGGTCACGGTGCGTTGTGCCGAATGTCCTATGTTACTCCCCCTAGAAGATCTGCTGCGTGTGAATACGAAGATCTTAGAAATGCTGGAATCACCTGATTATCTGGGCAATAAAACGACCTCAATCCTCGGACGGTTCGTCTCTTGTGCCTTTGGTCACTAAGATAAAGTCCAAAGTTGTGATCTGGTTAAAATTCCCTCCCATTGGGATCGCACTTACGACGGTTGTCTTACCCCAGCCTCTGCTTGTTGTCGTGGCCTCTGCGTGTTGTCGGGGCCTCAGCCTCTGCGTGTTGTCGGGGCCTCAGCCTCTGCGTGTAGTCGGGGCCTCAGCCTCTGCGTGTTGTCGGGGCCTCAGCCTCTGTGTGTAGTCGGGGCCTCACCCTCTGCGTGTTGTCGGGGCCTCCTCTCTGCATGTTGTCGGGGCCTCCCCTCTGCGTGTAGTCGGGGCCTCCCCTCTGCGTGTTTGTCGGGGCCTCCCCTCTGCGTGTTGTCGGGGCCTCCCCTCTGCGTGTTGTCGGGGCCTCCCCTCTGCGTGTTGTCGGGGCCTCCCCTCTGCGTGTTGTCGGGGCCTCCCCTCTGCGTGTTGTCGGGGCCTCCCCTCTGCGTGTTGTCGGGGCCTCCCCTCTGCATGTAGTCCGGGGCCTCCCCTCTGCGTGTTGTCGGGGGCCTCCCTCTGCGTGTTGTCGGGGCCTCCCTCTGCGTGTTGTCGGGGCCTCCCCTCTGCGTGTAGTCGGGGCCTCCCCTCTGCGTGTAGTCGGGGCCTCCCCTCTGCGTGTTGTCGGGGCCTCCCCTCTGCGTGTTGTCGGGGCCTCCCCTCTGCGTGTTGTCGGGGCCTCCCCTCTGCGTGTTGTCGGGGCCTCTCCTCTGTGTGTTCTTGCAGTCAAGTTTTTCCAGACTCCCTCAACCATGTCTTGCCTTGTGCACTGGGACGCAGTCATGAAGGGACAGAAAAGGCTTTTCCCGAATGGTTTCCACAAAGTTGTCCCCAAGATTTCCCTGCACTGGACCCGGGACGCTGAGATTGACCCCTGAAGATAAGATCACCCCTCCTCCAGCGGACGGCACAGCCGGCACAATGCAGTCCGGCAGGTAACGCTCATGTATTCGCTGAGCAGAGCTGCAGGGTCTTCGGAGACTGTGTAAAATGCCCCATAAGGGCTGTTTCTCCTTTAGATGCCCCAGTTACAGTGAAAAAATGTCAAATACAGAATGAAATGTCAGTGTCCCCCAGAAGTCTTTTAACCCCTTCAACCCCTGCGGCCGAGGGCTTGTATGGAGCGGACTGCTGCTGGGAGCCAGCTCCATAGGCTGTGGGTGTCGGATGTAGAACACAGCAGGCACCCGGCCACAATGACGGGGAACAGAGATTATACCGAACCCCGTTATTTCACCCCTCAGATGCTGCATCTGTTAGGTTACTGTGACAGCCAGGGGCCTGCTGACAGGACTGCCATGATAAGCCTCCTGCTATACTGTGCACGAGGCACAGCCCAACAGGGAGCGTCTCAGAATCTAATGCACCCTAATAGATCTCTAAGACCTTGTTCACACATCAGTTATTTCCATCAGTTATTATAAGCCAAAACCAGGAGAGGAGGCTACACAGAGATCAGGTGTAATGGAAAGATCTGCACTTGTTCTGTGTTTTTGACCCGCACCTGGTTTTGGCTCAGAATAACTGATGGAAATAACTGATCAAATAACTGACGTGTGAACAAGGCCTAAGGGACCTAAAAGTTATTCTTAAAAAAATAAAAAGTAAAAAACTTAAATATTAAAAGTTTAAATTGCTACATTTCCCAATTTCACATATAAAAATCTATAAGCAATAAAAAATAGACATGACAGGTATTGCTGCGTCTGAAAATATTAAAATATAAAAATGTTACACAAAATATGTAACAGTCTACACCATAATGGGGGAGGGGGGTTCTGAATAAAAACATGTGATTCATCATTTTTTGGTCACCTTATGCCCCCCAAAATTGAATTGCATAACATTTATCAAAAAGTTGTATGCACCCCAAAAAGATTGATATTGCCATAATTGTAGACTGAAGACGTCATGTAATTTTCAAGACGCAGTGAATGCCGTAATAGCAAAACTCAAAAAAACTTTGTCATAATTGTGTTTTTTTTTTTTTCAATTTAATTCCACAAAACCTGGTAAATTAAGTGATGCCATTAAAAAATGCATTTTATCCCGCAAAAAAAAAAAAGCCCCCGTCTGGCTATATAAACAGAAAATGATTGTTATGGCTATTGGAACGTGGGGAGGAATAGAACGAAAATGCAAAAACTAAAATGGTCCCTATACTTAAGGGGTTAATGACATCTTGGAGACGTATTATGCGCACATGAAACCATAGGGCGATGGTTTAGATTCTTATTAGGAGCAATAAGACATTTGAGTTTTTCCACTACTGAACACCAAATCTTCCTCTTGTGTCTTCTTAAGAATATTAATCACAGTGTCGTCTTCATAATATGAAATAACACTTTCATCTCCAGTATATAAAAATACACTGGCAGCAGCATTGTCCTCCTCCCCAGCCCCCCTACTACCAGCAACATTTTCCTTTTTCCCAGACCCCCCTCTTCCAGCAGCACTGTCCTCATTCCTATCCTTCCCCCTCTAGTAGCAAGCACTGTCCCCCTTCCCATCCTTCCCCCATTAGTAGCAGCATTGTCCCCTTCCCATCCTTCCCCCACTAGTAGCAGCATTGTCCCCCTTCCCATCCTTCCCCCACTAGTAGCAGCACTGTCCCCCTTCCCATCCTTCCCCCATTAGTAGCAGCATTGTCCCCCTTCCCATCCTTCCCCATTAGTAGCAGCATTGTCCCCCTTCCCATCCTTCCCCCTCTAGTAGCAGCATTGTCTCCCTTCCCATCCTTATCCCTCTAGTAGCAGAATTGTCCACCATATCATCCTTCCCCCATTAGTAGCAGCATTGTCCCCCTTCTCATCCTTCCCCCATTAGTAGCAGCATTGTCCCCTTCCCATTCTTCCCCACTAGTAGCAGAATTGTCCACCTTATCATCCTTCCCCCATTAGTATCAGCATTGACCTCCTTCTCATCCCTTCCCCTTAGCAGCTGCACTGTCCCCATTCCCATCCTTCCCTCATTAGTATCAGCATTGTCCCCCTTCTCATCCTTCCCCCATTAGTATCAGCACTGTCCCCCTTCCCATCCTTCCCACATTAGTATCAGCATTGTCCCACTCAATGACCGGAGCCTCATGGCCACTATGTAAAGCCTTCTGCTTCCAGTTTCTTCCACTGCGCCAGTGGCTACCAGAAACAGCGGTGAGGATGTCGGACCCAATAATCTGATATTGATAACCTTTTTTGAGGATAGTTCATCAATATCTATATCCCAGGAAAAAAACTCTTTTAAAATAGGAGATGCAGTGTGTGAACAGATGCAGCCACCAGCCACAGGGATATGTGAGTGATATGGTAGATAGGTTGTCACAGTGTACACGGTGTAGCCGGCAGTTCTACTCACGGTTAGTTGAATCTTCCCTGGGCAGTGTGCAGTTGTGTGGAGGGTGGACACGACTTCCCTCGGGGCACGCTCCGTACGCAGGGCTCCAGGATGGTCAGGTCGGACGGCTGGGCCCTGGTGTTTCGTGACGCCAGTGTCTTTTTAGGTAGACACACCCTTTGTAATGATGAGGAGGCAGTTGTTAATCAAACAAGAGGTATCTTTACTTTTGCCTTCAGTTCATATAGTCACAATAAATGATGTTACAATTGGTTATGGATAAGATGACCTCTTTGGCTGGTAGGTGGTTATAATAGGTAGTTAGTTAGGCACTGTCTCTTTAAATCCTGTTACTTTCACTCCTAGTGGGATCTTCTATAACTAGCCCTGGTTCTGGACAATAGTATATTAAGGCCACTTTCATAAGACCTTTCTTTTAGAAGGATACTCTGTGGGGCAGGAATGACACGTCTGCACCAGCAGGTTCCTGAAATATATATAAAGATGGCTGCACCTCCCGGAGGGATCCAAAGTGTAGACCAATAAACAACTTGTACCTGGGTGCTGATACTGTAGTCAGATGCCAGAAGCTTCTCTCGACCACATGGGTGCTGGCAGAGTCCATGAAGACCGGGGACGGTCGATTACCTCTGTCAGGCTTGACAGTCCAAGAAATATTCAGGGTTCTAGTGGTTTAGCTGTTACTTGTCACATGTTGTCCTGACCTGGCCGGTGTCAGGGGAAATGACAGCCTTTTCCTTTAGGAAAGGATCTCCACTTTTCTTCCTCCTGCACAATACTTGGTTCCTCTTAACTAACTCCTTACACCTCCTCCTTTCTTTCCTTACACTCCAACTCCTCTAACTTCCTGTTACTGGGCCTTATATAGAAGGCAGAATGCCACCATCTAGTGGTGGGAAATAATATTGCAGTACTCAGCCATAGAGGTTTCACATTACATTCACATTAATTCACAAATACATAACAATAAAATGGCATTATATATAAGATAGGACATGGCTATTTCAACATTTTGGAGTGTCCCCTTGTACACACTTTAGTGGGACACTACATTCCCCACTACTTTAACATAAGCCGACCTCGGCTTATACTTGACACGAAGATGTATCTCCTGAAAGAGGGTAGAAAAAGTGCACCGTATACATTTGCATTCAAATACATTTTCAGTAGTATAAAATAATGTAATAAATATGCATTATTAAACAGCATTATACATATCAATATATTAGTAATAAATATATTTCTCTATATATTCTTTTTTTTTTTTTTTTTTTTTAAACACATTTTATTTAAATTTTTGTTGAAAGACATAACAGTGGTGACAAGTAGACATCTCGACCAAACGCAGTTGGACCACTATTTGCATATAATGAATAAAACAACATCAGTCGCTCAAGTTGGACACATTACCCAAACAAAAACATCTTCACCTACGACATGTGTGGAGTCAACGTTCATCTCCTGCATCAGCCCAGAGATATCATCATAAAATGAGACCCAGATGGTAGCAATGAGAGAAATGAGAGAAAGAAGGCCGAACTGTTATCAACAGGGCCCCGGAGCCTTGTATGTCAGTGTCCCCAAGGTCCCCTTTAGATATTGCGTGAGGTACCATTTAGTGTACTGAAATGGTTCCATCAGGGACTGGATTTCTCCATCTGTAAAAACCTTTATTATATAGGGTTTCCATTTGAGGAAAAATTTTGAAGTGAGGGCTTCTTTTTGTCTGACTGTTGTTAAGCGATCTAAACTCAACAAGTGATGCAGTTGCCCGCTGAAAGAGGCCTCATCCGGAACCTTTGGGGAGAGCCAGTCCTGTAAGATGGCTCTCTTTGCCACCATCAGGATCACATGTAGTAACGGGGGTATTTTCTTGCAATTTGTCGACGGCTGCAAATAATCTCTAGATATAGACTGAAATATGACCACCAGAGGATCTTTTTCAAGCATAAACCCCCACAGGGAATGAATCAATTTCAACACACGGTCCCAATAGTCAACAATCTGGGGACATGTCCAAATACCATGCCACATATCCGTCTTAGGTGACTGACACTTAGGACAGGCCCTCAATCGATTCGGAAACTGGGTCGAAACTGGGATGTTGAAACCGAATATAGCCTTGTGCATGATCTTAAAGAGTGATTCCCTCCAACGTTCCGAGACCACATGCTTCCTAATCTGTTCCCAGCCCTGTAAAATGCGCTCGATGACATCGGGATCCTCTATGAGTTTAGACCAATGGGAGAGTAAAGATGAGGCGGGGATAGACATCAAATTGTCCCTGAGCGCATTGTATAAAGTGGAGATCGAATGCCTGAAACCCAGTCTATTGATGATGTTATCAAAAGAGGTCTGGTTCGTCACCACCTCCACTGTCCTCAACCTTTTCTTACAGAAAGAGGATAGTTGTAGATATTGAAAAAATGAACTGTTAGGTAACTTATATAGGTTAACAAGTTCCTTATATGAATACCATTTCTTTTGGTCTGGATCTATGAGCTGGAGGGGTGTGGTTATCCCCTTCTCTTTCCAGAGAAGGAAGGAATGAGGGTCTTGCGCTGGAGGAAATTCAGGATGTCCCCAAAATGGCATGTATTTGGATAACAAAAAGGGGAGATGAAACTGCTTTCTAACCTCTTTCCAGGTTGCTATGGTATCCCTCAATAGTATCGAGAGTTTCACCGACCTGGGCAAGCAAGCGCTTTCAGTGTGCAGTAAGGATACCAAGTTCCACGGTGCCGCCAGACTGGCATCCAGCGGAAGACCGGAATAAAAGGAGGTGGAATGTAGCCAGTCCAATACATGTCTCATAAGACAAGCTACGTTATAACCTCTTATATTTGGGAAGTTTATGCCACCCACCCATTTGGTATGCATCAGCTTGTGGAGCGAAATCCGTGTTTTTTTACCAGCCCATATAAAGTGCGTGAAAGCCCTGTGAATATCCTGGATATCCTTATGTTTTAATAGAATCGGGATAGTTTGTAGCGGGTATAACAATCTTGCAAAGGAAACCATTTTTATCAGATGACATCGCCCCAAAAAAGATAAGGGAAGATTTTTCCATCTAATCAATTCCTGTTTGATCTTGTGGAATAGTGGGGGGTAGTTTAAGGTATATATGCTGGTAGGTGTCTTCCCTATTTTAATGCCCAAGTAAGTGATGTGAGTATTAGAGGGTTTGAGACCATAACCCAGGGATTCCCAAAAGGAAGGGCTTATACATTTCCCCAATTCAAGTATCTCGCTCTTCCCTGGATTAATGCGATATCCAGAAAGTAGTTCAAACTGCGCAATAAATTGCAGTGTTTTCTGCAAATCCTTTTGGGGATCACTGAAATACAACAAGACGTCGTCAGCAAACAATGTTATTTTGATCTCTTGAGAACCCACCTTGATCCCTCTATACAGGGAAGACATTTCCAGATACCTAGCTAAGGGTTCTATGGCAATATTAAACAGCAAGGGGGACAGAGGACAGCCTTGTCTTGTGCCTTTAGCTAGTGGAAAAGGAGCGGACAAAAAACCTGGAGTATGGATTCTAGCCTTCGGAGAAGTATATAAATCTGTCAAAAATGTCCGGAAAGCCCCCTTGAACCCCATCTTATCCAGAACCTGCCCCAACCAGGGCCACTTGACATTGTCAAATGCCTTTTCGGCATCAATGGCTATTATTGTTGGGTGTTCTCCAGCTACCGGGTTCAGGTGCGTTCTGTCTAGGACCGCCAGAACCTTCCAGATATTAGTGACCGCTGCCCTTTGCCTGACAAAGCCCACTTGTGCTGTACCAATCAGAGCTGGGAGAAAGTGTGCCAAGCGATCAGCCATAATCTTAGAGAGCAACTTCACATCTTGATCTATCAGTGAAATTGGTCGGTAAGACTGTGGGTCCTGCTCGTCCTTCCCTGGCTTAGGGAGCAGTTTAATGTATGCCACCTTGGAAGCTTCTGGTAATTTTTTCCGTGGTTAGGATAGTATTATAGTATTCACTCAAGAGGGGGGTAATTGAATCCCTAAGGATCTTATAAAACTCCCCCGGGTACCCATCCGGGCCCGGGGCCTTGGAATTGTGTAAGTTATTAATGGCCCGCATAATTTCCGAGTCAGTAATGGGTTTATTTAATTCTGTTAAGTCATCCTGGGAAATGGACGGCAGGGAAATGTCACTCAATAAAGCAGAACCATCTTGGGATGATGGATCCGTGGTATATAAAGTAGCATAATATTTCTGCAGAATATCATTCATCTCACGGGGGTCTGATGTGGGTCGTCCCAGTGCTGACCTCAAAGATTGGATGTGGGTTGGTTGATGTCTACCTTTGGCCAGTCTCGCCATCAACTTCCCTGATTTATTGCCAAAGCGAAGTAGCGTTTCTTCCATAGAGGTGCGATAAAAGCGTTCCTTCCTCTCCAGAGGTCAAAAGTATGTTTGGCCGCCACCCACCTATCTTTCATTTCAAGGGTGGGGTTCTGGAGGAAAGAGGTATATGCTGCACGTAAAGAAGAACTAGCCTCTTCGTATTTAATAACTGAGGTACGTTTGATGGAATTGATATAAGAGATCAAACGCCCTCTCAGAACTACCTTTGCCGTCGCCCACATCAGAGCCGGGTCATTTTTATGTATAGCATTATCCGCCTCAAACTCTAACCACCATCCTCTCACCTCATCCTCCGCCATATAGGTCGGGAAGCGCCACAGAATGTCAGTGCCCTTAGGGACAAGCTCCAGGACATCTAGGGAGATAAGGGTGTGGTCAGAAATCACCATATCATGGATACTAGAATCCAGTATTCTGGTTGTCAAGGATGTGTGGGAAGGAAGATAGTCTATGCGAGACCAGCTATTGTGCGCATGAGAGAAATGTGTGAACTCCCTATCATTTGGATGTGAGACCCGCCATGGGTCTTGCAGACCACAGGAGTCCATTAACGGAGACAATCGCTTATCCCTGGGTCTTACATGTATGTTAGGGTTTATGGAGCTTTTCCTGTCTTCCGCTGGCAACACCACCATGTTCATGTCCCCCCCCCACAATCTTATGCTGGACATCATCAGTCAGGATCAAAGTTTCTAGCGCCCAAAAGAAAACAGCATTCTCTCCGTTCGGACCATAGATGTTATAGAGACTCCAGGTCTCCCCGCCCTTCTGGAATCTTAGGCGCGTCCATCTACCTTCATGAAGGTCAGTGGAGACGTCAATAACCGAGAAAGAGAAATGCTTATGCGTCAAAATTATAGTACCCCCTTTGTGATGATGTGCAGGGGCCCCAAATATTTGTCCTACCCATTGCTTGCCCAGGCGGTGAAAATCCGTAGCAGTCAGGTGGGTCTCCTGCAGCAGTGCTATATCAGGACGGAGTTTCTTTAGGTGTTTAAGAACCATAGACCGTTTCTCCGGTGAGCGCAGACCTTTCACGTTCCAGGATATTATTCTCATCACGTCAGACGATAAAAAGAAGAATCATTAGTAGCTACCAAAAATACAGTGCACTTTAGAGAATCTCCAATTATGTACATCAAAGGGACCTTAACCTGCGTATCTTCCCCCCTTTCAACCCCCCTCTTTGGCCTAAAGAGACAATGACATCCCAGCCCAACCCTAGAGATAATCGACTCCACACATGTCAGATGAAACAGTAACACCACTGGAAAAAATCCCCAAATCCAATGAAACATTGTCCCTACTGGACCAATAAACACTAACTCCTAACACCTCAAGATGGTGGTCAAGGTGGTAAACGGCCTAGCCCTATGGACCACCACTCTTTATGGTTGTTGACTTCCTTTTTTCTGAGGAAAAGATAAACTCCACTAAGGCTAGGCTCCCTCCCTCCCATTTCCAAAGCTCCTAACGAGCAGATAATAACACATAGAAAATCTAAAGCAATATAGCCGATAACCCTCTTCTGTCCGCACTAGTAGCTCAGCCATTACGGAATTCGGCAGTCACATGTCTACTCTTCTTGGCTTGTCGGTATCTCGAAGGTGATGTCGTTAGAGATGAAGCCCGGGATGACCCAGGTGATATTTGTGAGCGTCGCACAGAATCCGGCTTGATTGGAGAAATGGACAGGTTCCGTCTTGGCGAATTCGGACCCCCCGAGGATGGCGAGGTAGTTGGATCATTGATCAGGAAACGTGCATAGGCCTTCTCCGCTTCTTCCGATGCTAGGAATGTGCGCACGGTACCTTCAGGTGAGAAAACCTTTAAGATCGCTGGATATAGCAATTGGAATCTGATTTTTCTGCGGTTCAGAGCTGTACATACTGCGCTGAATTTGCGCCTTTTTTGTGCGACTTCCACCAAAAAGTCCTCAAACAGCAAAACCTTCGTTCCTCTAAATTCCAGCAGCTTCCTCCGACGTCTAAAAGCCCGTAAAACATCTTGTTTATCATTATAGTCCAGGAAGCGCATAATGATTTGTCTAGGAGTCCCTCTTTGAGGACGTCTGTCAGTTTTGAATTTTGGTGACATAGCAAGTGTAGGATCCGGGCCTATTCTGTGCACCCGCCCAATGCGGCAGCAATGGCTTAGGCCTAATGCCGCTGGAAGATCTTCCTCGCATAATTGCTGCAGATCCGCTGCCTTGACTGACTCAGGTATTCCCACCATGCGGAGGTTGTTCCTCCTGGACCTATTTTCCAAGTCATCCAGCTTCGCTGAGACCCGACGATATTCCTCCTTCAGGGTGTCAAGCTGGACGGAGAAGATAAGGGCTTCCTCTTCCACTACATTGATGCGATGCTCGGCCTCATCTAATCTGGCCTTATTAGTAGAAACCTCCGTTTGCAGGCGGGAGAGGGAAGCTTGCAATACTGATTCCAATGTCTTTTGGATATCCGGAGCCAAATGTCTCGCCACATCAATGGCCAGTTGGCGATAATCCAGGCCCCCCGCACCCAGTTCACCTGTGGTGCTGACGGGACATTCCCGGGCTGTGGAGTCACATCCATCTGCAGTGCACAGCGAGGGGGAGATGTCGTGCGTTCCGGTGCCATCTTGTTTGTTGGGGCCGACTCAGTAGGAGGTTCAGTCGCAGCTTGTTTTTGAGAGCTACGCAGCAAATAGTGCTCCATATGGCATGAAAGGGGCAGGAGGGTACTTGCCAGGCCGTTTTTGACCCCAGATGGAGACGGATGAGCGAGATATCTGTGCCGGTATGAGCTCTGGGAGCGGGAGCGGCGCCTCACGCGTCTCTACATCTCAGCGCCGGAACCGGAAGTCTCTCTATATATTCTTGAGACTCACGACACAACTAGTGACAAGGGGCGTCGTAACTTCTGTGCTTGACGGTGACAAAATTGGGCGTAGTAATCATAGGGGTAAATCACATCGTCCATGTCAAAGTAGCAAAGTCTCTCAAAGGCAAAAAGGTGAACTGGCATGATGGTTGCATAACAGACAGAAAATGTCCTTCTGGGTACATTACTTGAACGTTGCATAAATATGGTTATTAATAGTCCCTTTAAATAACCTGAAAAGGGGGTAAAATGGGGATAAAATGGCGCAAAATCAAGGGTGCAACTTGGACATATGTCTTTTGGCTTTTACCAGCCTGTTAGGTGAAAGAAACATGATGCAGAACAAAATATGGGCTCCTAGGTGGCATAAAGGAACTACCACAACAGAAACAATGGGGGAGTCCCACATAATACAGGAGTCTTTAGCTCCCCACAGTCATTTTCTGTAGTGGCTATCCAGCCTACTTACAGGTAGGGGTCCTCTTCAGAGGGCATGTCGGTGGGTAGTGGGCTTCCGGATTCCCACTCATCAGACGACAGTTCAGGTACTCCTGGAATCAAACGAGCAGAAGCAGCGGGCTCCAGGCCAACAGGGAGTTTTGTATCCACAGCAGCTTTTGGGGGCAAAACAACGGCTGCTCCTTGTGGGGGTAGTCCAGAGGGCGCTTTGCTGGGTTGCATGGACAAACAGGCCAGGCGTTGCACCCACTCCGGTCCTTCCACTTTTGGTGCAGGGAGTGTTGCTGGGGGCAACGGACGTTTTCTCTTCTTCTTCTTGGGACGCATCTCAGGGTCCTTGGTAGCAATGGCAGGTTGCCTAATGATGTTGGTACCAGCAAATCCAGTTGTAGACTGGTAATACTTGGCATCCGGTGGTTTCGATGCAGCTGGAAGGTCTTCCTCTTTGGAGGTAGTGGTGCTGGAACTCTCCCAGACTTCTGGGGTTGGTTTGGGCCTAGCGACTCCGGTGGCATATGGACCATGAGTGCCCTCTGCTGGCGTAAATTCAACCACCTCGTCCACGTACAGGCTGTGGAGGTAGCTGGGCATGTCTCTGTGTTTCATGGCTCTCCGGTTCACGAAGTAGTCCCGGCCAGTGTCAATGTATCTGATGAAGCCGAAACCTTTCTCCTTACAGAAGTATTGAACAACTCCTTTTCTTCTGACTAACGCTGGTAAGGACTCACTTGGGCATTCCATCATTTTTTTAGTCAGCTGTTCATTGTAGCGCTTACATTGGTGCGTTCGCTGCAGTCTAGCAGTTTTAATTTCCTCCGTCAACCGTGGCCATAAGGACTGAGGTGGAGGTAAGGAAGGGCGCTCACTGACCTGGGCTGCCGCCATTACTTTTTCGGGCGGTGCCGGTAGTTTTCTCCTTGGATAGGACTGTGGAGCCGATCTTTCTGTCTCGGCTTGTTCAGCCGTTTGGGGTGCTGTAACCACCATCACCGGTTTCTGGCCTGGTGACCTCGGGGGACTCAGCGTCGGGTCCATTCCCCGTCCAATGTAGCAGCGGTACCGCACTTCTCTTAAGCGGGCTTCTAACAGGACCACCTCGCGGGCCAACATCGCTGACTCAGGGGAGGAATCCTCTTCTCCCTCAGGGGCCTCATGGCGCGGTAAATCAGCCATCTTGCGCTGGTCTTGGCTTGGCGTAGTCTCTCTCGTTCTGCTGGCAGGCAAGTCCAGACAGACGCTCTCTCAAAGGTCCGCCCCCTAGGTTTCTTTGCATAAGGGGGACGGCGCAGACACTCAATGCAAATCTATGGTGACGCAGTTTTAATAAATTTCCCGCTTCTGAAGGGGGTGTTAACTTGATTTTCCCGCTTCTGGGGGGTTGATGTCGCAGCAAAAATCAATAGTGATGGCGTTCAGGCGCCATTTTAGAAAATGCATACAGTTCATCAAAAAGTAGTATAAAGCCCAAAAATTCCACTTTTTCAATCTCTAATCACAATAAATCAATAGTATTAACTTGGCAAAGTATACTGAGGCTGTGTTTAGCAAGAATAAATGTCCAGATGAGACACCGTTCTCGTTAGCAAAAAGGGGCTTATTCACATAAGGCGCACTCAATTATGGCGGGGGGCTTATTCACATCCTGTTCGTGATGCCAATTTTCTGGAGCCACCAGCCACAGGGATATGTGAGTGATATGGTAGATAGGTTGTCACAGTGTACACGGTGTAGCCGGCAGTTTTACTCACGGTTAGTTGAATCTTCCCTGGGCAGTGTGCAGTTGTGTGGAGGGTGGACACGACTTCCCTCGGGGCACGCTCCGTACGCAGGGCTCCAGGATGGTCAGGTCGGACGGCTGGGCCCTGGTGTTTCGTGACGCCAGTGTCTTTTTAAAGGTAGACACACCCTTTGCAATGATGAGGAGGCAGTTGTTAATCAAACAAGAGGTATCTTTACTTTTGCCTTGAGTTCATATAGTCACAATAAATGATGTTACAATTGGTTATGGATAAGATGTCCTCTTTGGCTGGTAGGTGGTTATAGTAGGTAGTTAGTTAGGCACTGTCTCTTTAAATCCTGTTACTTTCACTCCTAGTGGGATCTTCTATAACTAGCCCTGGTTCTGGACAATAGTATATTAAGGTCACTTTCATAAGACCTTTCTTTTAGAAGGATACTCTGTGGGGCAGGAATGACACGTCTGCACCAGCAGGTTCCTGAAATATATATAAAGATGGCTGCACCTCCCGGAGGGATCCAAAGTGTAGACCAATAAACAACTTGTACCTGGTTGCTGATACTGTAGTCAGATGCCAGAAGCTTCTCTCGACCACATGGGTGCTGCATACCTCCCAACTTTGGAAAAGAGGAAAGAGGGACAATATGTGCGGCGCGCGCCTAGCGCGCCGCGGCAATTTTTTTTGCACTAGGCCACGCCTCTAACTCCGCCCAAAAATAACGAAACCGGATCTGTCAGGTTTTCCGTTATGCTGGAGTCCTCTCCTATTCTGTCTCCCAGTATACACCACATGCCCCCCCTCACAGATTTAAGCCCCATAAAGCCCCACCCCGATATGGCCCCAGAATACACCAAGATCTGTACTATAAACACCTGTAATTGCATCAGATTCCACTCCACTTGAACCCCACTGCTCCTGAGTGCTCCACCTGCCCCCTCATATATGAGCTCCATATGTTGCCCCTCACCTGCCCCTCATATATGAGTCCATATGCTGCCCCTCACCTGCCCCCTCATATATGAGCTCCATATGTTGCCCCTCACTTGCCTCCTCATATATGAGTCCATATGCTGCCCCTCACCTGTCCCCTCATATATGAGTCCATATGCTGCCCATCACCTGCCTCCTCATATATGAGTCCATATGCTGCCCCTCACCTGCCCCCTCATATATGAGTCCATATGCTGCCCCTCACCTGCCTCCTCATATATGAGTCCATATGCTGCCCCTCACCTGCCCCCTCAATATATGAGTCCATATGCTGCCCCTCACCTGCCCCCTCATATATGAGTCCATATACTGCCCCTCACCTGTCCCTCATATATGAGTCCATATGCTGCCCCTCACCTGTCCCCTCATATATGAGTCCATATGCTGCACCTCACCTGCCCCCTCATATATGAGCTCCATATACTGCCCTTACCTGCTCCCCATGAAGCTCCAGGACTGCAGCACATCCTTCTTCACTGGGCTGCTGGCCAGCACACACAGCCCCACCTCTTTCCATAAGCTCCTGCAGTCGGGGGTTTGCCATGTGACCATGAAGGGGCATGTGACCAGTGATGTCACAGACCTCCTTCTAGCCACTACAATCTACCTATTACGGAGGTTGAACCTACAAGTCCTCCTGAGAGCTCCACAGCCCCCCCTCCTCCCCCAGACAAGGTTAGTGGAAAGTGGAGGAGGGAGGCTGAGATAAAGTGAGGAGCGGAGAGCTCCTGCTTCACCATTTAATCAGCTGTCTCTGCGTCCTATGGAAGCAGAGACAGCTGAAAGCGGGACATACCTCCCCTGCCCGGGATAGCGGGACAGCCACTGAAATCCGGGACTGTCCCGCTGGATCCGGGACGGTTGGGAGGTATGGTGCTGGCAGAGTCCATGAAGACCGGGGAAGGTCGATTACCTCTGTCAGGCTTGACAGTCCAAGAAATATTCAGGGTTCTAGTAATTTAGCTGTTACTTGTCACATATTGTCCTGACCTGGCCAGTGTCAGGGGTAATGACAGCCTTTTCCTTTAGGAAAGGATCTCCACTTTTCTTCCTCCTGCACAATACTTTGGTTCCTCTTAAATAACTCCGTTTCTTTCCTCAGAGCCTCCATCTTCTCCAGGACATAATAATAACACAATAAAAGAAGTAACAGAAGGAGGAAGCGTCACCCTGACGATAAATCTAATGCCGAAACGTACTTCCCGTAACGCTGTATCTGCGGAGATCCCTCCCGGCGACCTTCACCTGGTATAAGGACAAGACGGAAATAAAGAGCGGCGTCACCTCCACAAATTATTCATCCAACCTCCACATCTCTGAGGCGACGCCGACGAATTCTGGAAGATATGAATGTACCGCCAGAAATGTGATCGGGAGCGAGACCTTCATCTTCAATGTCAACGTGACTGCAAGAGGTAAGTTCTGCTCCATGTGTGAGGCCAGTGCTGTCTAATATCTAGACCAGGGATCGGCAACCTCCGGCACTCCAGATGTTCTGAGACTACAACTCCCAGAGTGCGTCATATACTTCACTGGGAGTTGTGAGAAGAGCTGAGCATGATTGCATGCTGGGAGTTGTAGTTTCACAGCAGCTGGAGTGCCGAAGGTTGCTGATTCCCGATCTAGACTGTGTTAACTCCGGTAGGTGGTCTACGGGTAGGTGGTCTATGGGTAGGTGGTCTACGGGTAGGTGGTCTATGGGTAGGAGGTCTACGGGTAGGTAGTCTACGGGTAGGTGGTCTACGGGTAGGTGGTCTATGGGTAGGTGGTCTACGGGTAGGTGGTCTACGGGTAGGTGGTCTACAGGAAGGTGGTCTACAGGTAGGTGGTCTATGGGTAGGTGGTCTACGGGTAGGTGGTCTACAGGTAGGTGGTCTACAGGTCTGTCAGGTTTATCACAGTCACTGGATGGTAAAGTTGGAGCATTTTAGGCCTTTGTTTACACCACCTATTGGTTTGATAACTTTAAATTTTTGGAAAATTTACTGGATTTTTGGAGCACATGGCCATATATTACAGCACACCCGTTTCCATGTATCCATACCCCCATGACAAGTGGATTATTATGACCCTCTACTGCTGCCCGTTCCTTGTACTGACCCTCTGCTGCCCGTCCTTTACTGCTGCCCGTTCCTTTACTGACCCTTACTGCCCGGCCCTTGTACTGACCCTCTGCTGCCACGCTGGTTGGAGAACTGACCCTCTGCTGCCCGTCCTTGTACTGCTGACCCTCTGCTGCCCGGTCCTTGTACTGACCCT
Organism: Rhinella marina; assembly: GCA_900303285.1. Lineage (NCBI taxonomy): Eukaryota > Metazoa > Chordata > Amphibia > Anura > Bufonidae > Rhinella > Rhinella marina. The sequence goes on from ONZH01008801.1 coordinate 23,328, forward strand.
CTCTGCCCCGCTCCCTCTTGTACTTCTGCTGCCCGTCCTGTCTGACCCTGCCCGTAACCCTCTGCTACCCTCTACTTATCCTCTGCTGCCCGATCCTTTCACTACCTTCTGCTGCCGGTCCTTGTACTTGACCCTCTTCTTGCCCGTTCCTTCTACTGCCCTCTGCTGCCCGGTCCTTGTACTCCCTCTGCTGCCCGCTCCTTGTACAGAACTTATGCCCAGTTGTACTGACCGCTTCCTTGTACTGACCCTCTGCTGCCCGGTCCTTGTACTGACCTTCTGCTGTTCCTTTGCGCAGACCTTGCTGCCTGGTCCTTTACTTATCCTCTGCTGCCCGATCCTTACTGACCTTCTGCTGCCCCGGTCTTGTACTGCTTGTGGACCCTCTGGCTCCTGTACTGACCCTCTGCTGCCCGCGTACTGACCTTGGTACTGACCCTCTGCTGCCCGGTC
>ONZH01008802.1:0-35203 GCA_900303285.1 Rhinella marina
TTTAAAGGGAACCTGTCAGCTCCGAATCACCCCCTGAACTGGAGTAAGCGGTGTATAGTGTAAGTGATGCTGAATCTGATTATGTAAGTTTTATCTTCATACTCACTTCCATTCTGACGCTGTGCTCCTACAAACCTGCAGTAAAATGCACCCACTGGACTCTTCTTTGAGTCCTCTCCATTATGTGAGTGAGCACGGAGTCCAGTGAGTGCATTTTACTGCTGGTTTGTGGGAGCACAGCGTCAGAATGGAAGTGAGTATGAAGATAAAACTTACATATTCGGATTCAGCATCACTTACACTGGACACTGCTTACTCTAGCTCAGGGGGGGGTTCAGAGATGACAGGTTCCCTTTAAGTTTATCTCTCTTTGTGTAATTTTACAGCATATTGATAAAGGCCATAGGCCAAAAACGTTCTATGAACTGAAGCTGTAACTTTAAGCGCATGAATAAACAACATCTATGATTTAAAGCAACTTATGCACAGGAATCTGTCTTTATTTGCTAGTGTGAAAGAGGCCTAAGAAGAAGAAGAAGAAGAAAAAGTAAAAGTAGAGGTCAAGGAAGGTGAAGAACTCGAGAAATCAAATAAGATGTAGAAGGCAAGAAAGTACAGGTAGAAATAAAAACATCTGGATAAGAATGAGATAAAGAAAGAATGTAAAGAAGATAGAATTTGTGTAATGGAAAAAAGAAATCGCAAAAGACAATCTGATTCAAGACTAAAAAGAAAACAGGTGAGAGGAGTGGGTAGTAAAAGGAGGGGGCTGACAGCTTCACAACTGCTAGGCCCGATCATGAAAAGATTTACAATGGCCAGTTTGAGTAAACCTTTCACACATAAAGAACCAGCAGAATGCAGCAGGTACTTACCTGTCCTTGATGAAAGGGAAAGACTTGGGGTCATTAGCGTTATCGGTGGGTGTTGCCCAGCAATCACTGATGACCACCTTAAACTGACTCTCCTCTGTTTTGATGCTGATCTGAACTGTTATCTCGTCTGTGGCTGACAGCGTAAAGTTTGGGGGATGGGCTGGTCTCCGATGAAAAGCTGGAATTCTGGTGTAAATGTTCCGTCACCTTCAAGTTTTTCTATGAGGGTATAAATTCTAAGAAAGATATGTGAGAGTTTTTAGGTGCAGGAGACACGGAGCAGGAAGAAGCTTTGTATTCTGCGGCTGACACTGTAGATGTATGTGGGGCTGGAGATGACACAATGCATGTGACATGAATGCTGCTGCACAGGGCGCAGCCTGCAGCCTCTCGTGGGCATTCTCCTGATCTGCATCTTGTACTCTCCAGCACACAATTTGGAAACTCTATTTAACTATAACTCCTGACAGGTATGATCTGAACACCTCCTTATGTGATGCCAAGGCAAGGCATCATGGGACATGTAGTTAAAGGGTTTCTGTCACCAGTTTTTTCGGTATGAATCAGGCTGACATTAGAGATGTGCTAATGTCACCTGATTCCAAATATATAGCAGTTTTATTTACTGGTGCCCCCATTTTTATATAAAATGAACTTTTATTTTATGCTAATAAGGCCTCTAGGTGCAAGGGGCGTTACCCCTGCTCCTAGAGGCTCTGTTGATTGACAGGACCAGGCAGAGAAGAAATACTCCATTCACCATAGCTTGCAAGGACCTTCAATGATGTCATGACCATGTGATCAGTCACATGGTTTAGGAGGAGACAGGCTGTTTGTGTGATCCTAACCATGTGTCTGATCACATGGTCATGACATCATTGAAGGTCCTTGCAAGCTATGGTGAATGGAGTGTTCTTCTCTGCCTGGTCCTGTCAATCAACAGAGCCTCTAGGAGCAGGGGTAACGCCCCTTGCACCTAGAGGCCTTATTAGCATAAAATAAAAGTTCATTTTATATAAAAATGGGGGCACCAGTAAATAAAACTGATATATATTGGAATCAGGTGACATTAGCACATCTCTAATGTCAGCCTGATTCATACCGAAAAAAACTGGTGACAGAAACCCTTTAACACAACAAGTTGGGAAAAGGACACACTTACAATTACGTGGGAACGTTTAGGAGGCGGTGGACATGTTTTTATATTTTACAATGGTATTTCACTTTAGTAGGATAAAAACGTACCCTCCGGAGGGATTGTATCCACTTGACCACAGGATCTCGTTGTGGAACACGCAGCGTATTGAGCTGATGGCTCTTGGAGTCACATTTAGAGATGTTGTTGAAAGGTCGACGAACAGCGTTGAGTTCACCACGATGTGAGTCTTGTTCTGAAAAGGAAACCGCACTTCAGAGGTCAGAATATGCTGTAGGTGCAGAATACTGCACCATTGAGTTCAATGGAGGCTGTATAAGTCAGTATCCAGTGACCCCCCTAGTCTGCACCAAACATCCATAGCAAAATCCGTAATAGTCACTTGTGGTTTTTATAGGTAATTTATTTGCAGATTTGTCACAGATTTTACCTTCTGCATTCTACACCAGCAGAATTGTGAGTGCAGCTCTAAAGTATAATGCTGGATGTAGCTCAGGATCAGTACAGGATAAGTAATGTATGTACACAGTGACTGCACCAGCAGAATAGTGAGTGCAGCTCTGGAGTATAATACAGGATGTAACTCAGGATCAGTACAGGATAAGTAATGTAATGGATGTACACAGTGACTGCACCAGCAGAATAGTGAGTGCAGCTCTGGAGTATAATACAGGATGTAACTCAGGATCAGTACAGGATAAGCAATGTAATGTATGTACACAGTGACTGCACCAGCAGAATAGTGAGTGCAGCTCTGGAGTATAATACAGGATGTAACTCAGGATCAGCACAGGATAAGTAATGTATGTACACAGTGACTGCACCAGCAGAATAGTAAGTGCAGCTCTGGAGTATAATACAGGATGTAACTCAGGATCAGTACAGGATAAGTAATGTATGTACACAATGACTCCACCAGCAGATTAGTGAGTGCAGCTCTGGAGTATAATACAGGATGTAACTCAGGATCAGTACAGGATAAGTAATGTATGTACACAGTGACTGATCCAGCAGAATAGTGATTACAGCTCTGGAGTATAATACTAGATGTAACTCAGGATCAGTACAGGATAAGTAATGTAATGTATGTACACAGTGACTGCACCAGCAGAATAGTGAGTACAGCTCTGGAGAATAATACAAGATAATTAAGGTAATGTATGTACAGAGTTACAACAGAATCAGTCTGTCTTGTCTATCCTATCTATATCTTTGAAAGGTCTGCCATGTTGATGTTAATTCACCACTTATGGGTTCAGAAATGTTGGAGTCATAGCTTCACTCACACTGTTCACATCAGTATTGCAGTCTTTCCATCCAGCATCTATCAAGATGTGGGTGTCTGTGCTGCACTTTATGGAACATTCCCGACTCCCAAGGAACAGAGAGTGACTGGCAATGGACATCATCTTCAGGAAGGCCTTCTCTATGGAGATCCCAATCTTCTCCATAGCACATATGACTGTGCTCGCATCCTTCAGTGTGAGGGCGGGGGACTTCAGCGTGGTCGTCTTAATGCTGGAGGTGGCCAGATGTGGCGTACTGGTGGACGCTATAAAAGAAGGTAAATTATAAATCATTAGGGGCGTAAAGTGAACTGACCATTTATGGGACAGAGGGGACACTGGGTGCTGCGGCTGGGGGCAATCACAACCTTTGAACCACATATATGTTTCAAGTAAGAATTATCACTCTGGGGCAGGAGAGAAGCTTGTGCTGCTGATACTTACACTGATACACTGCAACAAAATCACAGCTGTGTGAGCAGGACTAGCTCAGGACTAAGGATGAGAGAACTGATTCTAAATTAATCATATTTGTTATGAATTTCACAAAAATTCACCCGTCAAATGAATCGAAATATTTTTGATGCGTTTCAGACGAACTGTGTAAAAACAGGGCCCAGAGCAATTTTACTGTGATTATTGGCGGGAAAGCCACAAGGGAGGAAGCTGGAGGATCACATGACAATAAAAGGAAGGTTTGCGGGGGGTGGGAGGGGAATGCTTGCACTGATTGATTCCGAGGATGACAGCCTGGATCAGCCAATCGGCTAGATTTGAGAAAGGTCCTTTCCTGAAAATGTCATACAGCGGTATTGCATGTTCAGCTTCTAACCTGGAAGGATGTGTTATGGTTGTGTCTGACAGAAAGCTATTACAGACACAAACAACTAATGTAGTGTGATAGGGACACTATAGGGAGAGTAAAGGAAGAAAATGGAAGTATATTTGGGTACAATTTAGGGAATTTGATCAGGGAAAGCTTTATGGGAGTGAGGGGCTGCTACCCAGTTGTGTGCTGGCAGCTAGTCGTAATAACAAAACTCCCTGCTTATGAAATTTTTCCTGTATATGTACAGCCAGCTTTTATTTAAAAAAAAACCCTCAGTTCATAGGCTTGCTGCCAGCATCAGCCTAGATAAACCGGTTGTCCTACCACTCTGGAGACAGGATCCGTAGATTCCACGGGTGCAGGGGATGGTGGAGACCAGGAATGGAAAAACAAACCCTAAGTCCCCAACCTGCTCTAGTTTAACGCGGGAACCGGACGACGGGGTGTGGGGCCACTGTCCCTGGTATAGCCCTAAGGGGGGTGCTATCCTGGCCCTGATGTCCTAACCACGGAGCACCCGCCCTGATAAGAGCGACCCCGTCCAGAACCTCTCCCTGGGAAAAATACCCTAGTGCAGCCCTATTCCTCACACTACCCACACTTCCCTACATGCATGTTTCATATTACATAATCATCAGGGGAAATAGAGGGTGAGCGGGTAAGGTAATCAAGTATGAGGAGACCATGGGGTATAGTTGTAACCCCCTTCTATTTTCAGCTTGTGGCCTCCTCAAACAGATTACCTGCCTGTGTAGATATACAGGCTAGGTATAGCTTGCAGGGCGTGTAGAGGTCAAAATAGACATGCAGTCAATGGTAACTGCTCATGTCTCGTTGTATGGGCCACGGCACGACAGGGTTGATGACTAACCTGTGAGGGATCCACGCGCCGAAACCAAGTTTTAAAAGCTCACAGCCAATTGAAAACGGGACTTGGCCGAGAGCTCCGGCGCGATGACTCAAGGCGTGACGTCATCGCGCTGTGCGCCGCCACAGTGCGCATGCGCAGCGCGGTCAGAGGGATCGCTAGGCAACAGGGACGCCTTGTCAGCGATCCTCTGACCAGTAAGCGCCCGTGTAATCACCGGCGCTAAACGATAAGGGTATCTGCGGCAAGAATCAAATGTAAATGATGCCAGCTAGGCTTGGTAGGAAAAATACATGGACTTACAATATGGGATTCTAAGCAATAGTCACAATAGTCCCAAGTCTTGTACTACTATGATGAAAAGAGAGCATATATACTAAATATAGTGCCATAGAAAAGGGTCCATAGTGGCACTCTTAATGACCCAGATAGAAAGAGGTCTATAAACTAGGACATAATATGTCAGTGATGGTGAACCTTTTACAGACCGAGTGCCCAAACTGCAACCTAAAACCCACTTATTTAGCGCAAAGTGCCAACAATTTAACCTGAATACTACAGTCCCGTATAGTATATCTTCCATGTACTTTATCATTTAGCTATATCAGGCTGCCTACATTCAATGTGCTGCCTGTGCTGTTCATAGTGCGCCCTGTGCTGATGAATGGCAGGAAAAGTCTAAGGTATATTGGTACTCCATAGACTTTTCCCAGGGTGCGGGTGCCCACAGAGAGGGCTCTAAGTGTAGCCTCTGGCACCCGTGCCATAGGTTCGCCACCACTGTAATATGTCCATTATGACCTCAATTAAATACTGTACCAAAAGATGACACCGCCTGTGGGACAGTAAACATGATACAAGAAATGGCAGTATATGGAGAACCCAGCCTGGAGAATAGAGTCCTTATCCATACTCCAGAAGAAGGGCTCCATAACACTCAGGTCATACGTCTAAATGAAACAGCTATAGTTAAGCTGTTCATTCAGACCACCGGGGGACACTGTTTTTAATAGGAAAATCCACCGGGTCTCATGTTGTAACAAATTGCGATCCCAGTTGCCACCTCTCAAGGGTGGTTTAAACCACCCTTGAGAGGTGGCAACTGGGATGGCAATTTGTGCCACTATGGACCCTTTTCTATGGCACTATATTTAGTATATATGCTCTCTTTTCATCATAGTAGTACAAGACTTGGGACTATTGTGACTATTGCTTAGAATCCCATATTGTAAGTCCATGTATTTTTCCTACCAAGCCTAGCTGGCATCATTTACATTTGATTCTTGCCGCAGATACCCTTATCGTTTAGCGCCGGTGATTACACGGGCGCTTACTGGTCAGAGGATCGCTGACAAGGCGTCCCTGTTGCCTAGCGATCCCTCTGACCGCGCTGCGCATGCGCACTGTGGCGGCGCACAGCGCGATGACGTCACACCTTGAGTCATCGCGCCGGAGCTCGCAGCCAAGTCCCGTTTTCAATTGGCTGTGAGCTTTTAAAACTTGGTTTCGGCGCGTGGATCCCTCACAGGTTAGTCATCAACCCTGTCGTGCCGTGGCCAATACAACGAGACATGAACAGTTACCATTGACTGCATGTCTATTTTGACCTCTACACGCCCTGCAAGCTATACCTAGCCTGTATATCTACACAGGCAGGTAATCTGTTTGAGGAGGCCACAAGCTGAAAATAGAAGGGGGTTACAACTATACCCCATGGTCTCCTCATACTTGATTACCTTACCCGCTCACCCTCTATTTCCCCTGATGATTATGTAATATGAAACATGCATGTAGGGAAGTGTGGGTAGTGTGAGGAATAGGGCTGCACTAGGGTATTTTTCCCAGGGAGAGGTTCTGGACGGGGTCGCTCTTATCAGGGCGGGTGCTCCGTGGTTAGGACATCAGGGCCAGGATAGCACCCCCCTTAGGGCTATACCAGGGACAGTGGCCCCACACCCCGTCGTCCGGTTCCCGCGTTAAACTAGAGCAGGTTGGGGACTTAGGGTTTGTTTTTCCATTCCTGGTCTCCACCATCCCCTGCACCCGTGGAATCTACGGATCCTGTCTCCAGAGTGGTAGGACAACCGGTTTATCTAGGCTGCCGCCGTGCATTGCCTTTTTTCTTTTCCTACCATTCTTTTCATGTCTAAATGTTATTGTTATATCTAGGGACTATTATTTTAATTGTGGATATTAAAAGTTATGTCTTATCATTTCTAAAAGGATTACCTATACATACTTTATTACTTTAAACCGTAGTCCTGGTACCTCCATCCTGACCCTTTTGGTTACTGCCATTGTTATTGCTGCCAGCATCACCCCAATATCATACTCTGAAAATTTTTTATCTATAAATCATGTTAGTGTATTATACCCATGTTATTAAATGCATAGCATATCGCTGAAAGATAACGGGCAGTTACAGCAGAAGCAATACTGCACTAATGCCACTTTTATACCCGTGATCTTGAACTCATGGTTCAAAGATATTTTACCAAAAACATATGTGTGTATTTTTAGACCATCAATATCAAAGCAAAATGGGAGAATGTTTTATTACTATTACTACTACTACCCCTAACCAGCAGTACACACATCTACTGCCTTGTCTGTTCCATGCTATGCTGCTACTGTTGCCACTACCATTGTGGCCACGTGGCACTATTATCCTACCCTTTCCACACTGCACTGCTACTGCTCCAAATTAAAAGGGAGGAATTTCCCAGGCTCATTCATAGCCAGCAACTTCTTCTCACAAGTAACACTTGTGTGTTTATAATGAGCAGGCATTCTGCCCCACTTAGCCATAATTTAGGATGCTTGTGCAGAACAAGCTGCTGTTTCTTCTGGCATTAACATATTTGTATAAATACAGGTAGGGATCTGCCCCCATTAAGGCCTAATTTTTTGACTCTTGGTCCCTACAATCCAGTTTTTTTCCCATACCACAGTGTATGTTTACACACCATCTCCCCCTGATAAGGGACAATTTTTGGAAGGTTTCTAATATGAAAAAGCATAACATATGCAACAGCGTGGTGTGTTTTTAAAGCCGTCAAACATGCCTTTACCCATAGCTATGTATTTCAGTGTCACTCCGATATTACTTTCTATTGCTGTCATTGCGTTCAAGAGCTTAGGTAGGTGGGAGGGGAGAGAGAAAATGCAAAAATTTGTAAAAAAAAATGTTTAAAGAGTCAGTGAAAAGGTATATTTAACTGAGTCCTATGAGACTGGAAGGGGTTATATACTAATTTTCAGGCCAATTGGAGAAATTGATTACTCGCTATTGCTGTTATTGTGTTCAACAGCTTAGGCAGGTGGGAGGGGAGAGAGAAAATGCAAAAATTTGTAAAAAAAAATAAAATATTTTTTTTAAAGAATCAATGAAAAAGTATATTTAACCTGAGTCCTAGGAGACTAGAAGGTTTTATATACTAATTTTCAGGCCAATTGGAGCAATGTTGATTACTTGCTATTGCTGTCATTGCGTTCAAGAGCTTAGGCTGGTGGGAGGGGGGAAAGAAAATGCAAAAATTTGTAAAAAAAAAATATATTTTTTTTAAAGAGTCAATGAAGGTAAACAAAGGTATATTTACCCTGAGTCCTAGGAGACTAGAAGATGTTATATACTAATTTTCAGGCCAATTGGAGCAATGTTGACTTGTGTAGAATCGATTTGGACACAAACAGAATTTTTTGAAAAATTTGACACAAAACTAATTTCAAGAAGTTTGCTCATCTCTAGTCAGGACTTTTCAACCTCCAGATGTAAATTAGATTATTTCCATTCACTGACAGCAAGGATGACGCTTTATCTAGATGGAAATGCTAAATTTCTTTAAGCCACCACCATCCACTTTTCATACCTATACCGACATTCACACAACCAGGTCATCCGCACATCACTAGGACCGTTGGGAAGGTTACCTACAGTTAGTCCTAAGTAGCAGAATACCTACCCCCATTTGCACCCACCACGGGAAAAGAACAAGAAATTTCCCGCCTTGTCGTCTGTCTTGTTGTCGTGGGGACGGCGGTGACCATTCCTTTAGTCGTGGGTGGCTCTGTTGCTTTCAGCTGAGGGAGTACACCGATCCCAGATGAATAGATTTTTGCGGTGACATTTTTAACAGTAGGAGTGAGGTCGCTGGACACGGTTTTGAGACTTGTAGTGAGCACCGGATCTGGAGTTGAGTGCACTGGTCCCAGTGTAGGGCTTCCGGTTGGCACTGGGGTACTCTGTATAACCTTGGCTGGATGGGGATCCCCAGAAACGGCTGCACTGGGTATAATTTTGGGGCTGTTCTCGGTGACATTTGTCAGGTGTCCCGGACTTGAGGAGGTGGTGAGAGGTGAAGGGTCTGCAGGACTGACAGTAGATCCTCCAGCTGTGGGATCTACGTTCTCCATAGGAGGTGATAATGGGGGGACCTGATCTGTAGGAGACATGAGAACAGGGCGAGATTTATCATTACCAAGTGCCACAAATTGTGCCAAATTCAACAAACTGGTGCACGTGGCATGAATGACACAGACCCACATTTACTGAGCCGTTTATGGCAGCTTTTTGCAACCAATTTGTGACTTTTCTGCTAAAAAGCTGCTACAGTCTCTGACTGCATGTAGTTAGATGTAGTTGTAGTCAAATTAATAAAAAAAAGTCTGAAAAAGGCACAAATTTTAGCTTAAAGGGGTTCTCTGGGAATTAAGAAAATGAAAATACTTAAATATTACTTTATTATAAATATATTCCCAAATATCTTTCATTACTTATAATGGCTCATTTTGTCTGAGGAGCAATGATTGGGAGAAACAAAATGGCCGCCGTCTTATTAGTGCACACAAAACTTGTCCTAATCACACAGGAGGAGAAGTTACTTCACATCACTGAGGTAAAGAGCTGCCTCATCCTCCTCTCTGCTCTGCTTGTCAGGGATTATTATCATGAATACAGCATAAGATCTTTAGCTGAATCTCTGTAGGAATGGAGTTCATGAGGAGACATGAGGACGGACAGGACAGACTGTGGTAATGGAGACTGCATACACATGCTGTTCCTCATTACCACACCCGCACCTCCTCTCTGTACTTCATGTCTTCTCCAATCCTACAGAGATTCAGCTAAAGATCATATTAAACTGTATTTAGGATCATAAACCCTCACAAGTAGAGCAGAGAGGAGGATGAGGCAACTCTTTACCTCAGTGTTGTGAAGTAATTTGTCCTCATGTGTGATTAGGACAGGTTCTGTGTGTACTAATAGGACGGCGGCCATTTTGTTTCTCCTAATGATCGGTCCCCAGACAAAACAAGTCGTTATAACTAATAAAAAGTATCTGTGAACTTATTTATAATAAAGTAATATTTAAGTATTTTTAAATTTAGATTTGATTTTCTGAGTGTTTGTACGGGTGCAACAATGCAGTACCACTCATGGCCACTATATGGTGTACGGTTCCTAGAAGCAGCCAATTGGCAGGGGTGCCAGTAGTCGAACCCCCACCAATCTGATATTGATGGCTAGTGTTACATTGCATTTTGATTCCACTGCAAACTAATAAGGAATATAACTTACCAGCGCTGGAGGAATCAAGGCTTTCTGAAGTCGGTCCTCCTCCTGTAAATACATACATACTATTGATTGATTGTATATTGATAGAAACTTCCATCTACCTGCAGTCACCACTAGGGGGAGCTTACTGCATACAGTTTATACATTTAACTCAATAGTAATGCAGTATAGTAAGCTCCCTCTAGTGGTGGCTGCAGAATGCTTGGTTATGTACATTTTCAGAGCCAGTTTTTTCATTACTAATTTACATGTATTTTTGTCATAGGTTTTGCACAGTTTGGCTTCTACACTATATAGCAGCCGAATAAGGTATTCTGTGATAAATCTTTCGGTTTGCTCATTCTCGAGCTATCTGACCTCTGCTGAAGTCTCCTCTTCTAAGCTGACTTATGCCTAAATCGATAGAGAGGTCAGAGAGATGGAGAACGATGGTCAGTCTGACGGATTTATCACAGAACAGCTTTCTGCAGCTTCTAATTAGTGTGATATATAGGGGCTGCTGAAGCCAAATGGTGCAACATTTTTTACACACAGGAAAGAGATATCACTCTTTGCTCTGGTTTGTCCCCTGCACATGGTTAAAACTAATCAAACCTATTAACACCATGTCATCCTTTAGGCCCGATTTCTTAATATAGTTTTACATTGGTCTGGCTCTATTTTTGTGATACAGAGCTCCCAGTCCCCTGTCTAGATATAATATCAGGAATTAACCAGCCATGCCAGCCAAGTCCTGGTTGGTCAACCCCTCAGTAAGTTTGGACGATGGGCCAATCAGGTCCCTTGTTTCTTTTGTGTCCACTACAGTGTTGCATTTCTGCTGGGCCGTCCTGTGTCCTGACCTCGGCTTGTTTCAGGAATAACCCCTTGTCTACTGAATAGACTGCTACTGATTCTCCTGGTTTTGACTGCTCAGTTTGTTTCTAGATTAACCCCTTGTCTACTGATTAGGCTTCTACCGATTCTCCTAGTTTTGACTGCTCAGCTTGTTTCTGCATTAAAGGGTTTCTGTCACCAGTTTTTTGGGTATGAATCAGACTGACATTAGAGATGTGCTAATGTCACCTGATTCTAACTATGTATATCTTTTATTCCATAGTGCCCCCGTTTTTCTACAATTTTAACTTTTATTTTATGCTAATAAGCCTCTAGGAGGAGGGGGTGTTACCCCTGCTCCTACAGGCTCCATTCGCTCACCTTTAGAAATGCCCCCTTCTTCTTGAGTGACAAGGCCAGGCAGCTTTCTTCTCCACCTGCCGGCCCTGTCCTCCATGTATATCGCACGCCTGTGCCATCCCCTTCAGTACTCGGCGCAGGCGCAGTGAGTGCAGTGCGCTCGCCAGCTTCCTAACTGCTCCTGCGCTGTGCTTGACTGTGACATATTCGGCGCAGGCGCAGTGAGGAAGCTGGGAGCCTGCCAGCGTCCTTCGTCTGGATTTAGACCGAGGACAGGCCTGGCAGCAGGAGAAAAATGCTGCCTGGCCTTGTCACTCAAGAAGAAGGGGGCGTTTCTAAAGGTGGGCGAACGAAGCCTGTAGGAGCAGGGGTAACGCCCCCTGCTCCTAGAGGCTTATTAGCATAAAATAAAAGTTAAAATTGTAAAAAAACAGGGGCACTATGGAATAAAAGATATACATAGTTAGAATCAGGTGACATTAGTACATCTCTAATGTCAGCCTGATTTATATGCAAAAAACTGGTGACAGAAACCCTTTAATCCCTTGTTTACTGATGAGGCTTCTACTGATTCTCCTGGTTTTGACCACTCAGCTTTTTCTGGATTAACCCATTGTCTACTAATTAGGCTTCTACTGATTATTCTGACTTTAACTCCTCAGTTTATGCCTGGATTAACCCCTTGTCTACTGATTCTCCTGGCTTTGACTCCTTGGCTTGTATATGTATTAAGCCCTTGTTCTCTCTTTTGGCTTACACTGACTCTCCTGGGTTTAGACTCTGGCTTGTTCTCTTCTCCTCCTACTCATTGGCATCTGATAGGTCTGCTACCTATGAGCTTACACCTGTTTTCTTACTCTGCAGACATAATCTGGGTCCCTAGGAACCAAGTCAAACCAGCGTTGCCGTAGGCTCTGGTGAACACCTAGGGGCAACAATGGAAATACTAACAGTAGCGGTGAAGGAAGATAGGTGGCAGATTTAGAGTTTGCTGGCATAGTCCCAGATGGTGGCCCTGTATTTCTTTCTCATCACTGTATTCTTACTTAAAGTTAAATTATTACCTTCAGGCTTCCAGTAGCCACCACTAGGGGGAGTTTAGGGCTTACTGCATACAGTTTCATGTATAGAAATGTAGTATTCTATATAACAGTATACAGTGAGCTCATAATCTCCCTCTAGTGGTGACTACAAGCAGCCAGAATTTTATAATTTTGTCAATGCAGGGGACATGGAGCTCTGTATCAGAAAAGCAAAATCCATATGAAGACAAATCATTTAACGTGTTTAGGTCTATATTTTAAGGTTTCTCCTAGACTGTATTACTGATGACCTACCCCAATGTAACATTGATGGGGTAACAACTGTTTCCCACCCCAGCTAATCAGCTGCTTAAAGGCGTCATGGCAGGCAATTGCTGCAGTCTTTTTTTTGGGTCTCACGTTCATTGGTCACACGCAGCTCAGTCCCACTCAGCTAAATGGAACTGATCTGCAATACCAAGCACAGCCACTATGCAATATATGGCGCTGTGCCAGGTTTACAATGAAGAGGCTCCTGAGAACAGCTGATCAGTAGCGTTTTTGGGTGGTGGATCCCCACCAATCTGATATCGATGACCTATTCTGAGGATACATAATCAATATTAGTACACCCCTTTAAGACTGTACTTCGTTTTGTATTTCTTTAGAGATCAGCACCCTGAAGAGACCTCTCACCCTCACAGTTCCTGCCAGGCCTGCTGGGGTCTCGATCTACAAATGACGGGTGGCACTCGCAGGTGTATGATCGGTCCAGGTCCTTGCAGACTGCATATAAGTGACAGTCGTTGTCCGCAGGTGTCAGGCATTCATTTAAATCTGCAAATAAAATGAGAGGATTTGGGTAAAGAGAGCGGCACTGGTTAACATGTTGTTTCCTGTGATGCTGTCGCCTTCAAATAAAATAATCAAGTGTTAAACTATTAGTGTGACAACTGTGGAGGCAGTTACAGGGCTTACCACTAGAGGGAGACTACCGGAAGAGAAACTCAAGTGCATGCAGACGGCACAGCCCCCATTGTTGGGCTCCTTACATCAGAGGTTAGCTGCCTTGAATCTCTAATCCAGGGATGGCCAACTTGAGGCCCTCCAGCTGTTGCAAAACTACCACTCCCAGCATGCTCAGACCGCCTACAGCTATCAGCCTACAGCAGGGCATCGTGGGAGTTGTAGTTTTACAACAGCTGGAGGGCCGCAGGTTGGCCATCCCTGCTCTAATCTATCCGACACTAGGATCTGTGACTCCAGCTTAGTAACATTATCAGCTGGAGAAGCCTGGGTTACTATGTTCTGCTTGTTTGGACTGGTTGCTATAACATGTACTTGTATATGCATGTGTGAGTGTATGTAAGTTGTTTGTGTATGTATACGATGTGTGTTTAGCATGTGAGATCTTGTGTGTGCATCAGGCCTGGGCAGATTCCTCGTGGGCCGGTCTTCTGGGTCACATGGTGCGCTGTCTATCCCAACCTACAAGGTCCTGATGCTATCTAGCTAAGGCAATCTGACTGCACCTTCTGATCTTGTTTACCGGCTGATGATTTAAGAGGACCCTGTGTGGGAGGATGTCGGTATGTGTCTGTCAGGAGTCAGGACTGCTGTACGGCAATGCAAATCACCAGCACAGGCAGCCGGGGAGCAGAGGAGCTGATTATGTCTATTGCTGCTGTACGGCACGGGCAGGGAAGGACACTTTACAGCTTCCATCCTCATTCCTAATGTGTAGCTAAAATTGCATAGTGATGTGTTATCCAGAATAAATCCTATGTGATGTGATGTTGAAAACCTTTGTGTTAATAGATATAAAAATATAATGGGAGTGATACCATTATTGGCTAACCAGCAAAAAAAAAAAACATATTGCCAGTTTTCAGAGCACAGAGGCACGGGCATTAGGATATCACAACACTATGCCAACCTAGTTATGGCTAAACTAGTGGACGACTTTCTATCGACCCTATTCGACTATATGGGAATCGGTGTACAGGCTGGAGGAACGACTGGGCAGGAGGTGGACTGACAAGAGGACAACCAGTCTACTGGAAGGATATGTATATTGGTGCGGGGGTGCAGATACAGTATGTACGTATGCAGGCAAGGGTTTGTAGTCGAGTGCACGGATTTTGGCATTTAGATGTCCACGGTTTTGGCCTTGGCTGTCTATAAGAATGAGTGTCAGGGCCTTTGCACACGGCTAAGGACCCATTCAGATGGCTGTAGTGCTTTGCAGATTTACGGATCCACAAAACACGGATACCGACCATGTGCATTCCTGTCATAGTGAATGACAGGAGGCTGCTGCATAGGCTTTCCTATGGAGCCCTTGTGGGTAATAGGGCTCCTTAGGAAAGCAGTAAAATTATCATAGACTCCAATGTAAGTGCATTGGAGTCTATGATATAAGCAGTAAAATGATTGCTTCTTATAGTTCCCTATGGGAACTATAAAAAAGTGTAAAAAAAATAAAAAAAAGTAAAATAAAAAAAATGTAAAAGTTCAAATCACCCCCCTTTCACGAAAATAAAAATAAAAGTATTAAAAAAAATTAAAAAATAAACATCATGGGTATCGCTGTGTGCGAAAACGCCCATATTATAAAAATTTTTAAAAATATTTCCCATACGGAAAAAAGCGAAATGAAAAAGCGTCAAAATGTCCGATTCGCCATTTTTTGTCGCTTTTTAAAAAAAAAAAAAAATTAAATAAAAAGCGATCAAAAAGTCACACACACCCCAGAATGGTATCAATAAAAAGTTCATATCGCCCTGCAAAAAATGAGCCCCCATACAGCTCCGTACACAAAAATACCAAAACGTTATAGGGGTCAAGAACTGGAAAAAAAAAATGTCCAACCTTATAATTTTTTTTATCACTATCAAAATGCAAGAAAAACTATACATATTAGGTATTGCCGGATTCGTACTGACCAGTAGAATGAAAGTATTTGGTCAGTTTTAACGCATATCGAACGCCGTAAATAAAAAACCTGTAAAACTGTGGCGGAATTGCGTTTTGTTTTTGCAATTTCACCCCATTTGGAATTTTTTTCCCACTTCCCACTACACCATATGCAGTATTAAATGGTGGTGTTGGAAAGTACAACTTGTCCTGCAAAAAACAAGCCCTCATACAGCTATGTGAACAGAAAAATAAAAAAGTTATGGCTGTATCAAGGCAGGGAGCGCAAAACGAAAACGCAAAACCTTTCAGTGGAGTTAAAGGGGTTCTCCGGGAATTAAGAAAATGAAAATACGTAAATCTTACTTTATTATAAATATATTCCCAAATACCTTCCATTAGTTATAATGGCTCGTTTTCTCTGGGGAACAATTATTAGGAGAAATAAAATGGCCGCCGTCCTATTAGTACACACAAAATCTGTCCTAATCACACAGCAGGACATGTTACCTCACAACACTGAGGTAAAGAGCTGCCTCATCCCCCTCTCCTCCCCCTCCCTCAGGGATTATCATCCTGAATACAGTTTAATATGATATTTAGATGAATCTCTGTAGGAAAGGAGTTCATGAGGAGACATGAAGTACAGGGAGGACGGACAGGACAGACTGTGGTAATGTGGGGCTGTGGTAATGGAGACTGCATACAAGTGTTGCTGCTTATTATCCACATCTGCTCATGAACTCAATTCCTACAGAGATTCAGTTGACGATCTATCTGTATTCAGGATTATAATCCCTGACAAGCAGAGCAGAGAGGAGGATGAGGCAGATCTTTACCTCAGTGTTGTGAAGTAACTTGTCCTCCTGTGTGATTAGGACAGGTTCTGTGTGTACTAATAGGACGGCGGCCATTTTGTTTCTTCTAATGATTGCTCCCCAGACAAAACGAGCCATAATAAGTAATGAAAGGTATTTGGGGATATATTTATAATGAAGTAATATTTAAGTATTTTCATTTTCTTAATTCCCAGAGAACCCCTTTATTGACGGATCCGTCTTGGCAATGTTATAGATAATACAACAGGACCCGTTCATAACGGATTCAGACGGTTGTATTATCAGTAACGGAAGCGTTTGTGCTGATCCCTGCCCGATCCAGCAAAAAACACTGGTGTGAAAGTAGCCTAATGTGTGTGTGTATGTTATGTAATGTTATGTATGCATGTTATGAGTGTTTATATATGGAAATTACCTGTGACAACAATAGATTCTGGGTTGACATGAAACTCCTCACTGAAGGCCGAGAAGGACTCCGCTGTGATATTGACCGGGTCATTAGAGTCATTGACAATTACTCGGAAATTGACGATAATGCTGCCGGCGCTCAGCGACTCCACCTCCACCGTCACCCGCTCTGCAGGAACTTCATTGGACAAGGAATTCTTTACCTAAAAGTCACATAAAAAGATTCACATTATCACACAGTCCATGGGTGGTCTACTTTTCTAACGTAAGGAATGCAGCTTCCACTAGAGGGAGCCAAAATATTGTAGCCACCCTGATTAGATAAAGTACCGCGTAGGAACAATACAAGGAGCAAACTGTACCTCCAAAATAAACTTCCGAAGAAATTCTGTATATTCTGTAGAGTTGGGGTTCATCAGAGATTCTGTGAGGTTCCAATTATCAATCTTCAGAGTTGCATTTAGAATATGAGCCTCTGAAAAAGACAGGGTTCATTATAGAGGAATTACATGACTTACTATGCCATCTGGTGGACGTCTGGGGATGTTGCATCTTTATTCTTTCTGTTTATACTTCCTATAACTTGATGCCTAATGAACACAATCTTCAATCCCCCAACGTCCATGAATTATTAGACTGTAAATACCGAAAAATGACATTTGACAAGCCTATTACATCACCTGTTTTCACTCTTCCTTTCCACAGCTGCACCATGCCATTGCAGTCCTGGAATGTCACCTGTACAGTGTAGAGTTCTCCGGCCTGAAGTCCGTGAATTTCCGTTCTGGTTCCTCTAATGGTTTTACTGTCATGAAATCCCTTTGATGATATGTGTACATTATACGTGTAATTCTCAGGGCAGTCAGTATTCCACTGTATATGGAAGCCACTACTAGTCACGTTACTGACACTGTGGTTGTGGAACGTGGAACAATCTACAACGACAGAAGGAGACTGCATTTAGTATTATCTGTATATTACTACAGCAAGTTATGTAAAACAAGAGCACTCATCTGTAAAGTCCATGTCGTGTCCAATAATTTTTTATTATATTTTTAAAACAGTCAGTGATCCTGATCTAAATCAGCTGTATAGAGTATAAACATAAGATTCTCTCTCCCTGCAGCCACCACAAGAGGGAGCTAGCAAGCATGCTGCATACTGTGTATACATTGAAGTTCCTCAGCTCCCTCTACTGGTGGCTGCAGACAGAAAAAATGTAATTCTGTCTAAGCAGAGGATTTGGAGCTTTGTAGTACGGAAACAGAACTCTTACCTCAATAACGATATGGTAAGACATGAAACAGCACAGAACTGTAGACCTTAACTAATACTGTAATAAAAGGAGGAAATTCAACCACCCTCTCAGCCATTATTGCAACTTTCAAAATACAAAATAATGTTTTTTTGCAAATAGTCTTCACTTAAAGATATCTTTATTTTGTGTATACAGCTCCTATGTAGACCTGTGTCTCCATGGTAACAGACTACAAACAAACATTGTGTAGTCTGACCCTGCAATCATTCGTCCTTCCATCTGTAACCTACCAAATATACAAAAGCATGGACAGATGAGTAGGGACACAGCCTGACGTCTCCTACCACAGGTATCAATTGCTGGTCATGCTGGATTTTTATTTTATCCGTTAGCTGTTTATCCACCTTCCCATATTGAAATTACATAGATGCTGACTGTCCGTGTTAGCGGAGAAATCAGGGAACCCAGCCGTATACCAACCTAACCTATATGTATGTATGTCCTACATGTATAAGCAAGCCAACGTAAACTCCACCTTTTACCACTATTACAATGCTTGGTCAAAAATTCTGAGGTAAGTAATTTCATAATATATATTTACTAGAACGGGTATATTTCATCTATTTCATTTAATGTTTGTGTGTGTTGTTAAAAGATATCGAGAGTATCCCCTATAACAGTGACATCTACATTATCCCGCCCCCTTAACAGTGATCATAACAGCAGCCTGCCCCCTTAACAGTGACCTCCACTGTTCTCTTCTCTCTTAACAGAGACCACCATAGCGCCCGCCCCTTTAACAGTGACCTCCACAGCGGCCCATCCCTTTAACAGTGACCTCCACAGTGGCCGCCCTTTCATTAGTGACCTCCACAGGACCCCATCTCCTTAACAGTGATTTCCAAAATGCTCCACCCCCTTAACAGTGGCCGCTACAGCAATCTGCCCCTAAACACTGACCTCCATAGCGGACCGTCCCTTAACTGTGACCTCCACAGCAGCCTGCCTCCTTAGCTGTGACCTCCACAGCACTCCACTCCCTTAACAGTGTCATCCACAGCGCCAGCCCTTTAAAGCTGACCTGCAGTAGTGAAGAAAAATGGTTCAGTTGTTATGGAAACCTGGTGTGAAACTGTGTGTATGAGGAGACTAAGGGCATGTGAGCTTCTACTGGCTGATAAGGGTCACGTGACCATGTGTATGGCATTTGGGGTATGAGGAGAAAGACCTCCAGGCTTCTATTGCCTAATGTAGGTGATGTTGCCATATTTGCATTTTTTGGGAATATCTCAGGAAACGGTACATGCTAGAGAGCTGTGACCCAGTCTAGAAACCTTCCCGGACACTTGATGTACCTGTGTGCCAAATTTCGTGATTGTAAACGCGACAGTGTGGATTCCTTTAGCGGACATACATACATACATATACTCAGTTTTATATCTTAGAAAATAAGGGTTGGAAGCCACAAATCCTCTGCTTTACATAATGGAGCCATAGGGCAATTAGTAAAATTCTGGCTCCCTACAGCCACCACTAGAGGGAGCTCAGAAGTTAACTTCACATGTACTTATTATTAATGGGAGCTGTATAAGTCTACATGCAGTAAGCTCCCTCTAGTGGTGGCTACAGGTAGCCATAAATACTCCATTCAGTTCTATGGTGGATTTTAGAGCTTTGTATCAGAAAATCCATACAATCATAGTCAGTATAACATGAAAATGTGAAATGTAAAAAAACAGTGTTCAAAACTGTAAAGAAAACACAACTATAGTAATTAGTATTGGATATTTGTCATTTGTATAGTACCGGTAGTTATATTCTAGATAATATGATGAGATATACTTACTGCAGAAGGAGGCTGTAGATCCGGGATAGGTCACGCTCTGAGTGATAGGAGTGGTCACATGTGGTGGATCAGAAGAATGAGCTTTGGGACTGGGGGGCTGGGGATAAGAAGTTTCTTCTAAGACTATAATATAGACTCAAGGTAAGTGTAATATGGTGCTATGTATCAGAATCAGTTATGCGATTGCATAGCAAGGGGGTCATTTATCAAACTGGTGTAAAGTAGAACTGGCTTAGTTGCCCATAGCAACCAATCAGATTCCACCTTTCATTTTTGACAGCTCCTCTGGAAAATGAAAGGATGAATCTGATTGGTTGATATGGCCAACTAGGCCAAATCTACTTTATACCAGTCTGATAAATGACCCCTAAGTCTATAAACTGAAATTGCTACCTTAAAGGGGCTATCCTCCAGAAAACTGTCTCTCTAGTGCCACCTAAAGGTAGCTAGCCTGTAAATCAATGTACGTCCCATTAAAGAGCCCTGGAAACAAGACCAGGAATTTTTAAACAAACAACAATGTCCTCTAAAAAGGAAGAGATATCCATCTGTAGACAGCTGCTCTGAGGGTCCTGCCCCCAGCAGCTACTGTACCTATAGGTGGCACTAGAGAGTCAGTCTTCCTTCTAGAGGAGAGCTAGATATGAGAGAGGTAGATCTATCTCTCTCATATCCAGGGATGTAGCTAAAGGCTCATGGGCCCTGGTGCAAGAGTTCAGCTCGGGCCCCCCTTTCCTCAGTGCTTTGTGTGTCTTCTTATGCGGCACAAGAGTCTTTGGGCCCCCTTAGGCTCCTGGGCCCGGTAGCGACTGCTACCTCTGCACCCCCTATAGCTACGCCCCTGCTCATATCTATCTATCTATCTATCTATCTATCTATCTATCTATCTATCTCATATCTATCTGATTATCTATCTAATATCTATCTATCTATCTATCTATCTATCTATCTCTCATATCTATCTCATTATCTATCTATCTATCTATCTATCTATCTATCTATCTATCTATCTCATTATCTATCTATCTATCTATCTATCTATCTATCTATCTATCTATCTATCTATCTAATATCTATTATCTATCTATCTATCTCTCTCATATCTATCTAATTATCTATCTATCTATATATCTAATATCTATCTCATTATCTATCTATCTAATATCTATTATCTATCTATCTATCTCATATCTATCTCATTATCTATATATCTATTATCTATCTATCTATCTATCTATCTCTCATATCTATCTCATTATCTATCTATCTATCTAATATCTATTATCTATCTATCTATCTATCTATCTATCTATCTATCTATCTATCTATCTATCTAATACCTATTAATCTCATTATCTATATATCTATCTAATATCTATTATCTATCTATCTCATATATATCTCATATCTATCTATCTAATATCTATTAATCTCATTATCTATCTATCTCATATCTATCTATCTATCTATCTATCTATCTATCTATTTATTTATCTATCTATCTAATATCTATTATCTATCTATCTATCTATCTATCTATCTATCTCATATCTATCATCCATCCCGTCATCTCTGCTCAGTGTTACCTGGCGGTATTGTAGTGTGGATGGCACCGGTATAACTCTTGTTGGTACAGTTGTATGAACCCTCCAGATTTGCGCACTCCTGGTTGGATAAGCAGCCGCCCAGCTCTGGGTAGAGGCATTCATCCACATCTGGTGACACAAGGACGGCACATATATACCGCGTCATTAATTACTCTGCACAATATTAAATCACTCGCCTGAAAAATCATCTTCGGTCATTTCTTGATGAAGATTTTTGAAGACGAGTTAAAATATCTGAATAATAACTAGTATCTAGAATCTACATACACTACATAGGGATCAGCACCCTCCGGCACTCAAGCTATTCTGAAACTACAACTCCCAGTATCCTCCTTTTACAAGAATACCTGAGTAAATGAGTGTGCATGCTGGGAGTTGTAGTTTCATAGCAGCTGGAGTGCCGAAGATTGCTGATCCCTGGGATAGGAAAGAGGTCAGAGCTTCATTGGTCTGACCCAGAAAGCTCCAATCCATTGAAAAGAAAGAGTTAAAGATCACCTGTCAGCAGTATTAACCTTATTAAAATCAGACATACTGCATGATAGGGTTGATCCTGCTGATTAAAATGACACCAGAAAATCGGTTGTGTCGTTCTCATGGGGGGGGGGGAAACTTCTTTATGTAAATGAGGGTTTCAGTGCACTGAGGGGTGTGACCAGCATCGGAAAGCTGAGAAGCTAGGCCCCGCCCTTCAGTGCACTGAAGCCATTTGCATAAAAAATAAAAGTATATTTTTCTTGTGAATGACACAACCAATTTTCACAAGACAGGTGTAATTTCAATCAGCAGGATGAACCCTACTAGACAGTATGTTTGGTTTAAAAGGGTTGATCCACCTGACAGGTGACCTTTAAATTAATAAAATCTATCTGCCCTTAGTCACCACTAGAGGGAGCTTAAGAGCTGACTGCATAGAATTTAGTGCTTAAAGTGTAACTGTCATATATTTTTTTTATTTGTGTAATGTGTAGGGGCAGTGATACTGACCATTTTTGTAATATACTTTAATTACTGAAATCATACATTTCTACTAGAAAAATAGCTCTAAAGTGGCCCATTTTGAGCCTTAGCAACGCTCCTCTGTCTTCTGTTTACATAACACTGGAGACTTGCTCAACACTGACTGTGTTATGTAAACAGAAGACAGAGGAGCGTTGCTAAGGCTCAAAATGGGCCACTTTAGAGCTATTTTTCTAATAGAAATGTATGATTTCAGTAATAAAATTATATTACAAAAATTGTCAGCATCACTGCCCCTACACATTACACAAATAAAAAAAATATATGACAGTTACACTTTAAGTTGTAAGCTCCTAAGCTCCCTCTAGTGGTGACTGCAGGCAGTGAGAGTTTTAGAATGTAACTCTATGACTATTTCCTCCCTTAGGTCCATTGGGAATCGTATAAAAGCAGAAGTCTGACGGTAATTACCATGTATCTCCATGTTGAACACTTCTGGTAGACGAATGACAATATTGTCGAGCATCGCTGCGAGGTGCCTCAGGGGAAGCGACTCATTAATCCCAATGAGGATGGAGGACACAATGGAGAAGGTCCTTGAAGGTTTGGTGGAGATGTGGTACACCGCTGCCTCTAGTGGCCAAAATTCACCAGTTACCTGAAACCATCCATGTAACATTACTGTTATTATATGGTGAACGTTTACACACGTAGACATTATAAAACCGCCTGGATATTAATTGATAGTTTATTATATCATTACATTGTTCAATGGAATTACTGGACACTTTCCAACTGTTAAAATATAGAGCACAAATACCATAAAGGCAGAATATGGAGCTTCTACAGGGAGTGAGGCGAGGGAGGAAGCTGAGCATGGTGTGGGAAAGTGAAGTACAATAGCAGTTATATTACTGTACATATGAGGCAGTATTATACTAGTTATATTCTTGTACATAGGAGCAGTATTATAGTAGTTATATTCTTGTACATAGGAGGCAGTATTATAGTAATTATATTCTTGTACATAGGAGGCAGTATTATAGTAGTTATATTCTTGTACATAGGAGCAGTATTATAGTAGTTATATTCTTGTACATAGGAGCAGTATTATAGTAGTTATATTCTTGTACATAGGAGGCAGTATTATAGTAGTTATATTCTTGTACATAGGAGCAGTATTATACTAGTTATATTCTTGTACATAAGAGCAGTATTATAGTAGTTATATTCTTGTACATAGGAGCAGTATTATAGTAGTTATATTCTTGTATTCTTGTATATAGGAGTATTATAGTAGTTTATATTCTTGTACATAGGAGCGTATTATAGTATTATTCTAGTACCAAAAGGCAGTATTATAGTAGTTATATTCTTGTATAGGGGGGGCAGTATTATAGTAGTTATATTTTGTACTTAGAAGCAGTATTATAGTAGTTATATTCTTGTACATAGGAGCAGTATTATAGTAGTTATATTCTTGTATATAGGAGTATTATAGTATAGCAGTTATAGTAGTTATATTCTTGTATTAGGAGCAGTATTATAGTAGTTATATTCTTGTACATAGGAGCAGTATTATAGTAGTTATATTCTTGTATATAGGAGCAGTATTATAGTAGTTATATTCTTGTACATAGCTAGGCAGTATTATAGTAGTTATATTCTTGTAACATAGGAAGCAGTATTATAGTAGTTTATATTCTTGTAACATAGGAGCAAGTATTATAGTAGTTATATTCTTGTACATAGGAGGCAGTATTATAGTGTTTATATTCTTGTACATAGGAGCAGTATTATAGTAGTTATATTCTTGTACATAGGAGCAGTATTATAGTAGTTATATTCTTGTACATAGGAGCAGTATTATAGTAGTTATATTCTTGTACATAGGAGGCAGTATTATAGTAGTTATATTCTTGTACATAGGAACAGTATTATAGTAGTTATATTCTTATACATAGGAGCAGTATTATAGTAGTTATATTCTTGTACATAGGAGCGTATTATAGTAATTATATACTTGTACATAGGAGCAGTATTATAGTAGTTATATTCTTGTACATAGGGGACAGTATTTATAGTAGTTATATTCTTGTACATAGGAGCAGTATTATAGTAGTTATATTCCTGTACACAGGAGCAGTATTATAGTAGTTATATTATTGTTACATAGGAGCAGTATTATAGTAGTTATATTCTTGTACATAGGAGCAAGTATTATAGTAGTTATATTCTTGTACATAGGAACAGTATTATAGTAGTTATATTCTTGTACATAGGAGGCAGTATTATAGTAGTTATATTCTTGTACATAGGAGGCAGTATTATAGTAGTTATATTCTTGTACATAGGAGGCAGTATTATAGTAGTTATATTCTTGTACATAGGAAAGTATATAGTAGTATATTCTTGTACATAGGAGGGCAGTATTATAGTAGTTATATTCTTGTACATAGGAGGCAAGTATTATAGTAGTTATATTCTTGTACATAGTAGTTATATTCTTGTACATAGGAGCAGTATTATAGTAGTTATATTCTTGTACATAGGAGGCAGTATTATAGTAGTTATATTCTTGTACATAGGAACAGTATTATAGTAGTTATATTCTTGTACATAGGAGCAGTATTATAGTAGTTATATTCTTGTACATAGGAGGCAGTATTATAGTAGTTATATTCTTGTACATAGGAGCAGTATTATAGTAGTTATATATTCTTATACAAACCATTGAGTGTAATAATCTTGTGTGATTGACCAAGCCTTCATCCCTTTGTAACAGTTCTTCATAAGCCATCTTTATAATGGCTGTAGCGTTGTACCAATATTTGATTGTGTTCCGGTCTAGAGCTAAATAAAAAATTATATTAGTGGTTCATAAATCATTGTACAAAACATTGATACCATACTCTTAGTCTAAATCATCATTATTGAAAGTAATTAGCACAAAAGATGACAGTATACTGTATGTGTGTGTATATATATATATATATATATATACACACACACCACAGAGGACAGTATATTGTATATATACTACAGAGGACAGTATAGTGCAGGGATGGCAAACCTTTTAGAGACCGAGTGCCGACACGGCAATTTACCTTGAATACTACAGTCCTATATAGTGTATCTTCCATGTACTTTATCATTTAGCTATAATACCCTGTTCATAGTTCGCCCTGCGCTGATAATTGGCAGGAAAAGTCTAAGGCATATTGGTACACCATAGACACTTTCCATGTTGCAGGTGCCTCCAGAGAGGGCTCCAAGTGCCGCTTCTGGCACCCGTGCCATAGGTTCACCACCACTGGTATATACTATACTGTGTACTGTACTGTAGTATATATACTACAAGAGGACAGTATAAACACTACAGAGGACAGTATATTGTATATTGTACTACAGAGGACAGTATATTGAGGCCTGTACTACAGAGGCCTGTAATTGACATCATAGGTAGACCTCAACTATGAGAGACAAAATGAGAAAACAAATCCAGAAAATCACATTGTCTGATTTTTAAAGAATTTATTTGCAAATTATGGTGGAAAAAAGTATTTGGTCACCTACAAACAAACAAGATTTCTCACAGAGCTGTAACTTCTTCTTTAAGAGGCTCCTCTGTCCTCCACTGATTACCTGTAGTAATGGCACCTGTTTGTTATCAGTATAAAAGACACCGGTCCACAACCTCAAACAGTCACACTCCAAACTCCACTATGGTGAAGACCAAAGAGCTGTCGAAGGACACCAGAAACAAAATTGTAGACCTGCATCAGGCTGGAAAGACTGAATCTGCAATAGGCAAGCAGCTTGGTGTGAAGAAATCAACTGTGGGAGCAATAATTAGAAAATGGAAGACATACAAGACCACTGATAATCTCCCTCGATCAGGGGCTCCACGCAAGATCTCACCCTGTGGGGTCAAAATGATCACAAGAACTGTGAGAAAAAGTCCCAGAACCACACGGGGGGACCTAGTGAATGACCTGCAGAAAGCTGGGACCAACGTAACAAAGGCTACCGTCAGTAACACACTACACCGCCAGGGACTCAGATTCTGCAGTGCCAGACGTGTCCCCCTGCTTAAGCCAGTACATATCCGGGCCTGTCTGAAGTTTGCTAGAGAGCATTGGATGTTCCAGAAGAGTATTGGGAGAATGTCATATAGTCAGATGAAACCAAAGTCGAACTGTTTGGTAGAAATACAACTCGTCGTGTTTGGAGGAGAGTGAATGCTGAGTTGCATCCAAAGAACACCATACCTACTGTGAAGCATGGGGGTGGCAACATCATGCTTTGGGGCTGTTTCTCTGCAAAGGGACCAGGACGACCGATGCGTGTACATGAAAGAATGAATGGGGCATGTATCGTGAGATTTTGAGTGCAAACCTCCTTCCATCAGCAAGGGCATTGAAGATTAAACGTGGCTGGGTCTTTCAGCATAACAATGATCCCAAGCACACCGCCAGGGCAACGAAGGAGTGGCTTCGTAAGAAGCATTTCAAGGTCCTGGAGTGGCCTAGCCAGTCTCCAGATCTCAACCCCATAGAAAACCTTTGGTGGGAGTTGAAAGTCGATGTTGCCCAGCAACAGCCCCAAAACATCACTGCTTTAGAGGAGATCTGCGTGGAGGAATGGGCCAACATAACAGCAACAGAGTGTGCCAACCTTGTGAAGACTTACAGAAAACGTTTGACCTCTGTCATTGCCAACAAAGGATATATAACAAAGTATTAAGATGAACTTTTGTTATTGACCAAATGCTTATTTTCCACCATAATTTGTAAATAAATTCTTTAAAAATCAGGCAATTTGGCTGACTAAATACTTTTTTTCCCCCACTGTATATATATACTACAGAGGACAGTACACTGCTGCAGATAGATCTGGAGAGATTGGAGACTTGGGCAGAGAAGTGGACAAATGAGGTTTAACACTGACAAATGTAAGGTGATGCAGATTTGAAGGAATAATGCAAGTCACCAGTACATACTATATAGCAAAACACTGGGTCACACTGAAAAATGTTAGGTTATGCACTTGGGTCATTCATCCACGGAGTTACTCTGATGCCAGATTTTAAGTCTTTTTCCCCCTAAAATTAGGAAAATTGGCTTCTACCTCATGAAGGTTTTCTGCCTTCCTCTGGATCTACTTCGCAGGATAACAGGCAGAACTGGATCGACAGATGTCTTTCATCAGCCTTACAAACTCTATTACTGACCTGGAGGTGCAGGAGAAGCGCAGAAAGATCCGTTGGAAGATATGCAACATTTCTGCAATCCCGGGCAATCATAATCGAACATACATTTGGGGCCCTGCTCCTTGTCTTCTTTATCAGGACATGTTCCTGGTCTGGAGGCGCAGTCATGGGATGTCTCCACAGCTGTAATATGCACCGGACAAGGTTAAATATTCAGATCTATACAATATTCTACCTCTGAGAGGAGATTCAAGGGGTTATCCAAGATTAGAATACAAAACGGTCTGTCCAACTATTAAACCAGCCATACTGCCTGGTAGGGTGGATGTTAATAATTAAAATGATACCTTTCTTGTGAAAATCGGTTGTGGCGTTGCAGAGAAAAAAGGATTTTTATTCTTTATGCAAGTAAAAGCTTCAGTGCACTGAGGGGCGTGGCCACCACTGGACAGCTTAGAGTCACCGAGGAACCAGGCCCCGCCCCTTGCTCCACTGTAGTGCTCACTTGCAAACAGTATAAAATTCTTTTTTTCTCTGGAATGCCACAAACAATTTTCAAAAGACAGATATCATTTTAATCAGTAGAATCAACCCTACTAGATGGTATTCCTAGTTTAGTGGGGTTGCTTCTGCTAACATATGCCCTTTAATCTGTGCAGAAACTTGGCAAGTTTTACGTTTGTCTGCAGTGCCACCACAGAGCAAATGAAGAATAAATCGTATTCAGCTGATTGGACAGAGGACAATGTAAAGTATAACTTACACGGGGCGCAGTAATGTCCCACAGGCTCGTAGCCCTCACAGCAGCGCTTCACTACGGAGGTCTCTGGCACATACACCGTCCGGTATTCGGTTTGATACGAGGTCCTGGTACACAGCTTCCACGGAATCCATGACATGCACCAGGTCGGCTCTTCTCGCGCCTTTTGGAATGGCATTACCTTGGAGACGTTTACTGTGACTGTCTGGTTACAGACATGATAGCTCCAAGGAGAAATCATGTGACCTGATCGGAAAAGAAAGAAAAGCTAAATGTGCCAAATCTTACATTGAAGGTGATGCTGGGACGGCGTGCAGTGATTCTCTTCCGTACTGAACGGAATTACAAAATATTTCAACTGATACATGACCAGTAATAAAAAGAATTTGGTAGATTTCGTGGCAGAAAATTCCACAACTGAAAATTTTCATTTGCGGAATTTTCTGCCACAAAATCTGCCGCGTGTGAAGGCACCCTAAATCTCTCTAAGGCCCCTTTTACACGAGCGAGTCCAAAGCATCAGATTCACGGTGTGTGTCAGAGAGGGCACCCATCCTGACTTTCCAGCACTGCCGGGGGCGCATAGCATTGTATTGACTCGTAGCGTGAGTATGCACTAACTCCCATCCTGACCTCCCAGCATTGCCGGGGTCACATAGCATTATATTGACTCGTAGCATGAGTATGCAGCAGCTGCCGTCCTGACGTTCCAGCACTGCCGGGGTCGCATAGCATTATATTGGCTCGTAGCATGAGTATGCAGCAGCTGCCGTCCTGACCTTCCAGCACTGCCGGGGTCGCATAGCATTATATTGGCTCGAAAGCATGAGTATGCAGCAGCTGCCGTCCTGACCTCCCAGTACTGACAGGGTTGCATAGCATTATATTGATTTAGGATGCTATATAACACTTACAGTTCTGGAATATATTGGACAGCATTATATCAGTGTTATACAATACATTCCGGACCTCTAAAAGTTGCATAGCATCATAAATCAATACTGCTATGCAACCCTGTCAGTGCTAGGAGGTCAGGACGGGAGCTGCTGCATACTCACGCTACGAGTCAATATAATGCTATGTGAACCCGGCAGTGCTGGGAGGTCAGGACGGGAGCTGCTGCATACTCACGCTACGAGTCAATATAATGCTATGTGAACCCTGTCAGTGCTAGGAGGTCAGGATGGGAGCTATTGCATACTCACGCTACGAGTCAATATAATGCTATGTGAACCCGGCAGTGCTGGGAGGTCAGGATGGGAGCTATTGCATACTCACGCTACGAGTCAATATAATGCTATGCGAACCCGGCAGTGCTGGGAGGTCAGGATGGGAGCTATTGCATACTCACGCTATGAGTCCAGAGCATGACACTTGCTCATCTGAAAGGGGCCTAATAGTTCCATTACACAGGCCGTGTGCCTCTGCTACCCCTAGCTGTTTCCCTGACTCCAGGGAAGCCTTTGAGACATGATTTCATACTGAACACTTAAAGGGGTTGTCCAGGTTCAGAGCTGAATTCGGAAATACCCACATTTTCACCCAGGCAGCCCCCCTGACTTGAGCATCAGAGCAGTTCATGCTCCGATGCTCTCCTTTGCCCTGCACGATTTTAGGAGTTCCGGTGACAAACTGGGCTCCTCTTAGGGCTGCCAGGCGTAGGCTTCTGCCCAGCAGTGGGCCTGGTGACGTCACTGAACACACTGCTAGGCGTAAGCCTCCGTCTGGCAGTGTGTTATTGTAAGTAAAAGAGCCCTTGCCCTGTGCGATCCGGCGCAGGGCAAGGGAGAGCATCAGAGCATGAGATGCTCCGATGGTTACATCAGGCGGGCTGCCTGGGCGAAATTATGGGTATGTCCGGGTTAAGATCTGAACCCGGACAACCCCTTTAAGGGCTGTTTCACCCAAGTGCGAAGTGTGGAAATAACGCTTCATGAAAAATTCTGGTTGGCAACCCTGCATTAGGGCTCATGCACACGACTGTATGCATATTGCGGTCCCCAAAAAATACGGATGACGTCCGTGTACATTCCGTATTTTGCGAAATGGAACACCTGTGAAGTGAAAAAAAATTCGGATCGGATGTGGACCCAAACCACGGTCGTGTGCATGAGCCCTTATACTGACATAAAGCTGTCACTGTGATTCTGTAGCAAAATAAGATGCACCTACACAAATAGGACGGAAATGGACGGCATCCGTGCGGAGATTCTCTGGAAATTAATTTTCAGCTGAGCGATGTCAGTGAATTACGGATGACATACGGATGGTAAAAACAGACACACGGGCCAACCACGGATCCTTCACGGTCAGCTTCACGGATGAAACGTCTTTTTTTTTACGGAAGTGACATGTGAAAGAGGCCTGAATGTGCCCTTCTGTTTCTAAACCCCCACCCGTGTGCTGTCTGCTTCATTAGGACTCAGCTATTGCAAACCCAGCCTGGTTGCATTGTCTACTGGAGTCTGATATCCACTTCCTGCCCTATGGAATGTGCTGTCCACCCTCATGCTTTATACTGCAGCTCTGCTTGCTGTTTTACAGGATAAAATCTTCTGTGCAAGAAGATTATCAGGTGCGATACACAGGCGGCTGGAGAGGAGCCGGATAATCCCATGCCATCGCGTTCAGTATCATAAACTTCCACTGACTGAACTGAACTCTCCTGTATCACAAGCGCAGGGTCGGAGATCTCTGTGCACCGTGTGATTAATCACAAGGGTCCGGCACATGGATCCCATGTCCTAACAATGCAGTAGATAACCAATTGAATTCCCCTTTAAAAGCATCATGAAACTTTACCTGAAAATATATCACCTATGATTGTAACCAGTGGTCTCATTCACTGACAGCAAGCAGAACTTGTAAATAAAGAATTGAAAGAGTACATTAGAAAATTGTAGGGGTTTTGCGACATTTTTATACCGATGACCTATCCTCTGCATAGGTCATCAGTATCTGATTGGTGGGGGTCCGACACCAGGGTAGGTCATCAGTATCTGATTGGTGGGGGTCCGACACCAGGGTAGGTCATCAGTATCTGATTGGTGGGGGTCCGACACCAGGGTAGGTCATCAGTATCTTATTGGTAGGGGTCCGACACCAGGGTAGGTCATCAGTATCTGATTGGTGGGGGTCCGACACCAGGGTTAGTCATCAGTACCTGATTGGTGGGGGTCTGACACTAGGGTAGGTCATCAGTATCTGATTGGTGGGGGTCCGACACCAGGGTAGGTCATCAGTATCTGATTGGTGTGGGTCCGACACTAGGGTAGGTCATCAGTATCTGATTGGTGTGGGTCTGACACTAGGGTAGGTCATCAGTATCTGATTGGTGGGGGTCTGACACTAGGGTAGGTCATCAGTACCTGACTGGTGGGGGTCCGACACCAGGGTAGGTCATCAGTATCTGATTGGTGTGGGTCCGACACCAGGGTAGGTCATCAGTATCTGATTGGTGTGGGTCCGACACCAGGGTAGGTCATCAGTATCTGATTGGTGTGGGTCTGACACCAGGGTAGGTCATCAGTATCTGATTGGTGGGGGTCCGACACCAGGGTAGGTCATCAGTATCTGATTGGTGGGGGTCCGACACCAGGGTAGGTCATCAGTATCTTATTGGTAGGGGTCCGACACCAGGTAGGTCATCAGTATCTGATTGGTGTGGGTCTGACACCAGGGTAGGTCATCAGTATCTGATTGGTGGGGGTCCGACACCAGGGTAGGTCATCAGTATCTGATTGGTGGGGGTCCGACACCAGGGTAGGTCATCAGTATCTTATTGGTAGGGGTCCGACACCAGGGTAGGTCATCAGTATCTG
Organism: Rhinella marina; assembly: GCA_900303285.1. Classification (NCBI taxonomy): domain Eukaryota; kingdom Metazoa; phylum Chordata; class Amphibia; order Anura; family Bufonidae; genus Rhinella; species Rhinella marina. The sequence continues at coordinate 32,415 of ONZH01008802.1, forward strand.
ATTGGTGGGGGTCCGACACCAGGGTTAGTCATTCAGTACCTGATTGGTGGGGGTCTGACACTAGGGTAGGTCATCAGTATCTGATTGGTGGGGGTCCGACACCAGGGTAGGTCATCAGTATCTGATTGGTGTGGGTCCGACACTAGGGTAGGTCATCAGTATCTGATTGGTGTGGGTCTGACACTAGGGTAGGTCATCAGTATCTGATTGGTGGGGGTCTGACACTAGGGTAGGTCATCAGTACCTGACTGGTGGGGGTCCGACACCAGGGTAGGTCATCAGTATCTGATTGGTGTGGGTCCGACACCAGGGTAGGTCATCAGTATCTGATTGGTGTGGGTCCGACACCAGGGTAGGTCATCAGTATCTGATTGGTGTGGGTCTGACACCAGGGTAGGTCATCCAGTATCTGATTGGTGGGGGGTCCGACACCAGGGTAGGTCATCAGTAATCTGATTGGTGGGGGTCCGACACCAGGGTAGGTCATCAGTATCTATTGGTAGGGGTCCGACACCAGGGTAGGTCATCAGTATCTGATTGGTGTGGGTCTGACACCAGGGAGGTCATCAGTATCTGATTGGTGGGGGTCCGACACCAGGGTAGGTCAATCAGTATCTGATTGGTGGGGGTCCGACACCAGGGTAGGTCATCAGTAATCTTATTGGTAGGGGTCCGACACCAGGGTAGGTCATCAGTATCTGATTGGTGGGGGTCCGACACCAGGGTTAGTCATCAGTACCTGATTGGTGGGGGTCTGACACTAGGGTAGGTCATCAGTATCTGATTGGTGGGGTCCGACACCAGGGTAGGTCATCAGTATCTGATTGGTGGGGGTCCCGACACCAGGGTAGGTCATCAGTATCTTATTGGTAGGGGTCCGACACCAGGGTAGGTCATCAGTATCTGATTGGTGGGGGTCCGACACCAGGGTTAGTCATCAGTACCTGATTGGTGGGGTCTGACACCAGGGTAGCGTCATCAGTATCTGATTGGTGGGGGTCCGACACCAGGGTAGGTCATCAGTATCTTAATTGGTGTGGGTCCGACACTAGGGTAGGTCATCAGTATCTGATTGGTGTGGGTCTGACACTAGGGTAGGTCATCAGTATCTGATTGGTGGGGTCTGACACTAGGGTAGGTCATCAGTACCTGACTGGTGGGGTCCGACACCAGGGTAGGTCATCAGTACCTGATTGGTGGGGGTCCGACACCAGGGTAGGTCATCAGTATCTGATTGGTGTGGGTCCGACACCAGGGTAGGTCATCAGTATCTGATTGGTGTGGGTCTGACACCAGGGTAGGTCATCAGTATCTGATTTGGTGTGGGTCCGACACCAGGGTAGGTCATCAGTATCTTATTGGTGGGGGTCCGACACCAGGGTAGGTCATCAGTATCTGATTGGTGGGGGTTCTGACACCAGAGTAGGTCATCAGTATCTGATTGGTGGGGGTCTGACACTAGGGTAGGTCATCAGTATCTGATTGGTGGGGTCCGACACCAGGGTAGGTCATCAGTATCTGATTGGTGTGGGTCCGACACTAGGGTAGGTCATCAGTATCTGATTGGTGTGGGTCTGACACTAGGGTAGGTCATCAGTATCTGATTGGTGGGGGTCTGACACTAGGGTAGGTCATCAGTACCTGACTGGTGGGGGTCCGACACCAGGGTAGGTCATCAGTATCTGATTGGTGTGGGTCCGACACCAGGGTAGGTCATCAGTATCTGATTGGTGGGGTCCGACACCAGGGTAGGTCATCAGTATCTGATTGGTGTGGGTTCTGACACCAGGGTAGGTCATCAGTATCTGATTGGTGGGGTTCCGACACCAGGGTAGGTCATCAGTATCTGATTGGTGGGGGTCCGACACCAGGGTAGGTCATCAGTATCTTATTGGTAGGGGTCCACACCAGGGTAGGTCATCAGTATCTGATTGGTGTGGGTCTGACACCAGGGTAGGTCATCAGTATCTGATTGGTGGGGGTCCGACACCAGGGTAGGTCATCAGTATCTGATTGGTGGGGGTCCGACACCAGGGTAGGTCATCAGTATCTTATTGGTAGGGGTCCGACACCAGGGTAGTCATCAGTATCTGATTGGTGGGGGTCCGACACCAGGGTTAGTCATCAGTACCTGATTGTGGGGGGTCTGACACTAGGGTAGGTCATCAGTATCTGATTGGTGGGGGTCCGACACCAGGGTAGGTCATCAGTATCTGATTGGTGGGGGTCCGACACCAGGGTAGGTCATCAGTATCTTATTGGTAGGGGTCCGACACCAGGGTAGGTCATCAGTATCTGATTGGTGGGGGTCCGACACCAGGGTAGTCATCAGTACCTGATTGGTGGGGGTCTGACACCAGGGTAGGTCATCAGTATCTGATTGTGGGGGTCCGACACCAGGGTAAGGTCATCAGTATCTTATTGGTGTGGGGTCGACACCGGGTAGGTCATCAGTATCTGATTGGTGTGGGGTCTGAACTAGGGTAGGTCATCAGTATCTGATTGGTGGGGGTCTGACACTAGGGTAGGTCATCAGTACCTGACTGGTGGGGGTTCCGACACCAGGGTTAGGTCATCAGTACCTGATTGTGGGGGTCCGACACCAGGGTAGGTCATCAGTATCTGATTGGTGTGGTCCGACACCAGGGTAGGTCATCAGTATCTGATTGGTGTGGGTCGACACCAGGGTAGGTCATCAGTATCTGATTGGTGGGGTAGGTCATCGACACCGGGTAGGTCATCAGTATCTTATTGGTGGGGGTCCGACACCAGGGTAGTCATCAGTATCT
>ONZH01008803.1:0-20414 GCA_900303285.1 Rhinella marina
TCACAGGATCCCAGAACTGTACACAGTACTCCCATGTATGGTCTGCAGGGGCGTTGCGTATAGAGCCTCCAGTAGTAATAAGAACGCCTAATGTCCCCTGGATTTATAATACCCCTACAGTGCCCCCAGTATTTATATCACCCCCTACTGTTATAATGCTCGCCCTGAAGTGCCCGCTGTAGTTATATTCCTCCCTTTAGTGTCCTCAGAAATTATAATTCCTCAGCCCCTCCACCATACAGTCCCATGTAAATAAAGCTATTTCCCTCCTGTGTAAATAACATCACACCATCTCTCCAGCCCACTCCAATATACAGTCCCATTTAAATAACATCCCTCTCTATCTATAGCCCCCTCCAAATACAGTCCCATGTAAATAACTTCATTCCCATAGCCATCATCAACATACAGTCCTATGTAAATATCACTCCCTCCAACAGCCGCCTTCAACAGACAGTCCCTTGTAAATAACATCACTTCCTTCCCACATCCACCTCCAACATGCAGTCCCATGTAAATAACATCACTCCACGCTCAATGTAAATAAGGCTGCTTTCACACCAGTGTTTTTGCTGGATCCGTTGTGGATCAGCAAAAACGCTTCCATCATGATAATACAACCGCCTGCATCCGTTCTGAACGTATCCTGTTGTATTATCTTTTAAATAGCTAGTTTGGATCAGTTTCTTCATGCGGACACCAAAACGCAGCAAGCAGCGTTTTAGTGTCCGCCTCCAAAACGGAATGTAGACTGAACTGAAGCAAACTGAAGCAAAACTGATGGATTCTGACCGGATCATTTTCCATTCAGAATGCATTAGGACAAAACTGATCAGTTTTAGACCGTTTATGAGAGCCTTTGACGGATCTCACAAACGGATCCTTACAACGCAAGTGTGAAAGTAGCCTAAGGCTAGTTTCACACCTGCGGCAGTGGACTACGGCAGGCTGTTCCGGTGGGTGAACATCCCGCCCGATCCGTGCTTCCGCAGGTGCACGTGTGGGGCTGGAACTACGCTCTGGCCCCATTCACTGTAATGGGGACAGGCCATGGATCTAGCCACAGCATGGCAAACCCTGCCGAGAGGCGGCCAGAACAAAAATACAACATGCTGTACTTTTGTTCCGGCCGCCTCTCAGCAGGGGTTGCCGCGCTGCAGCCATATCCATGGCCCACCCCCATTACAGTGAATGGGGCCAGAGCGTAGTTCTGGCCGCCACACGTGCACCTGCAGGCGTGAATGTACCCTAACAGAACCCTGCCCAAGTCACCTCCAACACACAGTTTCATGATAACATCCCTCCCTTCTGCCCTAACATACAGTTCCAGTTTAATAACCACAACTCCCAGCATCCCTCTGCTTCTCCCTTCACTTACCTCTTCTAATGTAGCAGAGCTCACTGCAGCTTCTTCCCCACAATTCTCCTCTTCAGTTTAGAAGACAGGAATTCAAAAGGACCTGCGATGATGTCACAGTCATGTGACCAGTGCAGGATTGGACGGCACTGATCACATGACCTGTGATGTCATCACAGGTCTTACATATCTTGCAGTCTATTAGATTCAATTGTACTGCTGTCCTGAGGACGGCAATACAATTGTATTTGTCTAACAGGCAGGACATTCAGGGCCTGGGAAAAAACATCAGGGGCCCAGGCCCCGAATGTTTTAGCCTAGCAACGCCCCTGGTGGTCTGACTAGTGATTTGTAAAGTGGCAGGACTATCTTCTCATGACGGGCATCTATGCCTCTTTTGATGCAACCCTTTATCTTATCGGCCTTGGCAGCAGCTGTCTGACACTGGTTTCTACAGCTTAGTTTTCTGTTCACTAAAATTCCTAGGTCCTTTTCCATGTCAGAGTTACCCAATATTTTACCATTTAGTATGTACTGGTGACTTGCATTATTCCTTCCCATATGCATAACCTTACATTGTCAGTGTTAAACCTCATCTGCCATTTCTCTGCCCAAGCCTCTAGTCTATCCAGATCCATCTGTAGCAGTGTACTGTCCTCTTCTATGTTCATTACTTTACACAGTTTAGTGTCATCTGCAAAAATTGATATTTTACTGTGCAAGCCTTCTACAAGATCATTAATAAATATATTAGACTCAGACTCGGTCCCAGCCTCCACCAAGTTAACCCAATGTGCCGTCAGGGAATTACACATTTGAGATATTTCACTCCAATAGTAGCAAAAATTGGCAAAAATAAGAAATGTCATTTCTTTGTTATAGTGCTTGAAAAGCACTATATTGTTATTCCTCCGTTTCTTTCTTCTTATTATTCTTCTCCCTAAATTTCTGCAATTAATACAGCCCGAACCGCTTGGCGTACAGACTCCGTTCAAAGTGCGTTTCGAAGCCCTCGATGGTGACAGGTGTGCTATGTATTTTTGGAGTTGATCGGATTTGTCATTTTTAAGATATCACAGGTTAAAACCCAAAAAATTCTCCATAGGAATGAATGGAGAGCCTTAGAGTGCGGGCCAATCAGCCAATCACAGTGAATATGCAAATAGGCAGCACCATATATGGCACAGCATACACACAGTGGAGAAGGCTTAGAGATATATAGAGATAATATAGAGGAGGTCCCCCAGACCTGAGGCTAAGGGTTGCATAGGAATGAATGGAGAAGCTAAACTTGAGACCAATCAACCAATCAATCACAGCTCAATATGCAAATAGGCAGCACCATATATGGCACAGCATGCACACAGTGGAGAAGGCTTAGAGATAATATAGAGGGGAGATTCCTTAGACCTGAGGCTAAGTGGGCATTCACATGTCCGTTGTAAGGAGCCGTGATCATGGGCCTCGGGGACGCGCACTGGCAGAAGAGGGGTTAATCCGCCGTTTTGGATTCTGTTAAACTTCAAGGGGCTTTCCAGAGTGACTCTTAAAGGGACAGCAGCTCTTAAAGGGACAGTCTCTCTTAAAGGGGCAGTCGCTCTTAAAGGGGCAGATGTTCTTAAATGGGCAGACGCTCTTAAATGGGCAGTCGCTCTTAAAGGGGCGGGCGCTCTTAAAGGGATAGGCGCTCTAATAGGGGTAGCCGCTCTTAAAGGGGCAGCCACTTTTAAATGGGCAGTCACTCTTAAAGGGGTAGTCACTCTTAAAGGGGTAGTCACTCTTAAAGGAGCAGACACTCTTAAAAAGACAGTCACACTTAAAGGGACAGCCGCTATTAACCCTTTCGGTACCAGAGGTTTTTTTGGCTTTGCGTTTTCGTTCAAACGCTCCCTGCCTTCAAACAGCCATAACTGTTTTATTTTTCTGTTCACATAGCTGTATGAGGGCTTATTTTTTGCGGGACAAGTTGTACTTTCCAACTCCACCATTTAATATTGTATATGGTGTAGTGGGAAGCGGGAAAAAAATTCCAAATCGGGTGAAATTGCAAAAAAAAACGCTATTCCGCTACAGTTCTACGGGTTTTTTATTTACAGCATTTGATGTTCATTAAAACTGACCAGTTACTTTCATTCTACTCGTCAATACGAATCCGGTGATACCTAATATAAGTTTTTCCTGCGTTTTGATACTGATAAAATAATTATAAAGTTGGACTTTTTTTTTTTTGTTGTGTATGGAGCTGTATGGGGGCTCATTTTTTGCGGGGCAATCTGAAGTTTTTATTGATACCATTCTGGGGTGTGTATGACTTTTTGATCACTTTTTATTTAATTTTTTTAGAAAAAAAAGCGACAAAAAACAGCGAATCGCGCGTTTTCGGTCACGGTGATACCCATGATGTCTATATTTATTGTTATTTAGGTATTTATTTTTTAATTATACAGAAAAGGGGGTGATTTAAACTTTTATATTTTTTTATTTTTTATATATTTTTTAACAATTTTTTTTTATTTTTTTGTGATTATTTTAAAGCTCAAATATGAGCAAATAGATTGTGTTTTTTCTTTTTTCTTTATGAGCAATCAGGGCTTTTTAATTTTGAATTAAAACTCGAATTTGCTAATTTCTTATCCTGGCCTGCCATTTCTTATCTAGTGGCCAGAATAAGAATTACACTTTGAAAGCTGTAAACCTCATCAGCGAGGTTTATAGCTTTCAGATCGTGTACAGACACCCCGATTGGCCACACGGGGTGTCTGTACACCACCCGGAAGCGTACGCTTCCATGTTTAGACGCAACTAGATGCCGTGATCACGTGTGTCGCATCACGTGTATCGGCAGCGTCTTCAAAGGTGAAGACGCCGCCGATGGCGGTAAGTACCCACAAGTCTGCTGTTAGTAACTGTCACTCTTAAAGGGATAGTTACTCTTAAAGGGGCAGACACTCTTAAAGGGGCAACCACTCTTAAAAGGACAGTGACTCTTAAAAGGGTAGTCACTCTTAATGGGATAGCTACTCTTAAAGGTGCAGTCACTCTTAAAGGGGCAGTAACTCTTAAAGGGGCAGACACTCTTAAAGGGACAGTTACTCTTAAAGGAGCAGACACTCTTAAATGGGCAGAACTCGTAAAAGGAACAGTTACTCTTTAAGGGGCAGTCACTCTTAAAGGGGTAGCACTCTTAAAGGGATAGTTACTCTTAAAGGGGCAGACACTCTTAAAGGGGCAGCCAAACTTAAAAGGACAGTGACTCTTAACGGGGTAGTAACTCTTAAAGGGATTGGGGGAGATTTCTCAAGCCGCCTTAGAGTAAGAATGAGCTTAGTTACCTATAGCAACCAATCATGAATTTTCCCATTGTGTGCTATACAAACAGCTGTATAGTCATCCATCAGAGTATGTGAGTGAAACCTATGAGGTAGATGACATGCCACTGATAATATACAGTACAGACCAAAAGTTTGGACGCACCTTCTCATTCAAAGAGTTTTCTGAATTTTCACGACTATGAAAATTGTAGATTCACACTGAAGGCATCAAAACTATGAATTAACATGTGGAATTATATACTTAACAAAAAAGTGTGAAACAACTGTAAATATGTCTTATATTCTAGGTTCTTCAAAGTAGCCACCTTTTGCTTTAATTACTGCTTTGCACACTCTTGGCATTCTCTTGATGAGCTTCAAGAGGTAGTCACCTGAAATGGTATTCCAATAGTCTTGAAGGACTTTCCAGAGATGCTTAGCACTTGTTGGCCCTTTTGCCTTCACTCTGTGGTCCAGCTCACCCCAAACCATCTCGATTGGGTTCAGGTCTGGTGACTGTGGAGGCCAGATCATCTGGCATAGCACCCCATCACTCTCCTTGGTCAAATAGCCCTTACACAGCCTGGAGGTGTGTTTGGGGTCATTGTCCTGTTGATAAATAAATGATGGTCCAAGAAAACGCAAACCGGATGGAATAGCATGCCGCTGCAAGATGCTGTGGTAGCCATGCTGGTTCAGTATGCCTTCAATTTTGAATAAATCCCCAACAGTGTCACCAGCAAAGCACCCCCACACCATCACACCTCCTCCTCCATGATTCACGGTGGGAACCAGGCATGTAGAGTCCATCCGTTCACCTTTTCTGCATCGCACAAAGACACCAAAGCACAGATTTCCACTGGTCTAATGTCCATTCCTTGTGTTCTTTAGCCCAAACAAGTCTCTTTTGCTTGTTGCCTGACCTTAGCAGTGGTTTCCTAGCAGCTATTTTACCATGAAGGCCTGCTGCACACATTCTACTCGTAACAGTTGTTGTAGAGATGTGTCTGCTGCTAGAACTCTGTGTGGCATTGACCTGGTCTCTAATCTGAGCTGCTGTTAACCTGCGATTTCTGAGGCTGGTGACTCGGATGAACTTATCCTCCGCAGCAGAGGTGACTCTTGGTCTTCCTTTCCTGGGGCGGTCCTCATGTGAGTCAGTTTCTTTGTAGCGCTTGATGGTTTTTGTGACTCAAAGTTTTCCCAATTTTTCGGACTGGCTGACCTTCATTTCTTAAAGTGATGATGGCCACTCGTTTTTCTTTACTTAGCTGCTTTTTTCTTGCCATAATACAAATTCTAACAGTCTATTCAGTAGGACTAATTAGCTGTGTATCCACCTGACTTCTGCCCAACACAACTCATGGTCCCAACCCCATTTATAAGGCAAGAAATCCCACTTATTAAACCTGACAGTGCACACCTATAAAGTGAAAACCATTTCAGGTGACTACCTCTTGAAGCTCATCAAGAGAATGCCAAGAGTGTGCAAAGCAGTAATCAAAGCAAAAGGTGGCTACTTTGAAGAACCTAGAATATAAGACATATTTTCAGTTGTTTCACACTTTTTTGTGAAGTATATAATTCCACATGTGTTAATTCATAGTTTTGATGCCTTCAGTGTGAATCTACAATTTTCATAGTCATGAAAATACAGAAAACTCTTTGAATGAGAAGGTGTGTCCAAACTTTTGGTCTGTACTGTATACATGCAATTACTGCTTCTGGTGAGGTCCTGACTGGGGGAAGGGCTTCCCCTCAGGTGAAGCTCCAACCAGCCAGGGCTTTCCACATAATTTTTCAGGTGGCTGCAGATACAGATGTGCTGCCAGGTATAGCAGCAAATTCTGCAGATATTTACCTCAGAATTGCTCCAAATCTTTTGAAAATCTCTACAAAAGCTTTTTAAGTAAGTGAGAATGTAGTGGTATAATCAGTTCGTTTCTAATATCCTGGAACATTGCATTACAATTACATTTGGCACATGAGGAAACCATACCATATTTACCTCAGAATTGCTCCAAATCTTTTCAAAATCTCTACAAAAGCTTCTTAAGTAAGTGAAAATGTATTGGTTTAATCTGTTTTTGTCTAAGAACATTGGGGAGATTTATCAAGCCGCCTTAGAGTAAGTATGAGCTTAGTTGCCTATAGCAACCAATCATGAATATTTTAAAGTTGAGCTGTGAATAGTTGCTATGGACATCTAAGGCGGCATGATAAATCTTCCCCATTTTTCTTAGACAATTTTTAGTCAGGCACCAGTCTTATTATTGCTGAGAGAGATTTCTTGTGTAACTGTGAGATAGAAACTTCTGTTCTGACTAATGACTAATATATTGTATATCATAATCATTATTCACTGGAAAAGAAAATCTTAGTTTCTGAAATATCTAAGCTATATTTTTAATCAAATATATTTACAAAGGTGTTCAGTATACCACAATAGAGTAATGTTAAAAGAGGTTGTTCTGATGATAGGTACACTTTAAAGGGGGGGGGTTTTGAGTCACACTTAAAGGGGCTTTTTCGAGTCACACTTAATGGGGCTTTTTCCGAGTCATACTGAAAAGGGCTTTTTTTGAGTTACACTTAAAGGGACTGTTCTCAAGTCACACTTAAAGGGAACCTGTCATCTCTGAAACACCCTCCAAACTAGAGTAAGCGGTGTATAGTGTAAGTGATGTCGAGTCCAGTTATGTAATTTTTATCTTCGTACTCACTTTCAATCCGTCGCTGTGCTCGCACAAACCTGCAGTAAAATGCACTCACTGGACTCCAGTGCTCACTCACATAATGGAGACGACTCAAAGATGAGTCCTGTGAATGTATTTTACTGCAGGTTTGTGGGAGTACAGCGATGGAATGAAAGTCAGTATGAAGAAAAAAATTACATATTCGGATTCAGCATCACTTACACTATACAACACTTACTCTAGTTCAGGGGGTGTTTCGGAGATGACAGGTTCCCTTTAAAGGGGCTTTTCCTGAGTCACATTTAAACTATGGTCAGTGTTCTCCTTTATAGGTGTACTCTGGAAGTCACTGTTAAAGGTGCGCCATTTTCAAGCACTATGTATTTTCTCCTGGAAATGCACATCTAGTTTAATCATATCTTGCCTTCAAGTTGGTTGGACAGCTTGTGTATGTGACCTTAAGATATATCGCATGGGTCATAACTCTCATGTCAGGAGCAGTGGGCGGTCGAAGTAGGCCCTTAACGGTCATTCGTCAATTTTGTAGCCTATTTTGAGAGAATATAAAAATCGAGTCAAGCCTTCTTAAGTCACCAAACTTTGCAAGGAGACTTAGAATAAGTAGTTTTACTAACCTGCAAAAATGTCAGCCTCCTAGCTTAACTACTGTGCCTTGACAACGTTGCCACTTTTGGTTACGCAACAAGCAGCGCATTACAGCTGGTCCATCATCAGCTGCCTGAAACTCTGGAACCAACAGAGGTCCAGATGAAAAATTTTGTAAGATTTCATTTACAACCCTAGGGAACATCTGTGCAAAATTTTACTCAATTTCTAGGTTGGTCCACTTGACATGGAATGACCCTAATTCTAACACTTTTAGGTGCTAAATCATGTCTGTATTGTGTTTGTCTCTGCTTCTTTCTGCACTTCCTCCCTCCACTTCCACCTCGCCTCTCCATAGACTTGTATTGAAATGATATCATCTGATACTTACATGAACAAGAAGCCTGTCTTGGTTTTAACAAATTTGAAAGTTATTTTAGAAATGGGGGCAGCTCCAGAACAAGGCATTTTCCAAGCGGGTTTCTTATTTGCACCTGTACTATTGATTTATGGCCAATTGTGTGAAAGTACTGTACAATAACTATTTAAATATAGTAGCTTTTACACTGTCCACTGAACATCACAAAATGCCGACACAAGGCATTTGTGCCTGTTATGAGGAGAAATTTACACATGGGCGATTGTTACAGAAATTTATGTGACTGAAATTCAGTTTCATACATCTGAATAATAGAAAAAATATGTTCAATTCGCTTTAAAAATAACAAGACTTAGGCCTCTATTTACCTCCTGATGTTCGGACAGTGTGAGCACTGATGGATGATCACACATCTATCATCGTTCGTTTCCACTGGCCTGATCACACAGGCTGATGCAAACTGAATGTGGGAGAAATTGCTACCTAAATAATTCCTCCTTCATTCTGTTCTATTCATTATCGGCAGCACATTCCTGATTACACAGTTAGATGTGATGTCACTGGCTGGTGGATGCTCCCTGCAGACAAGCAGCACCAAGTTCCACTGTAGCCAGCAGACATGCTCTGTGGGGGTTTATCCCACTGTCTTGCTGGCAGGCATACTCCATTATGGGCTGTGCTGCTGGCGTCCTGCTTTTTGTAATTGCCCGGGCTCCTATAACACCGATCAGTCAGGGGAGAATTCAGGATTCAGCATCATGACATCATAGGTCACGTGGATGGATGCCCAACAAGATCTGTAAAGCGCTCTATTTAAATCGGCAAACGCTGGCCATAGTTGCTTGGGATTAAGGTATTTTTCATACCCTGCTATATTGTATTTTTGACTTCTGGATTTTTAAACTAGACTTCCTGGTTTTGACTTCCTTGCTTGGTAGGTATCTGTTTTCCGGTTTCTGATTTGGCTTTTGACTGGATTCTCTTGCTATTGATGCATTTTTCCCTGTAGGCCCCTATACTTAGTAAGGAAGGGTCTGCTGTCCAGTTGTGGGCCAACATCTCAGGTAAATCATGCAAGCAGATAGGTACATTGGTCCAGGCAGTTCAGGGCCTCAATGATCCCTATCATGACATGTGCTGCTGATAATTGCACCTTTTATCCTGATGAAAGACACCAATCAGCTGACAAACGTGCTCTTTGCTCGTTGATTGGCTTATCAGCTGCTTGATTATACGAGCCAATTATCAGTAATGAGTATTTGTATGAAGACTTGTTCCTGATAATTGGCCCCTTTCACAAGAATTTGTTCATCATTATAAAAAACATATTTTTTTCCAATTTACAGAAAAACAGACAAAAGGGATATTTACTTCTTATTTCTAGTGATAGAATGGAAGAGTCCATGAGTAAACTTCTGGCCAATAAAGGTAAGAAACATGTTAATGTTTTAGTGTTGGAAGTCCAAAAAGTTATTGGTATTTCTTTTATTGTGTTTCCATGTAATATGTTGTTCTATGCTGTACCAACAAAAGTGTTTTATTTCTGTCAACCACAAATGTAGTTCACCATTTCTTGATAAGTTGTGTGTTGAGCCTGTTGGCCCAGAGCAAAATTACACCTTTCTGTGTTTTTTATTTTTATTTCTAAGACTACCACAATTGTTTTAGTTCTTCTATTGGGATTTCTTATTATCTAAACTTGAAATTGTCTATATGCAAGTAAAGATGGATGTGATGAAAAAAATCCACCTTACTAGTGTTGACCTAAATATACTGCAAAAACATATTATTAATACTAATGATAGTGTTAGACTGAGACACTGTGATAGACTGTTTTGTTTCATAATTTCAGAGTTCAATAAAGCTACCCATTTTCTCCCTTGCTTATTCCAGTGTTGTGCTCTGGTCCTCTCCACTGCTGACATAATTTTGCTGGCGGAACATAGTAACATAGTTTATAAAGCCGAAAAAAGACATCTATCCATCCAGTTTGGCCTGTTATCCTACAAGTTGCTCCAGAGGAAGGCAAAAAACCCCTGTGAGGTAGAAGTCATTTTTCCCCACTTTAGGGGGAAAAATTCCTTCCTGACTCCAATCAGGCAATCCAAATAACTCCCTGGATCAACAACCCCTCTCTAATACCTATAACCTATAATATTATTACACTCAAGAAATACATCCAGCTCCCTCTTGAACTCTTTAAGTGAACTTAGCATCACCAGCTTCTCAGGTAGAGAGTTCCATAGTCTTACTTCTCTTACTGTAAAGAATCCTCATCTAGGTTTGTGTACAAACCATCTTTCCTCCAGACGCAGAGGATGTCCCCTCTTCAAAGTCAGAGTCCTGGGGATAAATAGATCATGGGAGAGATCTCTGTACTGACCCCTGATATATTTATAAATAGTTATTAGATCGCCCCTCAGTCGTCTCAAAAATTATCAAACCTAATTTTGATAATCTTTCAGGGCATTGTAGTCCACCCATTCCAGTTATTTCTTAGTTGCCCTCCTCTGAACCCTCTCCAGCTCTGCTATGTCAGCCTTGTTCACAGGAGCCCAGAACTGTACACAGTACTACATGTAAGGTCTGACTAGTGATTTGTAAAGTGGCAGGACTATGTTCTCATCACGAGCATCTATGCCCCTTTTGATGCAACCCATTATCTTATTGGCCTTGGCAGCAGCTGTCTGACACTGGTTTCTACAGCTTAGTTTGCTGTTCATTAAAATTCCTAAGTCATTTTCCATGTCAGTGTTACCCAGTGTTTTACTATTTAGTATGTACTGGTGACTTGCATTATTCCTTCCCATGTGCATAACCTTACATTTGTCAGTGTTAAACCTCATCTGCCATTTCTCTGCCAAAGCCTCTAATCTATCCAGATCCATCTGTTGCAGTATACTGTCCTCTTCTGTGTTAATTACTTTACACAGTTTAGTGTCATCTGTAAAAATTGATATTTTACTGTGCAAGCCTTCTACAAGATTATTATTTTAGCACATTTACAGGGAATGCCCAAGTTTTATTTACTCAAACAACCCTTTTATCGTTTATTATTTATCCTTAATATTTTATTGCTTCTCTTTTATACATTTAATTGATTTTTAATATACAATGGGGGGAAACAGCCACCAATTGTGCAAGTTCTCCCACTTAAAAAGATAAGAGAGTCCTGTAATTGACGTCATAGGTAGACCTCAACTATGAGAGACAAAATGAGAAAACAAATCCAGAAAATCACATTGTGTCAGAAGAACCCTGGATACCTGCTGTTTAGTTTACCTTGCCCTCAGCCAAGATGGTGGAGCATGCTTCAAACCAGCTGCCACCTCACTTCCTGTTTGTCTTAAATATCCTGCCTGATCAAACACTCATTGCTTGAGTATCGTGTAAAGCTCCTGCTTGCATTTCTCTCGCTGGAACCGTCTCTATTCTGGATCGCTCCTTCCTCCTGTGCTTTATCCCGCACACCCGTCTGCTACCTGCCTATTGTCTGCAGCTTCTGTGGAACTACAAGTGCCAGCTTGCCAGCTTACCTACTGCATCCAGTGTTCTACCTAGTTCCTGCTATTGGACTCCAGCTACTAACCACCAGTATCGTGACAGGATACTCAAGCCCAAAATGGAGTCCCCTGGGGCTGTGGAACCACGCATGAAGCAGATGCAAGCCGCTATGGCCAGTATGCGCACTGAACTTCAGTCATACAAAAACAAACATGACGCCTTTGAAGGACAGACTAATCACAATACCCAGGTCTATGGTCAAGCAATTCAAGAGCTACGCAGTACCATGCAGGCACTATCGCTTGTCCCCCTTGAAAATCAGCCTCCTGCACTACAAGACTCAGCACCAGCAACAGTGCCCAAGTTGCCACCATTTAGATTTGGTGAAAACTGTGACAAATTCTGGGGCTTCCTCAACCAGTGCCGATTATATTTTGATGCAAATCCCACCCAGTTTCCTACGGATAGATCAAAGGTACTGTGCATCATTATGTTACTTACTCATAAGGCCATTGCCTGGGCCAATCCACTAATTGAGACTGATGACCCCCGGCTGAATCACTTAGAAGATTTTCTTGACGCTATGTGTGAAATGTTTGATGATCCCAATCGCGGTGCCACGGCCAAGGCAGCATTACTAGCATTACGCCAGGGCCGGCGTCCTGTCACCGAATATGCGATGGAATTTAAGAGGTTGGCCATCGACACGGATTGATATAAAGCAGCAAAATTGTCTTTTTTTTAGAAAAGGACTATCCAACGCTTTGAAGGATGAGCTTGCCCATGCTGAGGCCCCAGTACAACTAGATCAGTTTATTAATCACTGCATTCGAATTGACAATCGACTGTCCGAATGGCGACAGGAGAGATGGGCTGCTTGGAATTATGACATTAATCAACCTGCTTCTCCCTCTGTCTCCATGCCCAGGGAGGCCCAGAAGAGAAGTCCCCGGGAACCTGTGAGTGAACCCATGCAGGTAGACTTCATCTTGAGATGGGAAAGTGCAAATCGAAGGGAGCATAGGCTCCGGGAGGATTTGTGTCTTTACTGCGGAAAGTCTGATCACTTCCTTATCAACTGCCCTAGCCGTTCACGGAAGTTAGTAGCAGCCCTTACGGATCTCGACTTCTCTGATGGAGAATCAACTGTTTCAGAGACAGAACTACCAGAGAAGACAGTTGTCCGTTCCATCTCCTCTGTGGCCCCTCACATCAAAAAAGAAAATAAAGACTCTCATTGTTTTCTCCAAGTCAAGCTCCTAATTAACTCTCAGTGGATTTCCACCTCTGCTATGGTAGACTCCGGAGCTAGCGGCAATTTTATGGATCTTTCCTTTGCCCAGAAGCATGGGGTTAAATGTCAGAAAAAACTCTCACCCATGGTTATGGAGACAGTAGACGGATCCCCACTAAGCTCGGAGCCAGTGGATCAGGAAACAGTGCCACTTGAAATCATCATCACTCCTCGTCACTGTGAAGTGCTACCATTTCTATTAATTTCTTCTCCACACTTTCCTGTCATTCTAGGTTTACTCTGGTTGCAAGCTCAGAATCCTACCATTAACTGGAAACCAAAGAAGTGAGCTTTCTGTCTGACAATACTCCTCCAGTAGTTCAGTCTGAACTATGTCCAGAAGTTTCCATGCACGAAAACAAGGTGACAGGGTTACCCCCTGCATACGGAGAATTTGCAGGCGTTTGTGATAAACTAAATGCAGACAAGCTTCCTCCTCACCGCCCCTACGACTGTCCAATAGAATTTCTTCCCGACGCACCTATACCATTTGGACACATTTACCCTTTGGCGAGCCCGGAATTACAGGCCCTCAAGGACTATATAGAGGAAAATCTAGCCAAGGGATTCATATGCCCATCCTCCTCACCTGCGGGAGCACCCATATTCTTTGTAAAAAAAAAAAGACATACATGGTTCCTTAAGACCATGTATAGATTACCATGAGCTTAATAAAGTTACTATCGAGAACCGTTACCCATTACCTTTGATCCCAGAGCTTCTAGAGAGAGTACGACATGCAAGGATCTTCACTAAATTAGACTTAAGAGGCGCCTACAACCTAGTCCACATAAGACCTGGAGATGAATGGAAGACAGCCTTCAGATCTCGCTATGGACATTTTGAATACCTGGTGATGCCCTTTGGCCTCTGTAACGCTCCGGCCACCTTCCAGCATCTCATCAATGACATTTTTAGAGACCTCCTGGACCAGTTTGTAGTGATCTATTTAGATGATATCCTGATCTTCTCCAACTCAGTGGAGGAACACCAGCGGCATGTGGCACTCGTTCTGGAATGATTAAGAGAGAATCAACTCTACATTAAGATCGAAAAATGTGAATTCCACCAGGCAGAGATACAATTCCTTGGCTATATTATCTCCCCTCAAGGTCTACGCATGGACTCAAGCAAGATTAAGGCAATTCTGGACTGGCCAACCCCTAAGAGTGTGGTTCAAAGCTTTATTGGTTTTGCCAATTTTTATAAACGCATTATCAGGAACTTTTCGGAGATCATTGCTCCTATTACCCAGCTGACTAAGAAAAAGAACATCTTTGCGTGGTCTCACGAAGCAGAAGAATCCTTTTCTCGTCTAAAATCCAAGTTTACGACAGCCCCTGTATTGATCCATCCCGATCCAGAACTTCCTTTTATCATGGAAGTAGATGCCTCAGATTGTGCTATAGGGGCTGTTATATCCCAGAGAAGAGGAGACAAGAGTCTGTTGCATCCCTGTGCCTACTTTTCCCAACGGTTATCTCCGGCGGGAAAAAATTACGATGTAGGAAATAAAGAATTGCTCGTCCATCATTGCAGCATTCAAGAAATGGAGACACCTTCTTCAGGGGGCCGCACAGCAGATTATAGTATTAACCGATCACTGCAACTTGGAATTCATTAGTTCTGCTAAATGTCTGTCTCCGTGCCAAGTTCGTTGGAGCCTGTTTCTTAACCAGTTTAATTTTATTGTCTCCTACAGGCCGGGTTCCCGTAACAGTAAGGCAGATGCCTTATCCAGAATGTTTTCCAACGATTCTGTCACTGTGACTCCTCCCAAGACCATCCTGCCTGAATCCAATTTTGTGGGGGTAATCCATAATAAGGATTTGATGGAAGAAATACGAGAGGCCTACGACTCCGACTCTTTCCTATCTCAACCACCTGACGATGTCCATTTGATACTCAAAAACAAGGTCTGGACCCACGGGCAGCAGTTATATATACCTAAGACAATGAGACTGGAAATTCTAAAATTAGTCCATGACTCAAAGATGGCGGGTCACAAAGGTGTACAAAAGACCCAAGAATTTTTGTCTTGTTTCTTTTAGTGGCCCAATTATCAAAAGGACGTAAGGGGGTATGTTATATCCTGTGACGTCTGTGCCAGATGCAAGACTCCTCGTGCCTCGCCCACGGGTTTGTTACAGCCATTATCGGTCCATTCTCGCCCATGGGGGTCTGTTTCCATGGACTTTATTGTAGATCTACCTACATCTAAGGGGAAAAATACAATTCTGGTAGTAGTCGATCGACTCACCAAGGCTGCACATTTTATTCCATGCACCGGTTTACCTTCCGCCAAGGCCACAGCAGATCTGGTGGTCAACAATGTGTACCGTCTCCATGGGGTTCCTGATGAGGTTATCTCGGATCGTGGAGTTCAATTCACATCAAAATTTTGGCGGAGTTTCTGCAAGGCACTTGATATTATTATTAATTTGTCGACTGCTTTCCACCCACAGTCTAATGGACAGACCGAGCGCACCAACCAGACTCTAGAACAGTACCTCCGGTGCTATATCTGCCATCTACAAGACGACTGGATCGACTTACTTCCAGTAGCTGAATTTTCTTATAACAACTCTCAGAATGCATCTACCAAGCAAACCCCTTTCTTCGCGAATCTAGGGTATCATCCAAATATCCTCCCTAGAGTACCTGTCACCCCATCTATTCCTGCTGTTGAGGAAATAATCTCTGCTTTGCAACAAAATTTAGAACTACTGAAGGAAACGTTGGAGAAGGCTCAAGAAACATCCAAGAGGGCAGCAGATAAGTCTCGTAGACCAGCACCAACATTTAAAGTTGGGGATAAGGTATGACTTTCCACCAGGCATCTGAGACTTAAGGGCCCTTCACGAAAACTGGGACAGAAGTTCATTGGGCGTTATAACATTACAGGGCTGATTAGTCCAGTGGCGGTTCGACTCAAGCTCCCACAAGGTATGAAGATTCACCCTGTTTTCCATGTGTCTCTTTTAAAGCCTATCACACCCAATCCTTTTCCAGAACGCATACCTCCTCATCCTGATACTGTGGAGATAGATGGCGAAGAACAATTTGTTGTGGAAAAAAATTTTGGACTCTAGAATCTTCAGGAACCACTTGCAGTATCTTGTTAAGTGGCAGGGTTATGGACCTGAAGAGAATTCCTGGGAACCTGTCAGTAACATTAATGCTCCCCGGCTGATCAGACAGTTTCATCAGAAACATCCCGGCAAGCCAAGTGAGGTGGTGTCCAGAGGCCGCTATTGAGGTGGGAGTAATGTCAGGAGAACCCTGGATACCTGCTGTTTAGTTCACCTTGCCCTCAGCCAAGATGGTGGAGCATGCTCAAACCAGCTGCTACCTCACTTCCTGTTTGTCTTAAATATCCTGCCTGATCAAACACTCATTGCTTGAGTATCGTGTAAAGCTCCTGCTTGCAGTTCTCTCGCTGGAACCGTCTCTATTCCGGATCGTTCCTTCCTCCTGTGCTTTACCCCGCTCACCCGTCTGCAGCTTCTGTGGAACTACAATTGCCAGCCTGCCACTTCCAGTGTTCTACCTAGTCCCTGCTATTGGACTCCAGCTACTAACCACCAGTATCGTGACACATTGTCTGATTTTTAAAGAATTTTTTTGCAAATTATGGTGGAAAATAAGTATTTGGTCACCTACAAGCAAGCAAGATTTCTGGCTCTCATAGACCTGTAACTTCTTCTTTAAAAGGCTCCTCTGTCCTCCACTCATTACCTGTAGTAATGGCACCTGTTTGAACTTGTTATCAGTATAAAAGACACCTGTCCACAACCTCAAACAGTCACACTCCAAACTCCACTATGGTGAAGACCAAAGAGCTGTCGAAGGACACCAGAAACAAAATTGTAGACCTGCACTAGGCTGGGAAGACTGAATCTGCAATAGGCAAGCAGCTTGGTGTGAAGAAATCAACTGTGGAAGCAATAATTAGGAAATGGGAATCTCCCTCGATCAGGGGCTCCACGCAAGATCTTCCCCTGTGGGGTCAAAATAATCACAAGAACTGTGAGCAAAAATCCCAGAACCACATGGGGGGACCTAGTGAATGTCCTGCAGAAAGCTGGGACCAACGTAACAAAGGCTACCATCAGTAACACACTACACTGCAAGGGACTCAGATCCTGCAGTGCCAGACGTGTCCCCCTGCTTAAGCCAGTACATATTCGGGTCCGTCTGAAGTTTGCTAGAGCATTTGGATGTTCCACAACAGTTCTGGGAGAATGTCATATGGTCAGATGAAACCAAAGTAGAACTGTTTGGTAGACACACAACTCGTCGTGTTTGGAGGAGAGTGAATACTGAGTTGCATCCAAAGAACACCATACTTACTGTGAAGCATGGGGGTGGCAACATCATGCTTTGGGTCTGTTTCTCTGCAAAGGACGACTGATCCGTGTACATGAAAGAATGAATGGGGCCATGTATCGTGAGATTTTGAGTGCAAACCTACTTCCATCAGCAAGGGCATTGAAGATGAAACGTGGTTGGGTCTTTCAGCATGACAATGATCCCAAGCACCCCGCCAGGGCAACGAAGGAGTGGCTGCGTAAAAAGCATTTCAAGGTCCTGGAGTGGCCTAGCCAGTCTCCAGATCTCAACCCCATAGAAAACCTTTGGAGAGAGTTGAAAGTCCGTGTTGCCCAGCGATAGCCCCAAAACATCACTGCTCTAGAGGAGATCTGCATGGAGGAATGGGCCAACATACCAGCAACAGTGTGTGCCAACCTTGTGAAGACTTACAGAAAACGTTTGACCTCTGTCATTGCCAACAAAGGATATATAACAAAGTATTGAGATGAACTTTTTTATTGACCAAATGCTTATTTTCCACCATAATTTGCAAATAAATTCTTTAAAAAAATCAGACAATGTTATTTTCTAGATTTGTTTTCTCATTTAGACCTCATAATTGAGGTCTACCTATGATGTCAATTACAGGCCTCTCATCTTTTTAAGTGGGAGAACTTGCACAATTGTGGTTGACTAAATACTTTTTTCCCCACTGTATATGAGCACAGCCAGGTGAAGATCACAAGATGTTTTAGCTAGGGACAACACAAAGGTTAGTTTAGTTATTGTACTGTGTGTTACTTTGCTGCAGCCATCTATTCATATCCATTGAGGCTCTGCTTGCATTGCATGTCAATATTTAAATCCACAGTACTCCTTTTTTTTCTAATGTGCAGCAATCAACTTGCAGCCCAATATAAAAAATCATATGTACTGGCTGGTGATTTTTTTTTGTAACACTGTCCAATTGTAAATTTCTTTTTAAAAAAGCCATGGAAAAGTTTCCTCAGTTAAGTGTTCTAAACCTGACTGGACATATTTTGCATCCCCATCAGTGTGTCAGACTCCAATTACACAAGTAAAAAAAAAACTGGCAAAGTTCAGAGCTGAACCCAGACATAATCTCCCCTTCATTCATTTACCATGTATGAGTGGGGCATCAGAGACTTTCTAGCTCTGATGCTCCCCCTTGCATGGTGCAGGACAGGGACTATTTGTTTACTGTTTCTCAGTGTGCTAGGCAGAGGCTAGCTGTCACGGGCTCACTGCTAGGCAGAAGTCTCCGCCTAGCATACCAATGGTAAGCCTGGTACGTCACCAGAAGTTAAAAAAAAAAAGCCCTGGCTTTTTGTTGCAGACCACTTCTTAGCTAGTGAGAACAGGCTATGTAGGTGAGGATAGTACTTGTTGTATTCACTTACATAGCCGGTTCTCGTCAAATGGGGTGTAGTTTCCAAAATGGGGTCACTTTTTGGTCTTTCCTTTCTAGGGTTACCTCAGGACTTTTTTAAATGTGACATGGTAAGACCATTCCAGCAAAACTTGCCCTCCAAAAACAATATTGCGCTCCTTTCCTTCTGACCCCTTCCGTGTGCCCATGAAGAGATTTACAAGCATAAATGGGATGTTTCTGTAAACTGCAGAATCAGTGTAATAAAAATGGAGGTTTGTTTTGTTGTTAACCCTTGCTGTGTTAAAGCAAAAATGGATTAAAATGTAAAATCTCACCTCGTGGGGTATCCTTGATCATGAGGAAGGTGAGAGGAAGAGAAATGCTGCCTATGACCCAAAGAACACCGTCCCAACTGTCAAGCATGGAGGTGGAAACATTATGTTTTGAGGGTGTTTCTCTGCTAAGGGCACAGGACTACTTCACCGCATCAATGGGAGAATGGATGGAGCCATGTACCGTAAAATCCTGAGTGACAACCTCCTTCCCTCCACCAAAAATGTGTCGTGGCTGGGTCTTCCAGCACGACAGTGACCCAAAACATACAGCCAAGGCAACAAAGGAGTGGCTCAAAAAGAAACACATTAAGGTCATGGAGTGGCCTAGCCAGTCTCCAGACCTTAATCCCATAGAAAACTTTTGGATGGAAGCTGAAGATCAGAGTTGCTAAGTGACAGTCTCAAAATGTTAATGATTTAGAGAAGATCTGCAAAGAGGAGTGGACCAAAATTTCCGCCCCTCCTCCTGCTTTGCAAAGGCAGTGAATAAAATTGCTGCCCTGAGTGAAATGTCTGACTACTAGGATACTCAGCAGTATGCTTTATGTGTAGGACTACAAGTCCCAGCTGTACAATGACACTGCTGATACACACAGGATCTTCCCCATACCTGTTCTTGTGCAATGCTCTGCAGAACTCCTCCAGTCTGTCAGCTCTGTGTCTGCAGGATGAGGAGAGCAGATCGTGTGCCCAGAATTTGTCTCTTCACTGCCTTCAGCTGCACAGCAAAGCCTCCAGTCCTGAGTCTGTGCTGCTGATAGTAGAAGGGGTTAAACTTTCCTGAAAAATCCAGTGGGAGGGAGACACAGGGCAGACAGAAGCAGCTGTGCCAGTGCAGAGAGGTGTGGCCACCAGTATGACCTCTCCCGCACAGACACAGACCTGCTCCCTCAGGCTTATGCACAAAAAAATCATCAGAGCAGGGAGATAAGCTGACATCACAGGTCATGTGACCCTCAGTGAAATCTGAGAAAGGAGCCACTGCAGATGAAGCAAGTGAATTGAAAACCCCTTACTAGAGATGAGCGAATCAAAGTTGACAAAGTAGATTTCGATCCAAATTTCGCAAAAATTTGATTTGTCCCAAAGTCGAATTTCCTTGCGCTTCATGATAATGAATCACATTTTTTCTAAAATGGCTGCTGCACATGTTACAAAGTGAAGGTAAAAAGCCCGGGAACGAGGGAGCACCCAAAATGCCATGCAGACAGTCAATCATAAGATA
>ONZH01008804.1:0-41184 GCA_900303285.1 Rhinella marina
GTTAAGGAGGAGGAGGTGGAGGAGGAAATGGCACTTCATACACATGGCACTTCACTTTTGGCTGCTTTCCACTGTTGGAGAAGCAAAGTCCGGGTCAATCCACTTGCTGTTCATTTTGATTAGCGTCAGCCTGTCGGCACTGTCGGTTGACAGGCGGCTGCGCTTATCGGTTATAATGCCCCCGGCTGCGCTGAACACCCTTTCGGATAGCACGCTGGCGGCAGGGCAGGCAAGCACCTCCAAGGCGTACAGGGACAGTTCCAGCCACATGTCCAACTTGGAGACCCAGTAAGTGTAGGACGCCGAGGGATCGGGGAGGACAGGGTTACGGTCTGCCAGGTACTCCCGCAACATCCGCCGATACTTGTCCCTCCTGCTGATAGCGGGCCCCGCAGTGATGGAAGTTGCACGAGGGGGTGCCATGAACGTGTCCCACATCTTGGAGAGTGTTCCCCTGGTGGCTGTGGGCCTGATCGATGTTGAGGGACTCTGGGAGACCCTCTCCTCTCTGCCGCCAGCGATGGTGGGTGGGAAAATCTCCATCATGTTCTGCACGAGTTCCCTCTGGTATTCCAGCAATCGATTCGTCCTCTCCTCGGAATAAAAGAGGAGACGTTATCTTTATACCGGGGATCCAGGATTGCGAAGACCCAGTACAGTTTGTTCTCCACTATCCGGACAACACGTGTGTCCCGGGAAAAGCAGCCCAGCATGAAGTCAGCCATGTGTGCCAGACTCTGAATAGGCATGACGTCACTGCCCCCACCAGAAGGATCACTTGCCATTTCCTCCTCTTCCTCTTCCGCCTCCTCTCCGCCCCATCCGCGCTAAACCAATGGGACGCACACAGCCTGACTGCTACCCTCGCCGCCAGCATCCTCCTCCTCTTCCACAGCCACCTCCACGTCGTCCTCCTCCTCATCCTCCTCCTCCTGCAACTGCCACCGTGAAGCAGACAAAAGTGTGGTCTGACTGTGTAGCTCCGTTGCGTCTCCTCCTACCCCCGTCTCCTCTGCGTGCAATGCGTTCTCCCTTATTGCGATGAGCGATTCTTTAAGGACGCATAGGAGCGGGATGGTTACGCTCACTATAGCGTCCTCGCTGCTGACCTTCTTGGTGGACTCCTCAAAGATACGCAGTACATCGCATATGTCTGCCATCCATGGCCACTCGTGGTTGGCAAACTGAGGCAGCTGAGTTGGAGGCACGCGTGGATTCATAATCTGGTACTCCATCAATGCTCTCTGCTGCTCACACACCCTGGCCAACATGGAATAGGTGGAATTCCAGCGAGTCGGCAGGTCACACAACAGCCGATGTTCAGGCAAATGGAGGCGTTGCTGGAGTTTTTTTAAGCTAGCAGCAGCTACAGTTGACTTCCGAAAGTGAGCGCACAAGCGCCGCACTTTCACCAGTAGCTCTGCCAGGTTGGGGTAAGTCTTTAGAAATTTTGGACTACCAGATTAAAAACGTGGGCCAGGCATGGTACGTGATTGAGTTCAGCAAGCTCCAGAGCCGCCACCAGGTTACGGCCGTTATCGCACACGACCATGCCTGGTCCTAGCTGCAGCGGCGACAGCCACATCTCCGTCTGCTGCAATATGGCGTCCCTCACCTCTGGGGCGCTGTGCTTCCTGTCGCCCAAGCTGATGAGCTTAAGCACCGCCTGCTGACGTCTCCCCGCGCCAGTGCTGCAACGCTTCCAGCTAGCGGCTGAGGGCGATGTTAAGGCAGAGGAGGAGGAGGAGGAGGAGGAAGAGGAGGGGGGTTTATCAGAACCCGTGCTGGCAATCTTGGGCGGGGGTGGTAGGTAGGCCGTCTCTGTTTGCGACCCCGTCCCCGCTTCCACAACATTCACCCAGTGTGCCGTCAAAGAGATGTATCGTCCCTGGCCGCAAGCGCTTGTCCACGAGTCGGTGGTCAAGTGGACCTTTGCGCTGACTGCGTACCTCAGGGCCCGCCTGATGTTACGCGACACGTGCTGGTGCAGGGCGGGGACGGCACTCCGGGAAAAGTAGTGGCGGCTGGGGACGGAATAGCGAGGTGCGGCAGCCTCCATCAGGTCGCGGAAGGCCTGCGTCTCCACAAGCCTAAACGGCAACATCTCCAGGGCCAGCAGTTTGGAGATGTGGCAGTTTAAGGCTTGGGCTTGGGGGTGACTCGAGGCGTACTTCCGCCTGCGGTCGAACGCCTGCGAGATGGACAGTTGTTGGGACGAGGAGTGTGAAGGTGCAGGCGAAGAGGCGGGGGAAGGGGAGGCTGAAGGAGAAGGCCCCAAAGTAGCCGAGGCAGAGGCAGATGTGGAGGTGTCCTGGCTGGAGGTCTGGACCGCAGTGGCAGCACACAACAAAGGGGAAGAGTCAGTGGCAGCAAGACCGGGCGCAGGTTGTATTGCGTTTGCTCTCTCCCACTCAGCCCAGTGCTTGACTTCCAAGTGACGCCGCATGCCTGAGGTGGTCAGATTGCTCTTCTCAGAGCCCCTACTCAGTTTTGAGTGGCAGAGTGTGCAAACCGCGCTCAGTTTGTCATCCGCACAAACATTAAAAAAATCTCCACACCACAGAAGTACGAGGCCTCGATGGGGGAGCTTCGCGCGACTGCCCGCTGCCGGGAACAGCTTCGGCCCTGCTGGCTGTGGCCTCACTTCTCTGTCTGGACTGTCCTCTGCCTGTGGACATCCCTCTGCCTCTGGACATCCCTCTGGACATCCCTCTGCCTGTGGACATCCCTCTGCCTGTGGACATCCCTCTGCCTCTTGCTGCCTTTTTCGGTGCTGCGCAGACCACCACCTCTCCACTGCTTTCCCCGCTGGACATCACCCCTGGCCAAGTGGGGTCGGTCATTTCGTCATCCACCACCTCCTCTTCCTCACTCTGCTCCTCCTCCTGCCCACTGGACATTCCAACAGCCTCCCTTGATGGCAACTGCGTCTCATCATCATCATCGCTCATGATAACAGATGCTGGTTCAGGGTCCACATCAGCAGGAGATTGCGAAAACTCAAGTGTTTGGGCATCACTACAAACAAATTCCTCTGCTAGCTCCTGGGATTCTTCCGGCACATCTGAAAAAGGACCCGAAAAGAGCTCCTGGGAGGGGTCAATGGTGGGATGACTCTGTTGGCCAGGTGTGGAGGAAGGAGGGTCAGAGTGAGACTGTGTGGATGACTGGCTGGTGGACAACTGTGTGGAAGCGCTATCGGCTATCCATTGCACCACCTGTTCAACCTGCTCAGGCCTCAACAGCGGTGTAACCCGCCCCTGCTTAACTGTCCCATAAAGGCAGGGATTCTGGATGAGCGGGATCCTGGCTGACCCTCACCAGCATGCATTGTATCCCCACTGGCTTCAACAAGGCCCCCAACAGCATTTCCGCGCAACCGTCCTCGTCCACGTCCTATTCCGCTAGCCCCCCTCCGCATTTTATTGTTTTTTGGTTACAATATTTTGCCTTCACAGCCGTGTACTAACAGATCAGACGGTGTGTATTAACACCAGGTATATTAAATTAATTTGCAAGAGAACGCACAGTACAGTTGCCAATAAAAAGGCCTATATATTTTATATTTCGAGGTACACAGCCGTGTACTAACAGATCAGACGGTGTGTATTAACAACAGGTATATAAAATTATTTTGCAAGAGAACGCACAGTACAGTTGCCAATGAAAAGGCCTATATATTTTATATTTCGAGGTACACAGCCGTGTACTAACAGATCAGACGGTGTGTATTAACACCAGGTATATAAAATTATTTTGCAAGAGAACGCACAGTACAGTTGCCAATAAAAAGGCCTATATATTTTATATTTCGAGGTACACAGCCGTGTACTAACTTTTCAGACGGTGTGTATTAACACCAGGTATATAAAATTATTTTGCAAGAGAACGCACAGTACAGTTGCCAATGAAAATGCCTATATATTTTATATTTCAAGGTACACAGCCGTGTACTAACTGTTCAGACGGTGTGTATTAACACCAGGTATGTAAAATTATTTTGCAAGAGAACGCACAGTACAGTTGCCAATGAAAAGGCCTATATATTTTATATTTCAAGGTACACAGCCGTGTACTAACTGTTCAGACGGTGTGTATTAACACCAGGTATATAAAATTATTTTGCAAGAGAACGCACAGTACAGTTGCCAATGAAAAGGCCTATATATTTTATATTTCGAGGTACACAGCCGTGTACTAACAGATCAGACGGTGTGTATTAACACCAGGTATATAAAATTATTTTGCAAGAGAACGCACAGTACAGTTGCCAATGAAAAGGCCTATATATTTTATATTTCGAGGTACACAGCCGTGTACTAACAGATCACACAGTGTGTATTAACACCAGGTATATAAAATTATTTTGCAAGAGAACGCACAGTACAGTTGCCAATAAAAAGGCCTATATATTTTATATTTCAAGGTACACAGCCGTGTACTAACTGTTCAGACGGTGTGTATTAACACCAGGTATGTAAAATTATTTTGCAAGAGAACGCACAGTACAGTTGCCAATGAAAAGGCCTATATATTTTATATTTCAAGGTACACAGCCGTGTACTAACTGTTCAGACGGTGTGTATTAACACCAGGTATATAAAATTATTTTGCAAGAGAACGCACAGTACAGTTGCCAATAAAAAGGCCTATATATTTTATATTTCAAGGTACACAGCCGTGTACTAACTTTTCAGACGGTGTGTATTAACACCACGTATATAAAATTATTTTGCAAGAGAACGCACAGTACAGTTGCCAATGAAAAGGCCTATATATTTTATATTTCTAGGTACACAGCCGTGTACTAACTGTTCAGACGGTGGGTATTTACACCTGGTATACAAAAAGGGTATTGCAGGCACACAGAACCCAGAACACTAGAGCCAAATAAACTGTATTTTAAAAAAAAAAAAAAAGTACACAGCCGTATACTGCCAGAAGATCAGATGGTGCATATACACACTAGGTATATAACAGGGTTTTGCAGCCAAAAAGAACGCAGAACAGTAGTGCCAAATATAGTTTGGTATGTAGCAGAGCACCTAATACACCACTAATGCCTCTCTCTGTCCCTACTCCAGCAGCTATCCCTGAATACAGCAGCCGTTCTCTGTAAAGTGTATATTGTAGTAAAGCTATCACTGTACTGCACTATAGTAGCCCTGATAAGGGCTTTTAATCACGCTCCTGCCTGTCCAACAGCTAAAACCTGTCTCTCCCTTCTCCAGCCTCTGTCCCTGACTAAGTTCACGCAGCATATGCGAACGAGCAGGAAGAGCTGAGTTTTTATGATTCGAGGTCACATGGTTTTTCCAGCCAATGCATGTAGACGCCGTTTTCGCGCTGCCAGCGTGCTCAGCGGGCCTGTCATACCCCCCTACATGGTGATTGGTGGAAAAAGAGCGCCAGGGAAGGTGGGAGGGGAAACGAATTCTAAGTGCGCCATCGCCGTTATACTCGAACAAAATCGAGTACGACGAATAGCGTAGTATTCGATCGAATACCAGCTCGATCGAACACTACTCGCTCATCTCTACTCGTAAGTGCTCGCTGCTCGGACGAGTATCTCACCATGTTCGAGGAAATGACATCTCCAGCATTTTGAATTTTTGGCTCCTATAAACTCAGCCAATCACAAGCCAGGAGACTCTGCGGTACACCCAGCATCGCGTGGGGCCCTTACGTGTCGATAGCAGGGGTTGGCTGGCCTGATCAGGTGACCTTGGAATATACTAGTGACTGCCCGCGGTGCTCAGCTCAGATGCTGTCTGGATGTGGTTAGGGACAGATCTGCTGCGTTTCAGGGAGTGTGTTAGGGCCTGGATTTAGTTCTCTGTTAGGCAGGAGTGATATCGAAAGAACCCAACAGCCCTTCTAAGGGCTACAAGACAATTTTTTTTGTCTACTGGCTGGGCTGGCTGGCACTAGTAGTGCAGCTATCGCCATATATAACAAGTTTTTTTTTATTGTTTTATCTCAGTGATACAAATCCATTTCATACAGCTGTGTGGAACCATTCTGTGTGTCACAGTTCAGCTGTTCATTAAATTAATTAAAGAATGATTCCTGTGCTTCAAGAAGTTGCTTTAAATCTTATGAATTTTTATTCATGTGCTTTCCAAAACAGCTTATTATAATACACAGAACGTTTTCAGCCTGTGGCCTTTATCAATGTGCTGTAAAGTCATATAAAAGAGCTAATCAATACATAGTGGTGGCAACAAAATAAAGAGATATAGATGTCTATAGTGTTGTATGTAAAGAGAACGGTATACCAATAGACAATATTACAATTGATTAACAGAGAGTGATTGAAGCTGACAAATGCACAGACAGTCCAAAGGGAGAGGAAATATCTGTTGATCCATAGTACATACGTTAGAGGTATAATACTATTATAGTAGATACTTGTAAGGAGGGCTATAAAGGTCACAAGCACCAATGTGCTCAGTATCAGGAATTGCATATGCTTGATGTCGTATATACATGGAGGCATGTTAGTATGCCTGTGCCTGGAGGTAAAAATCGACTACCATTGGTAAATACCTGTTTGGAGCGTGTTGTGCGGGACTTCTGTTCAGCTTCTGTTCAGTTCAGCTGTCCACTCACCACAAACCACAATCCGTATTTTCGGTCCAGGTTACCCATACTGTACGTCACGTAATTAAAAAAGGTCTTTTGCTGTCACTGATACAGCTACATTAAAAAAATCTCTGTGCGACATTTGTCTGGGTTGCAGTCAAAATAGCCACAGTCAGCAGGGGCTGAGTTTACTCTCTGATAGTTTCTGCATGTCACGTTAAAAAAAAAAAAATATATATATATATATAAAAAAAAATATTTAAAAAAAATATATATAAAAAATAGTTTTTTGTTGTTTTATCTCAGTGATACAAATCCATTTCATACAGCTATGTGGAACCATTCTGTATGTCACAGTACAGCTGTCCACTCACCACAAACCACACTCCGTATTTTCTGTCCAGGTGACACATTCTGTACGTCACGTAATTAAAAAAGGTCTTTTGCTCTCACTGATACAGCTACATTACAAAAATCTCTGCGACATTTGTCTGGGTTGCACTTAAGCAGACCAAGTCTGCCTAATCTAATAGTTTCAGTGTAATTGCTGCATACTGCACGGTATGTAATAACATACGTAATTTTGCTCTAACTTATCCACCTATATATTTTCTTGTTCAGATTGAACAAGTTTGTGGGTTTCAGTACAGCAGGCCCATTTTTTTTTTGTACATATAATACACTTATATACAGAAAATGTTGAACCCCAGGGCTAAGGGTCGGGCAGGGCGTGGGCATGGGCGTGGGCATTCAATTACTGCAGGGGGCAGAGGCCGTGGTCCTGGGCAGGGTAAGACAGTACCTGCTGATGAGGGAGCAGGGGAACGCCGCAGAGCTATACTCCCTAGCTTCATGTCTCAACTTACAGGGACACATGGTAGAGGACTGTTGAAACCACAACAGTGCGAACAGGTGATGTTGTGGATTGCGGACAATGCTTCAAGTAATTTGTCCACCAGTCAGTCTTCCACGCAGTCCACCCACGTTACCTAAGGGAGCACTCCTCTGGCTCCTCCACCTCAACCTCCTTACCCCCAGTCTGCCCCCTCCCAGGAAAATTTGGAATGCGATCCGGCATACTCTGAGGAACTGTTTTCTGGACCCTTCCCAGAGTCACAAACCACTTCTCACGTTGCTGCTGACCTCTTTCCCGATGCCCACGTTTTCCAACTGTCTCAGTCTGTGGGTGATGATGATGACAATGTTGACTTAGTGGAAGAAGTGTGTAAAGAGGTGTCGGACGATGAGGAGACACGGTTGTCAGACAGTGGTGAAATAGTTGTCAGGGTAGGAAGTCCGAGGGGGGAGCAGACTGAGGAATCGGAGGATGACGAGGTGACTGACCCAAGCTGGGTTGATAAGCCGAGTGAAGACAGTGCTTCTGAGGTGGAGGCGAGTGCTGCACCAGAACAGGTTGGAAGAGGCAGTGGTGTGGCCAGAGGGAGAAGCAGGGCCAGAGCTGGTGCATCAGCAGCAACTGTTTCACGTAGTGAAGCTCCCGTGGCGAGGCCTAGATGTTCGCAAGTCTTGAGGTTCTTTAAAGAAAGTGAGGATGACCGCCGGACTGTGGTGTGCAACCTGTGCCACACCAGGATCAGCAGGGGTGCCACCACTACTAGCCTAACCACCACCAGCGCAGGCATATGAGTGCTAAACACCCCACTCAACGGAACCAAGGCCGTTCACCACCTCCTGCGGGTCACACCACTGCTCCTTCCCCTGTGTCACTCGCTGCCTCTGCTAGTCAACCCCCTGCCCAGGACCCCGGCACGAGCGCCTCCTGGCGGAAAACCACACCTTCGCCTCCACGATCCTCCACAGTGTCCACCAACGTGTCCCAGCGCAGCGTTCAGCTGTCTTTACAGCAGACGCTGGAGCGCAAGAGGAAATACAGTTCCACCCACCCACATGCCCAAGCCCTCAACGTCCACATCTCCAAATTGCTTAGCCTGGAGATGCTGCCCTATAGGCTGGTAGAGACCGAGGCCTTTCGCAATATCATGGCGGTGGCTGCCCCTCGGTATTCGGTCCCCAGCCACCACTATTTTTCCCGATGTGCCGTCCCAGCCCTACACCAGCACGTGTCACAGAACATCATCCGTGCCCTGACCAACGCTTTTTCTGAGAAGGTCCACCTAACCACGGACACGTGGACAAGTGCTGCCAGGCAGGGACACTATATCTCACTGACGGCACATTGGGTTAACTTGGTGGAGGCTGGGACCGAGAATGACCTGGGGCCACTCATGTACTGCCCACACCAAGGATTGCGGGGCCTACCTCGGTCACGGTCTCTCAGACGTACTATGCCTCCTCCTCCAACCCCTCCTACTCCTCCACCTCCTCCTCCGAATTACCATCCGTGGGCACGGCGCCTTCAGTCGGTAGCTCTAGGCGCAGCAGCAGTGCCGTGGGTAAGCGCCATCAGGCGGTGCTCAAACTGCGGAGCTTAGGTGACAAAAGGCACACCGCCCTAGAGCTTTTACAGGGCATCACAGCGCAGACCGATCTGTGTCTGGCACCGTTGAACCTCAAGCCAGGCATGGTTGTGTGTGACAACGGGCGTAACCTGGTGGCAGCTCTGCAACTCGGCAGACTGACAAATGTGCCATGCCTGGCCCACATGTTCAATCTCATAGTTCAGCGGTTCCTCAAGACATACTCCAATCTGTCTGATTTGCACACCAAGGTGCGACGCATCTGTGCGCATTTCCGCAAGTCGACCACAGATGCTGCCACTCTCAGGGCAGCGCAGCGCCGCCTACAACTGCCCGCTCACCAACTGTTGTGCGACGTGCCCACAAGATGGAATTCGACATTAAACATGTTATCCAGAGTTTACCAGCAGCGCAGAGCGATTGTAGACTGCCAGATGTCAACGTCCACCAGAACTGGTAGTCAGGTCAGTCAGATTCCTCAAGTCTACAATGAGGAGTGGACGTGGATGTCTGATATCTGCCAGGTGTTGAGCAACTTTGAGGAGTCAACACAGATGGTCAGCGGCGATGCTGCCTTTATCAGCCTCACCATCCCGCTGCTTTGCCTGTTGAAAAACTCACTGCTCAGCATGAAGTTGGATGCTTTGCGCTTGTCACAAGAGACGGTGGAGGAAGATACGTTGCTTGATAGCCAGAGCACCCTCCGGTCTGTTTCTCAGTGCGTATCGGAGGAGGGGGATGAGGATGAGGAGGAAGAGGAGGAGAATGTCGGCGAGACAGAAGAGGGTACCAGTGCTTAGTCCTTCTTAACTCTTGAGCGTTTATGGGCTGAAGAGGAGGACTTGGAGGAGGAGGAAATGGAGAGTCAGGCCAGTGAGGAGAGGGAATTCTTGCGTGTTGGGACTCTGGCGCACATGGCAGACTTCATGTTAGGCTGCCTATCCCGTGACCCTCACATTAGGAGCATTTTTTCAAACACCGATTACTGGGTGTTCACTCTCCTGGACCCACAGTACAAGCAGAACCTTTTTACTGTCATCCCTGTAGAGGAAAGGAGTACGAGACTGAATCAATATCAACAGGCCCTGGTGCAAAAGCTGAAAAAATACTTCCCATCTGACGCTGCTAGCGGCAGAGGGCATGGTTCTGTGGGCCAAGTAGCGGGGGAGAGGAGGCGAGCAGGCAGCTTGTCCAGCACTGGCAGGGGAACGCTCTCCAAGGCCTTTGCCAGTTTTATGTAACCCCAGCAAGACACTGTCACCTGTCCCCAGTCTAGGCAGAGTAGGGGTGAGCTTTACAGAAAGATGGTGAGGGAGTACCTAGCTGACCATACCAACGTCCGGACCGATCACTCTGCTCCATACAACTACTGGGTTTCAAAGCTGGACACGTGGCCTGAACTGGCGCTGTATGCCTTGGAGGTGCTGGCCTGCCCTGCCGCTAGCATGTTCTCAGAGCGGGTATTCAGTGCAGCTGGTGGCGTCATCACCGATAAGCGTACACGCCGGACAGGCTGACGCTTATTAAAATGAACAAAGCCTGGATTTCATAGGAATTCAAATCTCCTCCGGGGGAAAGCAGCTAAAGATTAACATTACTTATGTATCCAATTCCTCTTCTCTACTCCTCCTCCTCCTTATCGTCTTTGCCTAACGCTGACCCAAAAAACACAATTTTTTAGAGCTCCAACTGGCACTCTTTTACCACAATTTTTCCGGAGGGCCACCTACAGGTCCTCTCTCTAAACAATTTTTCCGTAGGTCAACCTACAGGCCCTCTCTCTAAACAATTTTTCCGGAGGGCCCCCTA
Organism: Rhinella marina; assembly: GCA_900303285.1. Lineage (NCBI taxonomy): Eukaryota > Metazoa > Chordata > Amphibia > Anura > Bufonidae > Rhinella > Rhinella marina. The sequence continues at coordinate 10,833 of ONZH01008804.1, forward strand.
CAGGCCCTCTCTCTAAACAATTTTTCCGGAGGTCCACCTACAGGCCCTCTCTCTAAACAATTTTTCCGGAGGGCCACCTACAGGCCCTCTCTCCAATCAATTTTTCCGCAGGGCCACATAATGCGATAGACGGGAATCGAACCCGGGTCAACTGTTTGGGAAGCAGCTATGCTCACCACTTTACCACCAACAGCCACAGCAACTGATAAGAACAGATACTAAACTTGATGTAAGCCAACATTTTGACAATCGATAACCCGAAAAGGGTCCGCCGTCGAGCCCGGCATTCGGCCACCCTGAGCATTTCTCAAGGAGGCAGCCTCCAGGCCCTCAACGTCCACATACAGGGCCACGCTAAATTTTTTATGTGCTCTACCTGCTACCGTCGTGTAACTCGGTCACTCTGACCGAGTCTGACCCTGGGGCCGCTCATGTACTGCCCACTTGGAGGATTGCGGGGCCTACCTCGGTCACGGTTTCTCAGACTTACTATGCCTCTTCCTCCAACCCCTCCTCCTCCTCCTTCGAATTACCATTCGTGCTTCACCTCCTGCTACCTCAGTCTAACTCGGTCACTCTGTTGTCACCGCCATGCTGCGTCAGGCTAAATTTTTGGGTGGCTCACCTGCTACTTCATGTAACTTGGTCACTTGTTGGTGTCACCGCCATGCTGTGTCAGGCTTATGTCTGCATCGTGTGGCTGGGTATAGGAGAGCAGTGCCAGCTAGGGCATTGGTGATGGACCTTCGTTGCACCTAGTTGGGTGCTTCCCTAACATGTGATGGGCATGTGCCTCACCTTTCTTGGTCTGGGTGAGCACAATTGCCATGAGGGTAACCACCAGGCTGTTGCAGGAGAATTTGGGGTAATGGTGGGATTAGCCAGCCTCAGAGGCATCCATGCATGCTGCCACTGCTGTTTTCTGTCCATTTCCATGGTGTTTCCATCATTTTCTGAGGTTTCCAGGTTTTCAACCAGCCTTCCCTAGGTAGAGTCTTGGTCCCCTGCAAAAAATGCTCAAGTCTCCCATTGACTTCAGTGGGGTTCGTTACTCGAAACGAGCACCCGAGCATCGGGAAAAGTTTGTCTCGAATAACGAGCACACGAGCATTTTAGTGCTCGCTCATCTCTAGACATCAGTCGTCTTCTGTAAGTAGACGTCTCGGTGTAATCTTTCCTTGTTTCTTTTTCACTCTTTGACACTTGCCGTATGAAACTGTCTCCCATGGTGTCGGTGGAGTGATTTCAGAAGGGATGCAGATGTCATTCGTGGCTGACCAATCGGGAATATCAATGTCCTCTATTTCTAGAGCCGAAAGGACGTCATGTCCTTGTGTGATCTGATTACATATTTCTTTTCTTTGCAAATGATTAACATTCCGAAAGGGAATAGCCAGTGAAAGGCTATCCGTTTGTGTCTCAGATAGTCAGACAAAGGTTTGAGGATGCGTCTTTTATTTAGATTGGCGGATGCAAGATTTTGAAATAATAAAATAGGTGAACCTTCGTATTCTATTTTTTCGCATTCTCTTGCTTTCTTCATCACCAGTTCCTTCTGTGTGAAATTTAGGAGTTTGCAAATTATATCCCTAGGAGGTTCGTTAGGCTTAGGTTTTGGACGCAGAGCTCTACGTGCTCTTTCAATGATGATAGAGTCTTGGTATTCATCTCCTAGTAGTGATTTACATATTTCTAGAACCGCTTTAGGCACCGCTTCTTCTGGTACACCTCTTAACCTTATGTTATTTCTTCTGCCTCTATTATCTTGATCTTTTATGTAGTCATAGAGGTAGTTGATGTGTTTTTGGTATATAGCTAGCGACTCAGAGTTCCTCTGTGTATAGTTGGTTAAAGCAACTTGAGTGGATTCTAGGTTTTCAACTCTTTGACCAATCTGCCTCATTTCTTTTTTTTATTTCTGACAGCTCCTCTAAGACAGGATTGAGCGCTTTGGATAGCGCTTGAGAGATGAATGACCTAGATATAGGCAGGTCTGAGGTTTGATCAGTGTTATCTTCTTCTCCACTACCCTCTCTTCTTGTGCTGTCCCATGATGAGAAACTGAGCTTCTGGGGGTGGAGGTTGGGGCCCCCGCATTTGCCTGTATTTTTTTCATCACAAAAATGTTGAGATCTGATTGTGAATAAGAAGGATGGTTCTTATTGTGCCTTAGTGGTTCTTGGCTTAAACACTTGTATCTCCCGTATTTAACCATATGTGCTATATATCTTGCACTCGGGTTGTGCTTTTATTGCCCCTACATGAGCAAATGGTGTTATTTAAATAGAATTATTGATCTGAATCTTGCTAGAAGCTAGGTGGATGTAGCTTCACATATCTCTTCACCTCATATGTGGATCCTCATTTGGATGTGAAAAGTATGATATTAGAGGTGAATTAGCGTGTTAATGGTTTTAATAGTATAGATAAGGTCTTATAAGAAACAATAAATACTCCAATAATATGCTATATGGAGGTTAAAGCTCCAAAGGAGAGTGAGGCTGCCTCCTGCAGATTGAAAGTCAATCTTAGGGAAATTTAGTGGTCTGCAGATGGAAAAAAAGAAGGTTGATAGAAAAGGAGGATGAGAAAAAGAGATAGATAAGGTTGCAAGATAATAGGAAGATATTCCTGAAATCTAGTAGATAGCTATATTGATATTCCCAGTGAGAGGGTTAAACTCTGAGAGGTACTTTTTACTGAGGCTTTCTTGTAACTCTCTTAGGTAAGTTCAAATTAAACCGCAGATCCAGCATAGGACACAGTTCATGTGTAGTATTTAGTATAAAGTGCCCTTATCCCAATTCTTGGGTGCGGGGGAGAACCGCTCAGGGCCTTCAAATGGTGGCCAGACCTTGAGGTGGAAGCGCAGAGGGAGGTAAGGGACTTTATATTGCAGGTAACTGTCTGACCTGTATGGTAGCAGTGGGAGGCTGGTTTTTCCTGGCTTGTCCCTCTCGCTGGTGGAATCTGCGGGACCTCCAGATGGCGATCGGCAGTCCGGGCACCCTGTATCCGGAAATCGAGAGCGAGGCTTCAGGTCTTGGATCAGGCCTCAGTTGGATCTCCGCCGTTCTGGGTCCTAGAAGCTTGATTTAAACTGTGATGTGCAGCTCGATTTCCTCACATCCCAGTGCTGATGTTTTGTGAGCTTTTTGAGTCTTTAAGAGTGACGATGAAGGGGAATTACTGTGTAGGCAGACGGAGCTGGGAGAACCTGCTTCTTCTCAGAGTGATGGCAAGCCATTTTATTTTTGTTACGTTTTACACATTAGGGGGTAATGTGTAAAACTTAACAAAAATAAAATTCTTAGATACATTGGGTATAGCCACGTCCGTAACAACCTGCTCTATAAAAATATCACATTATATTCCCCCTCAAGTGAACGCTGTAAAAAAAAATTAAAAAAACTTTGACAAAACAGCCATTTATTAATCACCTACCCTCACAAAAAGTGTAATAGCAGGCAATCAAAAAGGCGTATTTACCCCAAAATGGTACCAATCAAACCGTCATCTCATACCACAGACTTCGATTCCCATACATAAGACAATCGCCCAATAAATAAATAAAAAATATGACTCCCTGAAAATACCAGCCCAAAAACAAGATTTAATTCTGTTCAAAAATTCATCTAATGTTTAAAAAAACAAAAATAAAAATTTTAGACATATTGGGTATCGCCACGTCTGTAACAACCTGCTCTATAAAAACATCACATGATTTGCCCCTTCAGGTGAATGCTGTAAAAATATTTTTTTTTAAACTATGCCAAAACAGCCATTTTTTTGTCACTTTGCCTCACAAAAAGTGCAACACCAAGCGATCAAAAAGTCTTATGTACCCAAAATGGTACCAATGAAAACGTCACCTCATCCACAAAATTAATACCCCACATAAGACAATAACTCAAAAAATAAAAACCAATGGCTCCCGCAAAACAATCCATTAAAATCTATGCTGCAAAATCCATATGGCGCTCCTTCCATTCTGAGTCCTGCCATGTGCCCCCACAGCAGTTTACCACCACATATGGGGTGTTGCCGTATTCAGGAGAAAATGGGGAACAAATTATTGGGTGCTTTTTCTCCTGTTAGCCCTTGTGAAAATAAAAAATTTGGGGCTAAAACAACATTTTATTGGAAGAAATGAAACTTTTCATTTTCATAATATATTCTTTGAAGGGTATAGTTTTCAAAATGGGGTCACTTTTTGAGGGTTTCCACTCTAGGGGTACGTCAGGGTCTCTCAATTACAAAATGGTGCCTAAAAACCATTCTAGCAAAATCTGCCTCCAAAATCTGTATGGCGCTCCTTTCCTTCTGACCACTGCCACGTGCCCATAGAGCAGTTTACCGCCACATATTGGGTATTTCTATAAACTGAAGAATCAGAGTAATGTATATTGAGGTTTAGTTTGCTGTTAACCCTTGCTGTGTTGCAAGAAAAAATTGATTAACATGAAAAATCTGCATAAAAATGAAATTTTAGAATTTTGCCTCCATTTTCCATTAATTCTTGTAGAACACCCAAAGGGTTAACAAGGTTTGTAACGTCAGTTTTAAATAATTTGAGGGGTGTAGTTTCTAAAATGGGGTCATTTATGGGTGGTTTCCATTACGTAAGCCCCTCAAAATCACCTGAAAATTAGAAAAATGGCTTCTAAACTTCTAACCTTTCTAACGTCCTAAAAAAGTAAAATGACAGTTATAAAATGATCCCAACATAAAGTAGACATATGGGGAATGATGACTGATAACTATTTTATGAGGTGTTACTATCTGTCTTAAAAGTAGAGAAATTCAAATTTCGAAAATTGTGAATTTTTCCAAATTTTTGGGAAATTTGGGAATTAAAAAAATAAATAAAATAAAACTATATTGACTCAAATACCACTGTTATGAAGTACAATGTATCATGAGAAAACAATCTCAGAATGACCTGGATAAGTAAAAGCGTTCCAAAGTTATTACCACATAAAGTGACACGTCAGATTAGCAAAAAATGGCCTGGGCAGGAAGGTGAAAACAGGCCCAGGGTAGAAGGGGTAATATAATTTTTTAGGAGAGGTACTTTCTACTTCCTGATGCGGGCCGGTATCCTAGTTACCAGGTGACGTCAGCGATCACGTAACCGGCCATCACGTGATCACGGCGCACTTCCGGTTGGACGCCGATGCCGCATGTGGATGGGGGATGTCTGGACGCGCCACATGGCGCTATACACACACCGGTATGTGATGATGTAATTGTCCCCCTCTATTGATTGGTGAGCTTTATGTATAAATACCTGCACATTAGCAAGGAGAGCTGTACCCCCAGAGGAAGGCGTGTGCCAAAACGTGTGTTGGGGTGTGCGGCTCTCCTGAGGACACCGTAGGTATGTTACTAGGCACTGTTTGTTCTTATCTTATGCTACATTAATCATGTTCTATAGTTGTCCCTCACATGCTACATATATTGAGACACTTGTCTTTTATTTAAATACCTACCGTATGCATATAGATTTTTGCCTCACTTATTGGTAATACCTATACAGGCATATGGTGTGACAACTTTTCATATTTATATATTGAATATGTACTGTTTATATGCTACGTTATTGACCATTATAGTTTCACGCTGCCTCTCAGGAGAGTTGTACTCATTGTTTTTGTGGGTCCTTCATCTCTATTTGCCTCTTTTTTAAGTATTGTCATATGTGTTTATTTCAATAAAAATTTCTATTTTTTGAGCTAGACAGACTCTATTGTTCTTTGTAGGTTGTTGACTCCTCATGTAGTTGCCTCCTTACCACTCTGTGACGGGACCACTATGTTGATTCCTCATGCGGTTGACACCCTCCCCACAAAGAGACCGGGCCACTATGTTGAATCCTTATGCGGTTGCCACCCTCATCACTCTGTTATTGGGACATTATTTTGACTCCTCATGCAGTTACCACCCTCCCCACTCTGTGACTAGGCCATTATGTTGACTCCTCATGTGGTTACCATCCTCACCACTCTGTGACAGGACCACTATGTTGACTCCTTATGCAGTTGCAACCCTCCCCACTCTGTCACTGGGCCACTATTTTTACTCCACATGTGTTTGCCACCTTAACACCCTGAGACGTTATTTGTAGTGGCTCGCCACTTCGTAACTATGGATTAGAGGTGCGATATCACTGACTTACCCATAGCCGTGCAAGAAAAGGAATAGCTTAGTATAAATTATATTGATATGCACAGTCTCATATGCAATACAGGAGGAAAGATAAAGTGGCTTAACACCTCGTGATTGTAAAGGTACAATATCAATGTATGTGAGAGGGTACTTAATATAAATTAAACTAGTTAGTATAAATTAAACTGTTATACACACTGTCTCTTCAAATATTGATACATTTAATATTTAAAAAAGGGTAATTAGTTCCCCAGGGTAATACTTCACAAGAGAAAAGTATAAATATAACAAAAATAAAGATGAAAAAAATAAAAGTAAAAAGATCCCAGCGCTGGGTTAATCAATAATAAAATTTGAATGCACATGTTTCCCAAAAGTACATATATATTGTCTCAGTCACCAATATACTGTCCAAAACAGATATAAATGATCTTTCTCTGTATATTAGCAGTAGAGGTATAAGTGTAGTATTATAATTGACCCATTAATAATAGTAGTAGTAGTCCCATTAGTAATAATAGTAAATGGTATTTAGATAATGTTCCTGTTATTTGTAAAATAAATGGTTCCTATGGAATGGTAATGTTAATCCATTAGAAATCTCCTTATTCGTATGTCACATGAGTACGTTACCCCCTCCTGTGGAATTAGTTCTTCTCCTCCGTGCTCCTCCGTGTAACCCTGAAGCTGTAGGGATTCCTTCACCTGCATGCTCCTCTCGCTGCGCGCGCTCCGATTCCGGCACAGTGCGGCGTCCCACGTGGACGCTAGTAGTTCTCAGCTGTTAGTGTGTTCGGAGTTGGGCCGTGTGCTCTCAATATGCACAGTGGAAATAGCCAAAGTTTTTAATTCCACAGTAATATGCGAGTTAAATCATATGGGGTGGATGTCCAATATATGTTATATGTACTTTATACGCCAGATTATTAGTCCCTCCGCATTTCGGGGCTAAAAGCTTCTGCCCCTTCTTCAGTGGTCTAGTTAGATGAGAGTGTGCATATCAATATAATTTATACTAAGCTATACCTTCACACTCTGTGACTGGGCCACTCTGTGGACTCCTCATACTGTTGCTATCCCCCCACACACTTTGATGGGGCCACTAGTGTCCCTGTTTGGCCCTGTTGATGTCACCATTTATTTTAAACTTCTGATCTGTCAGAAGGACATTAAAAAAAAAACACAACAGATCTTGTCTTTGGAGCATCCTTAAGGCCTCTATCACACAGTCCCCATTTTGCATCAGGATATGCTCATGATTTGGAAGACAAAAGCAGGAGTGGGTACAAAACACAGAAGACATGCAAATACTCCGATCACGTGTTATCGCAGTTTTGGATCTACTCCTGTTTTTTTTGGCCTTAGCAATACTGATGGATTACTGACCAAGTGCTGACTATGTGAAGGTGGAGGCTCAAAGGACAGGATCCATTTTTTTTTAGGTTCTTATTGTGATGGATCAGAAGAAGGGAAAAATAAAAACTGATGTCAACACAAACTTACTGCTGACACCCTCTCCACTTATGGGGCCACTACTTGTAACAGCACTGGTTCTGTAGAAATCTTTTTGGAATAAACTGATGGTTTAAAAGGAGTGCGTTCTTTCACTGTATAGTACAATCTTGGGCCACTGCATGGTTCTTTGTGCCTGAAACTAACATTGACCTGTAAGGATGAGTTCACATTTGAGTTATTTGATCATTTTTGGCCCCATAACTGACCAAATAAGTGAAGTGTGAAGTGATTCTAAAAGTGATGCCTGTCAACTGCCTGTTATACTGACGCACAGTAACAGTTTCACTGCCACAGCGAAATAGCTATGCATGTTTCTGTAAGGCACAGTGTTGTACTCTCTGCAGCCAGGAAATTGCTAATTTTTAATGTGCTTTGTCATAAATTAATTCAAATCAAATAAAATTTTTGGGGAAAATTCAGCGACGCGTCTGAATCAAATTTTTGAAAACTTCACTCATCTCTAATCATCATCCTCCTCAATGGCAGATTCCCTTTGAGTGTCCCCAACAGCTATAGGGCAGACAGCGAGATGCATCAGCTACTCTTCTTCTGCCATGGTCCCCTGCTGCATGAGTGTTATGGCCTGTTCTAAGATAAATAGTCTTTGTGACCTCTTTGAAGGACCAGCACCTGACAAGCATTTCTGATGAGCTGCCACTCCCTTACCTCAAAGAAACACATGCTTTCTGCTGCTGAGGATTTATTGTGCATGACTAAATCGTTCACAAGCTTTCCACTGCTCATACAAAAGTTTGAGCATGTGCATTGTCAAATTCCATCAAGTTGGCATGTCATGGTTTAAGCGTTGTAGCCACAGGCAGTTCTGTTGCTGCAGGTCCAGGAGTGCGTAATCCTTGGCACATGAGAGTGGCTGAAATGATTGGATAGTCTCCTGGACTTAGCCTGCACCTTCCACAAGCCAGTGTACTTATTTACAAAGTTCTGCACCACTAGGTTGATGATATGCTCCTTGCAGTGAGTCGGCAGGGTGACAATCAGAGGGATGTTTGCTGCTTGATATACTACAGCAACTGCTCACCAGTGTGGCTATTCTCTCCCAGGCTATTTAGCTCCAACACGGCGTGGCAACGCTTGACCTGATACATGTGATAGGAAGGAGGGGTAGTGTGAGCGACCCTGTGTCAAGCTGCTGTTGGGGACAGAAACATGTCCATGAAAGAGGAGGTAGAGGTGCATAAGTGCCTGGTTTTGGAGCCAGGCCAACACAATCGTGGGGGGAGTTAAAAGGACCTGACCTTGTTGCCAGGGTGCTGCCTCTCTGCTGCCGGAAAACACATTGACCAAGTGGACCGTGAAAGACATGTACTGTCCCTGCCTGTAAGAGTTGCTCCAGGTGTCTACCGTGGCAGCTAGGGATCTTCCAGCAAGCCAAAGCAGCAGACTCGAATGATACGGCAGCAACTGCACTGCCAGCAATGTGGCCAGGAACTAATAAAGCATGCACACCATCGGATTGCTGGGTGCATAAAGTTGATCCTAGCCACTCATTCAGTTATCGATGGATGACAATGGAGCAGAGGAGGATAGGTGGAAATGAATAATAACGATCTGAAATACTATATACTGCATGTAAAATCTGTCTGGCTGCCGCTAGCTGGACCAGGAGAAGAAGGTAACTCATGCCATAGTGGCCAGCTGCCATGTCTGTTTGCTCATGGGATGGGGTGATGCCTCTTCATGTGGTTTAACCCTTTCTACATCAGTGGTTTTTCGTTTTTTGCGTTTTTGTTTTGTCCCTGTCTTCCCAGAGCCATAACTTTTTTATTTTTCCATTCACATGGCTACTTTAGGGCTTTTTTGTGGGATAAGTTGTACTTTCCAACACAATCATTTAATATTGCATATGATGTCGTGGGAATCAGGAAAAAAGTTCCAAATGAGGTCGAATTGGAAAGAAAAAAGCAGTTCCGCCACAGTTTTACAGGTTTTTTATTTATGACTTTCAGTGTACAATAAAATTAAACAGTTACTTTCATTCTACATGTCAGTACAAATCCAGCGATGCCTTACATGTATAGTTTTTCTTGTGTTTTGATACTGCTAAAATAATAAAAACTTTGGAAAAAATCAGTTTTATTTTTTCGGCACCATATTCTGACCCTTATAACCTTATAAAAAAGTTATGTGTCGTTATTTTTAAAATATAATAAAAACATTACAATTTGGTGTTGCATAATCGTATTGACCCGCAGGAAACTGATGTCATATCAGTTTTAGCCGGTGTAAATGCTAATTAAAAAAAATTTGTTTTCCCATAAAGAATTTTTGTTTTCCAATATAAGGTATGGTAAATTAAATATTTAAGAAAAAGAAAATATGGCTATGTTGCTCTTGCTGCCTGCAGAATGCACTTTATTTTCATGATGACAGGTTCCCTTGGAACTAAAAAAAATGTGATTTATCTTTAAATTAATAAAAACATTTGCGGAAGGTAAATTTTAATATTACCTTTTAGAAAATTACCTTTTTAAAAACATTCATTCATATGATAAAACTTTCTTTTATACACGTTGATAAATCATAATAATAAATTATAAACAAACTACACTCATCGGCCACTTTATTAGGTACACCTGTCCAACTGCTCGTTAACACTTAATTTCTAATCAGCCAATCACATGGCGGCAACTCAGTGCATTTAGGCATGTAGACATGGTCAAGACAATCTCCTGCAGTTCAAACCGAGCATCAGTATGGGGAAGAAAGGTGATTTGAGTGCCTTTGAACGTGGCATGGTTGTTGGTGCCAGAAGGGCTGGTCTGAGTATTTCAGAAACTGCTGATCTACTGGGATTTTCACGCACAACCATCTCTAGGGTTTACAGAGAATGGTCCGAAAAAGAAAAAACATCCAGTGAGCGGCAGTTCTGTGGGCGGAAATGCCTTGTTGATGCCAGAGGTCAGAGGAGAATGGGCAGACTGGTTCGAGCTGATAGAAAGGCAACAGTGACTCAAATTGCCACCCGTTACAACCAAGGTAGGCAGAAGAGCATCTCTGAACGCACAGTACGTCGAACTTTGAGGCAGATGGGCTACAGCAGCAGAAGACCACACCGGGTGCCACTCCTTTCAGCTAAGAACAGGAAACTGAGGCTACAATTTGCACAAGCTCATCGAAATTGGACAGTAGAAGATTGGAAAAACGTTGCCTGGTCTGATGAGTCTCGATTTCTGCTGCGACATTCGGATGGTAGGGTCAGAATTTGGCGTCAACAACATGAAAGCATGGATCCATCCTGCCTTGTATCAACGGTTCAAGCTGGTGGTGGTGGTGTCATGGTGTGGGGAATATTTTCTTGGCACTCTTTGGGCCCCTTGGTACCAATTGAGCATCGTTGCAACGCCACAGCCTACCTGAGTATTGTTGCTGACCATGTCCATCCCTTTATGACCACAATGTACCCAACATCTGATGGCTACTTTCAGCAGGATAATGCGCCATGTCATAAAGCTGGAATCATCTCAGACTGGTTTCTTGAACATGACAATGAGTTCACTGTACTCAAATGGCCTCCACAGTCACCAGATCTCAATCCAATAGAGCATCTTTGGGATGTGGTGGAACGGGAGATTCGCATCATGGATGTGCAGCCGACAAATCTGCGGCAACTGTGTGATGCCATCATGTCAATATGGACCAAAATCTCTGAGGAATGCTTCCAGTACCTTGTTGAATCTATGCCACGAAGAATTGAGGCAGTTCTGAAGGCAAAAGGGGGTCCAACCCGTTACTAGCATGGTGTACCTAATAAAGTGGCCGGTGAGTGTATGTATCCTATTTACTTAAAGGAGTTGTCCGAGTTATTTTTTTGTCCTTTGTATGTTTCTAACTAGTCAAATACAACAGCTTTTCCATACACTTTCTGCTTCTAAAGCTGCTGGTTTCTTAGATTTAACTCAGGGTCACATGGCCTGTGATGTCAGCTTGCCTCTCTGCTAATCTTGCATTCGTGCACTAGCAGATTAGAGCCTGTACACGAGACGTCACTGGCCACGCCCCCCCCCCCCCCCCCCGCTTTGCCGGGGCTGCTATCGGCTCTCTCCCTGGATTCTTTCAGATAAAACATTAACCACTTCAGCCAGAACACACTGAAGGCTTTACAACAGCAGCTGCAGATGTTATGAGACACAGGATCTGCCCTCCTCACCCTACAGACACAAAGCTGATACTGGAGCTGATCTGCAGGAGATGCAAAGTATTGTATTGTACAAGAACAGGTAGGGGGAATACCCTGTGTGTATCATCATTGTCATTGTACAGCTGGGACTTGTAGTCCTAAACATACAACATGCTGCAGAGTATTCCAGCAGACATGTCACTCAGGCCAGCTCTTGTATTCACTGCCTTTGCATAGCAGGAAGGGGGAGGGGTAGAGATTGTTATTACTGCAGGTAAACAAAGACCAGAAGAGAACCAGGGAAATGTGGAAATATAGATTTTTTTTGCCTAAAAATTGCTTAACCCTTTCAGTACCGAGCCACTTTTCACCTTAAATCCCAGGCCGATTTTTGCAAATCTGACATGTGTCACTTTATGTGGTAATAACTTTAAAACGCTTTTACTTATCTAGCCCATTCTGAGAATGTTTTGTCGTGACACATTGTACTTCATGACAGTCATAAATTTGAGTCAATATATTTCACCCTTATTTATGAAAAAATCCCAAATTTACCAAAAATTTTGAAAAATTTGCAAATTTCCAAATGTCAATTTCTCTACTTTTAAAATACATAGTAATACCTCCAAAAATAGTTATTACTTAACATTCCCCATATGTCTACTTTATGTTGGCATCATTTTGTAAATGTCATTTTATTTTTTTAGGAAGTTAGAGGGCTTAGAAGTTTAGAAGCAATTTTTCAAATTTTCAACAAAATTTCTCAAACCATATTTTTGAGCACCAATTCAGTTATGAAGTGATTTTGTGGGGCTTACCTAATGGAAACGACCATTTTGACCCCATTTTAGAAACTACACCCCTCAAGTTATGAAAAACTGATGTTACAAACTTTATTAACCCTTGAGGTGTTCCACAAGAATTAAAGGAAAATGGAGGTGAAATTTCAAAATTTCACTTTTTTGGTAGATTATTCATGTTAATAATTTTTTCTTGCAACACAGCAAGGGTTAACAGCAAACTAAACATCAATATGCATTGCTCTGATTCTGCAGTTTACATAAATACCCCATATGTGGTGGTAAACCTCTCTATGGGTTTGTGGCAGTGGTCAGAAGGAAAGGTGCTCCATATGGATTTTGGGGGCAGATTTTGCTAGAATAGTTTTTAGGTACCATTTTGTAATTGAGAGACCCTGACGTACCCCTACAGTGGAAACCCTCAAAGAGTGACCTCATTTTGGAAACTTCACCCTTCAACGAATATATTAAGGGGGATACTGGCCACTTTGACCCCCTAAGCGTTTTACGGAATTTGGAAACACTTGGCTGTGAAAATGAAGTTTCATTTCTTCCAATAAAATGTTGCTTTAGCCCCAAATTTTTCATTTTCACAAGAGGTAACAGGAGAAAAGCACCCCATAATTTGTTACCCATTTTCTCCTGAATACGGCAACACGGCATGCCATGAAGGGACATGAAGGGTTAATGCGCCGCATCGGTGTTTTCACCGATGCTGGCGCATTCAGCAGGGGTCCGGTACCTGCGCACAGCTGGACCCCCGCTGCTGATCGGTCGGGTGCAGCTCCTGCGCCCGCCCGATCAGAGCACCGTACATGTACGGCGCTGGGAGTCTAAGGGTTAACCTAGTTATATATTGCTGCCCATAAGATTTAGAGTGCTATATATTTTTTTCTTAACTCAGACAACCCCTTTAAGTATTGCTTTATGTAATAAGCTAGTAGAGATGAGCAAATCTATTCGCTGCGGTGATTTCACAAAATTTTGAACGCAAACGTACGTAACGTATGCATTCTTCGTGAAGCCGGAAAATGACGATACACCCCCTCAAGAGCGGGAAAAACCAGCCCGGCCCACCGGGAACTAACTATTGGAACGTATAGAGAGTGAAGACTCCTCCCTCATTACTCCTCCCTTCTCTGAACCAGTTTAGACCAGCGCTGAAACGCTAAAGAGCTGCGTCTGAACTGGAACCAGATGGTCTTTGGGAACGAATTCCCCAAACCACCGCCTGCTCCAGACATCAAGTTGTCACAACTGTGCAAGAGACACTCTTGCGGCTTCAGTGTCCATATTCTCCCTGCCGGCTGGTGAGGTGGCTGGTGCAGCTGCTGCAGCTGGAGGTGGAAGGCGCATCCACTTCGCCACCCAGGAGATCAACAACACCTTCCATAAGGCAGAACCAGATTGTGCCAGCATTGGTGACGGCCCACGCGCAGACCCTTTGGGGCTACAAAAATGCCATGGAGGACTGGGTAATCCAGGTACTGGACCATCCTAGCCCGGGAGATCCTACATTGGAGCGCTGAAAGGGAACTGTCCTGTGGTTTTCGGTCTAGCGAGGCTCTGGCTTCCTGGCAGACGACGAGGACGGCAAGGAGTACTTCGTGGGCCGCAGGTCAGTGAAACGGCCTTACCTTCCCCAACCCAGTCACAGCCTGTACATGGGGGATCAGGTGAAGTACACCCCCATGGCATCCCTGAAAGGCCCCTTCGCTACCGGGGTTACCCTCCCTACTATCTAAGCCCCTGGTCCCAACATCACCACTAGTTTTGAGCGAGCACCTCTGTGCTCGTATGCTTGGGTGCTCTGGCCGCGCACTAGGGGGTGCTCAAGTGCTCGGCCGAGCACCCGAGCATAATGTTAGTCAATGGGACTAAACCAGGCACCCCCCGCTCGGAAGAGGGGAGAGTGTCTGGTTAATAGAAAAAGGTCAGAATCGCGACGTCTCCTCTTTTACTCCTTTCACTCGTAAAAGTATGCGAATTAACTGAATGTGTACGCATTAGCGCACAATGTGTAAAATTAGCATACAAATTTGTATGCATTAGCGTACAATGCATAGCATTAGCATACAAATTTATACGCATTAGTGGACAATGCGTAGCATTAGTATAGAAATTTGTACGCATTAGCATACAATGCGTAGCATCAGTGTACAAATCAACATTACAGTGAATGCCAGTACTCTCCCGCATGTTTATTCGCTGCATAGCAGAGAACAAACGTGCGGGAAAGAGACTGGAGCATTGCGCTTGAGTACACTCGGTGTTCGGCCGAACACCGAGCGGACCCGAGTATAGGCATGCTCGCTCAGCGCTAATCAGCACCTGAAGTTTGGCCAGAGGAACCAGCAGGCGAAGTACAGGTGCGCTGCCTTCAGGAGTCACCAGATGGCACCCTCCGCTTCAGGGATAAGCCACAGCTGGAGCCTCTGATACCTTGACTGCCACCACCATCACAGTCCTTTCAGCTGGGTCAGCTGACAACGTCATCATTTACATTCCAATCCGCTGTGATCCACCAATACCAACTACCGTGGAATATGAAGCCAGCAGCAGCCAGGGGAGCTGGGGCTTCTTCCCTGGGTGCAACCTTGCCTCCACCACTGCAGCCAGAAGTCCTTACCCCTGAGGTCCTGGCAGGAGGATTCGGAAAAGCGCAAGTGGCTTCAGTGCTCGCCAGCGTGACCACCACCTGGACCCGGTCAAGTCCGACTTCCGGAAAAAGAGGGCAGTGGAATTCCACCACGGCAGCGAGCTTGGCCTACAGGAGGCAGGAGCTTCCTCTGATGTCGTTCAGTAGAAGCTCAAGCGAGGAGGACTTCAAGTCCCTCATCTGCGGAACCCAACTACTGGCTGGTTTAAAGAACACTTCAAGAAGACCTATGGGCGCCACACCATGGACTGCACCTGACGGGTGAGAGCTAGTTGGCACTTGTTTTTAGTTTATGTTTTTATTGCACCCGTTTGACTCTCACCCAGAGGGTCATGGCTTGTCAGGACTCCCCCCATTCTGCAGAAAATTCCTATTTGCGCCTAAGCGCGCCAATTTTTCTTTTTCCCCCCTTTTGAGGTTATTTGGGAGCCTGCTTTGCAAAAAGGGTTCTCTATTTGCTGCTATTTTCTATTATCCATGTGGATTACACATTACCTGTTTGGATTACAAAATTACCTCACGTGGATTACAATTGCATTTTGGACTGTGTTCCAGTGTTTTATTATTAAGCAGCCACGACTCGAGGAGAGACTCAAACGTATATCTGAGCCTTTTATGCTTGCAAATGGAAAATTGCGCTAAAATGTTTGCATAATTGTCTTTGCTGTATATTATCAATAATGTTTTTACAGGTTCAGCAACGTTAAAGCACTTTAGCCCATTGTGTGTATTCTTTTTCAGGTACTGAAATGTGTCCTATATTAATGCACTTATTGTACGATGTTTTTTAGTGAATTATGCACTTAGCCAGATAGCTAGCACCTTACTTTTCTAGCTCATATGGACTGCCTCTAAAGACTGTACACCGAGGCCTAGCCTCGTGCGTATGACGAAATCGCGAGTCAATAGTACGCTAAGGATTAGTCCGCACTTTGTACGCTAATGCTTATGTATTGCGTACTTCTAACAACGCTGACTATGTTTGTAATTTGTGTAGGAATGTTCGCAAAACGATTATTTTTTAACGAAAATTCGACCGAATAAATTCTTATTAGGAACAAATATTGTCAAAAAATCGTCGAACATTCGCCGAAGTGAATTTTGGATGATTCACTCATCTCTATAAGCTAGCAATGTAAATTAGTGTAATTCTATAGCATAAAGATTTCTACCAAATCTACAGTGTTTTAAATGAAATAATGATACTTTAAAAGATTAGAAAACATCAGAAATGGAGTTTGCTTAAAATATTGGCCAAGTTAAATAAGTTATTTTCCACAGGGAAAGGATCTATGATATGGAACAGGACAGAGTATTAAAGAGTAATACCCTTGGAGTCCTGATTCACAGATGCACAAGTGGTTTGATATTTGTATGCATTAATCTTATATTGGTGAGAAATACTGAATAGGCTTCTAAACCTCATTTGAGTAATAAAATTCATGTGGATGACACAGATAATGTTAGAATAATTTATCAAAGTAAATGGATTAGGCTTCCCTACTCACTTTATGAACACTACAAATGTTTTCATATTAATTCAAAACTATTTCCTTTTGCAAAGTCTTAAACATTTTTAGCATTTATTTCTAATAAAATGTTACAATAACATGAAAAACATTCTTACAAAATTACCATTTTTTGTGTCAAAATAATAATTGTTTTTAAGGATTGCCTTATAAAGACAACTCCTGTCCATATGTCTTATTAGGCTATGATGTACTCATTGGTTGCACATGCATCTCATAGGGCCCCATAGCAAGACTTAATGTGCCCCACAAAGAGCTGTGTTATAAATTATGATTTTTATACACCTCATCCACTTTACCCAACTTCTGTGTTCATAAATCTGTCATATATTGCCATATCATAAATATGTTTCTGAACAACGTATTGCTCAATGTAGTTACACCAGACAACTGGCATAGGTACAATAATAAATTCTTCATTTATGCAGCTTTAAATCTTTGATTCCCTTAATATAGTACATGATAATACTGTACTACCTGCAGCTACCATTAGAGGGAGTTCAGTGCCTAGGCATTTATACAGTTACCACTGAACTTAAAGGGGTTGTGCAGCCTGTTTATATTGATGACCTATTCTCTAGATAGGTCATCAATATCTGATTGACAGGGTTGCAGGGTGTCAGCCACCCAGCACCCCTGCTGATCAGCTGTTTGAAGAGTAGGCAGTGCTCCATGTGAGCGGTTCTTCTTGTTCATTATACTACGCATCGTCTCCGCAGTACCTCCTCTTCTAACAGCTGATTATCAAGTGTAGCAGGTGTCAGACCCCCACTAGTGTTGAGCGAGCACCTCTGTGCTCGTATGCTTGGGTGCTCTGGCCGCGCACTAGGGGGTGCTCGAGTGCTCGGCCGAGCACCCGAGCATAATGTTAGTCAATGGGAGTAAACCATGCATCCCCCGCTCGGAAGAGGGGAGGGTGTCTGGTTAATAGAAAAAGGTCAGAATCGTGACTTCTCCTCTTTTACTCCTTTCACTCGTAAAAGTATGCTAATTAACTGAATTTGTATGCATTAGCGTACAATGCGTAGCATTAGCATACAAATTTGTACGCATTAGCGTACAATGCGTAGCATTAGCATACACATTTGTACGCATTAGCATACAATGCGTAGCATTAGCATACAAATCAACATTACACTGAATGCCAGTACTCTCCCGCATGTTTATTCGCTGCGTAGCAGCAAACAAACGTGCGGGGAAGAGACTGGAGCATTGCGCTCGAATACACTCGGTGTTCGGCCGTACACCGAGCGGACCCGAGCATAGGCATGCTCGGCCGAACAGCAAGTTCGGCCGAGCATGCTCGCTCAACACTAACCCCCACCAATCAGATATTGATGTCTTATTTTGAGGATAGGTCATCAATGCAAACTGCCTGTACAACCCCTTTAATGGAAGCTATAAAAATCTGTATACTTAGAGTTCTTCCTTGTGGCAGCTGTAAGAAAATGTCATGCTTTAATGTTGTGAACAGAGTTCAGCACCAGGCCCCCTCTGCCTGAATCCCATAGCAGTCCTTTGGTCTCCCTCCATAGTAGGTATGTCATGCATATACTACTGCATTTCCTGTTCAGCAGTATAATTGGTGATTTATTAATTTAATTTTTATATAAAACTAATTTATATATCATTCATCCTTGAATAAAAAGGGATTTAAATTAAAAAAAAAAAGTAAATGTAAGTTATCATTTTCATATTCATACAAAAAAGCTCATCATCGATGGCTCTAATACGGATGTCAGCTGTGGCTCTAATAAGGATGTCAGTGTAACATCAATTAAGCTACGTCGGTAAATAGTCAGCTGCATGTAAGGTATCTTATTCAGCCAGCTCGATTGTTACCTCATACTAATGATGGTAAAGTGGCTAGAAATTGCTGTCTGCAGATTAATATATGGCTTGGCTGTTTGCTTTGTCATATTTCAAGGTTTGTTGAAAAGTCAAACACTGACTCATAGAGAGCCATTTCCAATGGGTGGTTCTACTGAAATGGCTCTCATTCTCTTGGAAATACATATTTGTGAACTATTTTTACATGGAGTTTTGCCACAAAATCTTCACTGATCTCTTTAAAGCATACCCGAGTGTGTATAATGGCTGTGCCTCATTGGACAATCATAACTGTGAAGGAGTAGATATTTTTTTGGGGCTTCCCTAAAGTGTTTCTCAGCCAAGTTATTCCCTGCTTTACCTGCATAGGTAGATGCATTCTCTAAGAAGCATTGAGCATTTCCCTTCTATGGAAGTCTGGAAGTACTATACTGGCAGTGATTTCCTTCCCTTTTTCCCCACTATGTTTGTTTTCATCTGGGGGGCCCACACACTGCAAATGGGGGAGAGGCATATTTACAGACAGACAGGATGCTCATCTCCTCTTGAAAAACTGTGAAAATTCAGTGCTTCTATCAGGCTCATGAGTTAACATAACTCTGACATGGCCCCATTTTCTGTAAACTGTATTCTATGTCTCTGGTTGCTGGAGACAGACCTTTCCTAACAAGTGAGACGCCTAGTGGCCATGAATCTACATCTTTATTTCAGGTGGATGCAGGCAGATTTTGTAAATGAAGTGATTTAGACATTTGCTAAATATACCATTCAGTAACAAATTATATTAGTAAAGTAATAAATTGTGTGAAAGCATAGTGACTCTTGGAGAACTAGTATTTCACTATGTTGTATTTCTAATAAAAGGCAGGTAGAGTGAAAATCCAATATATCACATTACACCTTTACAAACTAAGCCGTTAGATTTTCTGATGGCTCATAAACTTAAAATATAATAATTAAACTCTAAATTATCTCTGTGTTTTGATACAATGATGCATCTACAAAGTTTGCAATCGTTTTTGTCACTTTTAGTTAGAATTAAACATTGATTTTATTTCTCAGTTACCACAATTATTTAAATTAAATTTATTGAACTGTTCACATAAGATGACAATGTTCTTGTAAAAAAAAATAAAGACTGGCCCACTGCCATAAAATATATTTGAAAGAGAAGACACTTTGACAGTTTCATGGGTAAGGGATATCAGATATTCAGCCATCATTACCGCATCACTCCCCGGGAAGTATACTGCTGAACTATTTGCTACTTTATGGCAGTGATTCAAATGTAGATCAGTTATAAGTGAAACAAGTTCACAGTGGTAGTACACAGATAACTTTTACAGTTATTTAAAATATGAAAGACAGTTTAGTTAGTGAACAGTGTACATAAACAACAATCTTCCAATAAGATTGTTTATACAATCAAGTATCATTGCATTTTACAATATGATTTAAAAAAACAACAATTGTAATTATTCTGAATATGCCATTCTCCCAGCATATATGTTTCTGTTCTTCAATAGAGTTGAGCAAATCAATTAAGGATGAGCAAACCAGTTTGGACCGAACCGAGTTTGGTCCGAACTGTACTATTTTTTGGACAGCAGACAAACACTTATTTTTCTGGGTTTGTTTCAGACAAATCCACTAAAATGGTGCATAGCCTATGGATTGACATGTCGGCTGGAAAAAAAGCACTAGGGAGGAAGAGGAAGGGTTCTCACATGACCCGGAGAGGAAGTGGGGAGGGATTTGCCCTGATTGGCTCCTAGGCTGACATACAACCTGCATGAGCCAATCAATGTTGCAGCAGACAGGCAGGCAGAATGCTATTCTGTGCTGGGCTGTGAATGAAGGTGGTTGGGTCTTACAGTGTCTGCCAGAAAAAAACATACTTA
This sequence comes from Rhinella marina, assembly GCA_900303285.1. Lineage (NCBI taxonomy): Eukaryota > Metazoa > Chordata > Amphibia > Anura > Bufonidae > Rhinella > Rhinella marina. The sequence goes on from ONZH01008804.1 coordinate 31,373, forward strand.
GGGAGTCAGGGACAATGAAAAATCAAATAGGGACAGTCAGAAATCAATCCATCAAATTTATTGCCAAGAACAGTGAAGAGAAAGGCTAGGATTCCAAAGAACAATTTTATGTGTACAATAGGGAGAAGCAGGGGCGTTGCTAGGGTCTCAAAAGATCCAGGGCCCAAGCCCCAATGAATATGGCCCAATTCTCTATGTCGACACTCGTCCCAACAGGAGAACATACCTCACATCCAGGGCCTCCCAGGTGATGTCTCCTCTGATTTAGATCTTCTCTGTCATCATCTTCTCCATTCGGCCTGGACAACTTCTCTCAGTCGCCTCGTCTCTGCAGAATGTGCCACACAGACATCGTAGCTTCATCACATTTCTATCATCATCCCCCAACCTGGAGTCCCCACAGCCTTATCCTGCTGCTCGCTGTGCTCCCCAAAACCTCTAAATACTATCCTGGAGAAATAATAGTGCCCCCCATAGTAATAGTCCTACCAATAGTAATTCCATCATTAGTAACACTCCACCCTACAGTGACCCCAGTACTGATAATGGTCCCCAAGATTGTCCCCATTACTAGAAGAATCCTCCAGTATTAATAATGCCCTCACAGAGCCCCCAGTAGTAATAAGGCCCCCTATTGTTCCCCCAGTGATAATCAAGCCTTCTACAGACCCCCCAGTAGTAATAAGGCCCCTATAGTGCTCTTAGTAGAAATAAGGCGGATCTATAAGTCTCTCCTATAGAGCCCCAGTAGTAATAAGAATGCCTAATGTCCCCTGGATTTATAATACTCCTACAGTGCCCCCAGTATTTATATCGCTCCCCATAATGTTAGAATGCTCACCCTGAAGTGTCTGCTGTAGTTATATTCCTCCCTTTAGTGTCCTCAGAAATTATAATTCCTCAGCCCCTCCACCATACAGTCCTGTATAAATAAAGCTATTTCCCTCCTGTGTAAATAACATCACTATACAGTCAATATACAGTACCATGTAAATAACATCCCTCTTTATCTACAGTCCCCTCCAAATACAGTCCCGTGTAAATAACATCATTCCCATAGCCGTCATCAACATACAGTCCTACGTAAATATCACTCCCTCCGACAGCCACCTTCAACATACCGTCCCATGTAAATAACATCACTCCACGCCACAGTCCAAAGTAAATAAGGTTACCTTCACACCAGCGTTTTTGCTGGATCTGTCATGGATCAGCAAAAACGCTTCCATCATGATAATACAACTGTTTGCATCTGTTCTGAACGGATACGGTTGTATTATCTTTTAAATAGCCAGTTTGGATCAGTTTCTTCATGTGGACACCAAAACGCAGCAAGCAGCGATTTAGTGTCCGCCTCCAAAACGGAATGCTGACTGAACTGAAGCAAACTGAAGCAAAACTGATGCATTCTGAACGGATCCTTTTCCATTCACAATGCATTAGGACAAAACTGATCAGTTTTGGACCATTTATGAGAGCCTGTGATGGATCTCACAAACGGATCCTTACAATGCAATTGTGAAAGTAGCCTAAGGCTAGTTTCACACCTGTGGCAGGGGACTCCGGCAGGCTGTTCAGGTGGGTGAACAGCCCGCCGGATCCGTGCTGCCGCAGGTGCACGTGTGGGGCCGGAACTACGCTCCGGCCCCATTCACTGTAATGGGGACGGGCCACGGATTCGGCTGCAGCATGGCAAACCCTGCCGAGAGGTGGCTGGAGCAAAAGTACAACTTGATGTACTTTTGTGAAAGTACCCTAACAGAACCCTGCCCAAGTCACCTCCAACACACAGTCCCATGATAACATCCCTCCCTTCTGCCCTAACATACAGTGCCAGTTAAATAACCACAACTCCCAGCATCCCTCTGCTTCTCCCTTCACTTACCTCTTCTGATGTAGCAGAGCTCACTGTAGCTTCTTCCCCACAATTCTCCTCTTCAGTTTAGAAGACAGGGGTTAAAAAAGACCTGCGATGATGTCACAGTCATGTGACCAGTGCAGGATTGGACGGCACTGATCACATGACCTGTGATGTCATCACAGGTCCTACATATCTTGACATGATATGTAGGACATGAATAGAGGAGACAGGACAGTATCTGCAAGCAAATACTTTCATTTTGTTTCCCTGTATTCAGAGAAATGTATTTATTTATTTTGTGGGGTTCAATATAATTAAGTAATAAGTATATATATTTTATTATTTTTTTAATTAATTATTTTTTTTTTCACTTACCACACAGTCACAATGTAATTTTTTTGGGGGGCTGGCATTTAATTAAGCAGCATATATACATGATTACTGCAGCAATATACCTGTGTGTGTTAAGTTGAAATTGAGCACCCAGCCTCAGTCATCAGTTTAAGTGTTTTTCCGCACAATAGGAATTAAAATTTTGAGGGGATTGTTAAATATAATGAAATCAGTATATATACATGATTACACACACAAGTATCTGGAAGTGATCACAAATTTGGCCCAAATAATTTTCCCTATTTCACATATTTTTCCCTATTTCATATACAGTACAGACCAAAAGTTTGGACACACCTTCTCATTCAAAGAGTTTTCTGTATTTTCATGACTATGAAAATTGTAGATTCACACTGAAGGCATCAAAACTATGAATTAACACATGTGGAATTATATACTTAGCAAAAAAGTATGAAACAACTGTAAATATGTCTTATATTCTAGGTTCTTCAAAGCCACCTTTTGCTTTGATTACTGCTTTGCACACTCTTGGCATTCTCTTGATGAGCTTCCAGAGGTAGTCACCTGAAATGGTTTTCACTTCACAGGTGTGCCCTGTCAGGTTGTGGGATTTCTTGCCTTATAAATGGGGTTGGAACCATGAGTTCTGTTGGGCAGAAGTCAGGTGGATACACAGCTGATAGTCCTACTAATAGACTGTTAGAATTTGTATTATGTCAAGAAAAAAGCAGCTAAGTAAAGAAAAATGAGTGGCCATCATTACTTTAAGAAATGAAGGTCAGTCAGTCCGAAAAATTGGGAAAAATTTGAAAGTGTCCCCAAGTGCAGTCGCAAAAACCATCAAGCGCCACAAAGAAACTTGCTCATATGAGGACCGCCCCAGGAAAGGAAGACCAAGAGTCACCTCTGCTGCGGAGGATAAATTCATCCAAGTCACCAGCCTCAGAAATGGCAGGTTAACAGCAGCTCAGATTAGAGATCAGATCAATGCACAGAGTTCTAGCAGCAGACACATCTCTACAACAACTATTAAGAGGAGACTGTGTGCAGCAGGCCTTCATGGTAAAATAGCTGCTAGGAAACCACTGCTAAGGACAAGCAACAAGCAGAAGAGACTTGTTTGGGCTAAAGAACACAAGGAATGGACATTAGACCAGTGGAAATCTGTGCTTTGGTCTGATGAGTCCAAATTTGAGATCTTTGGTTCCAACCACCGTGTCTTTGTGCGACGCAGAAAAGGTGAACGGATGGACTCTACATACCTGGTTCCCACTAGGGCTGGGAGATTAATCAAATTAATTTGATTAATTCGCCAATTGCAAGCCTCACGATTTTATTTTTTAGGAAAATCGAATTCACGATTTTCCTAAAATGGTGGCCGACATATAAAATAAAAAAAATCTCTCACCTGTCCTGTGCCGAGGCTCAGCTCCGGTGTCCGTCGCTCCTTTTCTTTTCCGGGGCTGCGCTGCACTGTCCTGACCGCGTACAGCGTCAGGACGTAGTGCGCGCTCTCTGACCTGACGCTGCACGCAGTCAGGTGACAGTGCAGCGCAGGGAGAAGAAGAGGGGTGCCAGACCTGAAGCGGAGCCGCGGCGCAGGACAGGTAAGTGATTTTTTTTTTTTTATGATGGTGGCTGATCTGAGGTCTGAAGGGGGTACTTTCGGCTGCTCTGAGGTCTGAAGGGGGCACTTTGGGCTGCTCTGAGGTCTGGAGGGGGCACTTTGGGCTTCTCTGAGGTCTGGAGGGGGCACTTTGGGCTGCTCTGAGGTCTGGAGGGGGCACTTTGGCTGCTCTGAGGTCTGAAGGGGGCACTTTCGGCTGCTCTGAGGTCTGGAGGGGGCACTTTGGGCTGCTCTGAGGTCTGGAGGGGGCACTATGGGCTGCTCTGAGGTCTGGAGGGGGCACTTTGGGCTGCTCTGAGGTCTGGAGGGGGCACTTTGGGCTGCTCTGAGGTATGGAGGGGGCACTTTGGGCTGCTCTGATGTCTTGAGGGGGCACTTTGGGCTGCTCTGAGGTCTGAAGGGGGCACTTTGGGCTAATCTGAGGTATGATGGGGCACAGTGGGCTAATCTGAGGTCTGATGGGGCACAGTGGGCTAATCTGAGGTCTGATGGGGGCACACTGGGCTGATGTGGGGTCTGATGGGGCACAATGGGCTGATGTGGGGTCTGATGGGTCACAATGGGCTGATGTGGGGTCTGATGGGACACAATGGGCTGATCTGAGGTCTGATGGGGGCACACTGGGCTGATGTGGGGTCTGATGGGGCACAATGGGCTGATGTGGGGTCTGATGGGGCACAATGGGCTGATGTGTGGTCTGATGGGGCATAATGGGCTGATGTGGGGTCTGATGGGGCATAGTGGGCTGATCTGAGGTCTGATGGGGCACAGTGGGCTGATCTGAGGTCAGATGGGGGCACAGTGGGCTGATCTGAGGTCTGATGGGGGCACAGTGGGCTGATCTGAGGTCTGATGGGGGCACAGTGGGCTGATCTGAGGTCTGATGGGGGCACAGTGGGCTGATCTGAGGTCTGATGGGGGCACAGTGGGCTGATCTGAGGTCTGATGGGGGCACAGTGGGCTGATCTGAGGTCTGATGGGGGCACAGTGGGCTGATCTGAGGTCTGATGGGGGCACAGTGGGCTGATCTGAGGTCTGATGGGGGCACAGTGGGCTGATCTGAGGTCTGATGGGGCACAGTGGGCTGATCTGAGGTCTGATGGGGGCACAGTGGGCTGATCTGAGGTCTAATAAGGGCACAGTGGGCTGATCTGAGGTCTGATGGGGGCACAGTGGGCTGATCTGAGGTCTGATGGGGGCACAGTGGGCTGATCTGAGGTCTGATGGGGGCACAGTGGGCTGATCTGAGGTCTGATGGGGGCACAGTGGGCTGATCTGAGGTCTGATGAGGGCACAGTGGGCTGATGTGAGGTCTGGTGGGGCCACAGTAAGCTCTTTTTATTTATTTTTTTATATTTTTACTAACATAAGAAAATCGAGATTTAAATCGTGAATCGTCCAAAATTTTAAAAAAATCGAGATTTTTTTTTTTGGCCATATCGCCCAGCTCTAGTTCCCACCGTGAAGCATGGAGGAGGAGGTGTGATGGTGTGGGGGTGCTTTGCTGGTGACACTGTTGGGGATTTATTCAAAATTGAACGCATACTGAATCAGCATGTCTACCACAGCATCTTGCAGCGGCATGCTATTCCATCCGGTTTGCGTTTAGTTGGACCATCATTTATTTATCAACAGGACAATGACCCCAAACATACCTCCAGGCTGTGTAAGGGCTATTTGACCAATAAGGAGAGTGATGGGGTGCTACGCCAGATGACCTGGCCTCCACAGTCACCAGACCTGAACCCAATCGAGATGGTTTGGGGTAAGCTGGACCGCAGAGTGAAGGCAAAAGGGCCAGTAAGTGATAAGCATCTCTGGGAACTCCTTCAAGACTGTTGGAATACCATTTCAGGTGACTACCTCTTGAAGCTCATCAAGAGAATGCCAAGAGTGTGCAAAGCAGTAATCAAAGCAAAAGGTGGCTACTAGAGATAAGCGAGCACTAAAATGCTCGGGTGCTCGTTATTCAAATCAAATTTTTCCCGATGCTCGGGTGCTCGTTTCGAATAACGAACCCCATTGAAGTCAATGGGAGACTCGAGTATTTTTTGCAGGGGACCGGGGCTCTGCATAGGGAAGGTTGCGTGAAAACCTGGAAACCTCAGAAAATGATGGAAACACCACGGAAATGGACAGGAAACAGCAGGGGCAGCATGCATGGATGCCTCTGAGGCTGCCTAATCGTACCATTATGCCAAATTCTGGGCAACAGCCTGGTGGTGACCCTCAAGGCAATTGTGCTGACCCAGACCAAGATGGGCAAGGCACATGTGCTGGCACATGTTAGGAAAGCACCCAACTAGGTGCAAGGAAGGTCCATCACCGCCTGCAGGTGACACCACTGCTCATGCTGGCACTGCCATGCTATCCCCTGCCCCACGACGCAGGCATAAGCCTGACACAGCATGGTGACAGCGTAGTGACACCAACAAGTGACCAAGTTAGATTGAGGTAGCAGGTGAACCACCCAAAAATGTAGCCTGACACAGCATGGCGGTGAACCCATAGTGACAAAGTTAGACTCAGGTGGCAGGTGAAGCACCCAAAAATTTAGCCTGACACAGCATGGCAGTAACACCACCAATGCCTTGGTCAGACTGAGATTGCAGTCAAATGTCTGTAGGTGAGCCTCCCAAAAATTTGTTTTGGAATGTCCGAAGTTGACCCTCCTAAAAAATTGTTTTGGAGTGTCTGTAGTTGACCCTCCTTTAAAATATTTTTTTTGTTTTTCCTGTTATAAGTTTATGTACAACCCATGGCTGGCATGGTGGGAATATATAGGTTTGCTTCACAGACGGTCCACTGCACCGTTACATTTTCTTCATCATTGCCAATTACTTTTTCACCAACTGTTGTCTGGCAATGATAAAGGGGAAGGTGAATCCACTGCCGAAGAAAAGTGTTATCCACCTACAAGTGTCCACTTGTTCTCAATTGAAAAGGGGATGTTCTTGCCGTGGCCTTCCTCATAGTGGCCGCTTCTGCGGACGACAGAGGTGGTGTACCTACGGACAGCCTGACCGAACATGATGGCAGATGGGGAGACACTCCCTCGTGTAAAATTGTTTTTTGAGTGTCTGTATTTGACGCTACTAAAAAATTTATTGGAGAGAGGGCCTGTAGGTGGCCCTCCGTAAACATTGTTTGTATAGAGCGCCAGTTGGCCCTCAGAAACATTGCCTGTTGGCTCAGCGTTTATGTGCGAAGAGGAGGAGGAGGGGTTGGAGGAAGAGGCATAGTACATCTGAGAAACCGTGACCGAGGTAGGCCCCGCAATCCTCGGTGTGGGCAGTACATGAGCGGCCCCAGGGTCAAACTCGGTCCCAGTCTCTACCAAGTTAACCCAATGTGCCGTCAGTGAGATATAGTGTCCCTGCCCGGCAGCACTTGTCCATGTGTCCATGGTTAGGTGGACCTTATCACTAACCGCATTGGTCAGGGCACGGATGTGCTGGTGTAGGGCTGGGACGGCACATTGGGAAAAATAGTGGTGGCTGGGGACCAAGTACCGAGGGACAGCCACCATCAGGTTGCGGAAATCCTCAGTCTCTACCAGTCTATAGGGCAGCATCTCCAGGCTCAACAATTTGGAGATTGGAGGGCTTGGGCATGTGGGTGGCTGGAACTGTATTTGCGCTTGCGCTCAAATGTCTGCTGCAAAGACAGCTGAACGCTGTGCTGGAACACATTGGTGGAGGTTGTGGAGGATCGTGCAGGTGAATGGGTGGTTGTAGGGCGGGAGGCGCTCATGCCGGGGTCCTGGGCAGGGGTGGACTCGCCGAGCCAGCATGTGATACAGGGGAAGGGGCAGTGGTGTGACCCGCAGAAGGTGAACGGCTTTGGTTCCACTGAGTCGGGTGTTTAGCACTCATATGCCTGCGCATGCTGGTAGTGGTTAGGCTGGTAGTGGTGGCTCCCCTGCTGATCTTGGTGTGACACAGGTTGCACACCACAGTCCATCGGTCATCCTCAGTCTCTTTAAAAAACCTCCAGACTTGCGAACATCTAGGCCTCGGCACGGGAACTTTACTCCGTGAAAAAGTTACTGATCTACCTGCTCTGGCCCTGCTTCTCCCTCTGGCCACCCCACTGTCTCTTCCAACCTGTTCTGGTGCTGCACTTGCCTCCACTTCAGAAGCACTGTCTTGAGTTGGATTACCAACCCAGCTTGGATCAGTCACCTCATCATCCACCAGCTCTTCCTCTGATTCCTCACTCTGCTCCCCCCTCCGACTTACTGCCCTGACAACAATGTCACTGTCTGACAACCGTGTCTCATCATCATCATCATCATCCGACACCTCTTCACGCACTACTTGCACTAATTCCACACTCTCATCACCCACAGACTGCGAAAGTTCTAAATTTTGGGCATCGGGACAGAGCAACTGCTCAGGTTGCTGTTGAGCAGTGGTTTGTGTCTCTGGGTAGGGTCCTTAAAAGAGTTCCTGTGAGTATGCCGGATCTGAATCCATACTTTCCGTGGGGGGGCAGGCTGGGGGGAAGGATGTTGAGCTGGAGGAGACAGAGGTCTACTCCCTTGGCTAGCGTGGGTGGACTGCGGCGTGGAAGACTGGGTGGTGGATAAATTACTGGACGAATTGTCCGCTATCCACGTCATCACCTGTTCACACTGTTGTGGTTTCAATAGTGGTGTACCACGTGAACCATAAGTTGCGAGATGAAGCTAGGGAGCGAAACTCTGTGACGTTCCACTGCTCCCTCATCAACATGTACTGTGTCACCCTGCCCAGGACCACGGCCTCTGCCCCCTACACTACTTGAACGCCCACGCCCACGCCCTTGTCCTCGACCCTAAGCCCTTGGGTTCAACATTATGTATGTTCACTTCAATGTATGATATATAACTGAGAGAAAAAACGTAGTCTTTAGACGGCGGCTTTTGTACCGCAAACCACTCAATTTGTCGCTGCACTGTATAATTTCAAAAAAGAGAGAAAAGATGTAGTGTTTAGATAAAGGCTTTGGGCCCGCAAACCACTCAATTTGCCCCTGCACTGTATAATTAGAAAAAAGAGAGAAAAGACGTAGTGTTTAGATGTAGGCTTTAGGCCCGCAAATCACTGAATTTGTCGCTGCACTGTATAATTTGAAAACTGAGAGAATAAACGTAGTGTTTAGATGGCGGTTTTTGTCCCGCAAACCACTCAATTTGTCGTTGCACTGTATAATTTGAAAACTGAGAGAATAAACGTAGTGTTTAGATGGCGGTTTTTGTCCCGCAAACCACTCACTTTGTCGTTGCACTGTATAATTTGAAAACTGAGAGAATAAACGTAGTGTTTAGATGGCGGTTTTTGTCCCGCAAACCACTCAATTTGTCGTTGCACTGTATAATTTGAAAACTGAGAGAATAAACGTAGTGTTTAGATGGCGGTTTTTGTCCCGCAAACCACTCAATTTGTCGTTGCACTGTATAATTTGAAAACTGAGAGAAAAGACGTAGTGTTTAGATGTAGGCTTTAGGCCCGCAAATCACTAAATTTGTCGCTGCACTGTATAATTAGAAAAAAGAGAGAAAAGACGTAGTGTTTAGATGTAGGCTTTAGGCCCACAAATCACTGAATTTGTCGCTGCACTGTATAATTTGAAAACTGAGAGAATAAACCTAGTGTTTAGACGGCGGTTTATGTCCCACAAACCACTCAGTTTGTCGCTGCACTGTATAATTTGAAAACTGAGAGAAAAGACGTAGTGTTTAGATGTAGGCTTTAGGCCCGCAAATCACTGAATTTGTCGCTGCACTGTATAATTTGAAAAAAGAGAGAAAAGACGTAGTGTTTAGACGGCGGTTTTATTCCCGCAAAGCACTCAATTTTTCGCTGCACTGTATAATTTGAAAACTGAGAGAATAAACGTAGTGTTTAGACGGCGGTTTTGTCCCGCAAACCACTCAATTTGTCACTGCACTGTATAATATATAACTGAGAGAAAAAAACGTAGTGT